>LQNS02278091.1:9308647-9333880 GCA_001587735.2 Parhyale hawaiensis | reverse complement strand
CTATCACTACGTACATGTGCATCACGATATTAGCTTCCAATGTTTTCCTAATAATATACCGATACTGATTGCAGCTTTCTGACAACCACTAAAAACATGATTCTTGTTAGGAGTGTCGTAATTATCAGGATTTGCGGCAGGAATTCTTATGATTACGACACTGAAGTTTAGAGCTTTTGACCATTCTGAGCTGCAGGCCTAACACGCACATATTAGCTGCACTATTTTTTGTATAAGCAACTAATCATCAGCAACTGAAAGCAGGCATCCAGTGCTGACGCGATTTTGTATCGGAAATACCGTAATTTACAGATTGCAATATGTGAATAGGGAAGGAAATGCTATTGGTGAATACAGGTGGCAGAAGGTTGGGTATGTATAGAAACATGGTTGAAATACATCCTTGATTATAGACTACTTTCCCTCCTCAATTATAGTTGGAAATCTTGGAATTAGCCAATCCACAAAGGCTGGAAAGCACCCCATAAATACCGTAACTACCGGTGATTACGAATGATTTGCAACCAAGCCCGACCATAATCATAGTTGTTTCCTACGACGATTTCCGATAGGATATAGCAGCAACGGTACACCTGTTTATCTATCCGACAAAAACAACCAGTTATGATGTAGATAGCAGTATTTGAAGTCACATACACGGTAGCTAAAATGACTCTCAGAACAAGTGGAAAAAAAATCCGGTGAAGAATTGTACAATTTTTCAACTTCCTTTTCCTAACTAGCTTCTATGCTGCTGTACCATGCTCGTTTAATATGCACAACACTGTATGATGTACACAGAGAACTGGAAGTCAAGAGTTGGGCATGCGTCGGTGAAAAAGTAACAGTTTACAGTAAGAGCAAAGCCTGAAGAGCAGATGGCGCGCGGCCGCATTCTATCGCGCGTTTATATGAGTAGCGATATGAGGTGGTGTTGTCGCGACTAACAATTCGTGGCCCTGTGCCACAGATCTATTTCGGGACAACACACAACTTCTTCTTCAGTCTAGTCAACTGTACGATACAAGGGGGCAGGCACGAGCCCTCGTGCGCAGCTACCAGGCGGAGGTAGCTAATAAGGCGACACGGCCACGAGGCGACGGTAGTTTAGTGCGTGCGAGACGATAACACATGCAGCTATCGGGAGGAAGTAGTATAGTTTGTGAGGAGAAAAATACACAGTCATGGTATTAGCCTCACGAACAAAACGATCATCCAATTAGCGAGCACACATTAAATACAGTGTTGAAAGGAATAAGAAATAGTTATGGAAAAAAGTTGTTGAAGCAACAGTCATGACGTTATTTAAAACATCATAATAAATGTAGCACCAACGCGTGCCAATTTCACCAATGCCTGTATTGGGCAATTAGTAATAGTAGTTACTAATTACCAATATTTTGAATGAGATCACAACGCATACATTGCTTATGAGCTACACGCGAAAACATTACCATGAAGTATTTATAATTCAGGTAAAAACACAGTGTAGTGCACGCAAGGACATATTTTCTAAATAATTTTAAAAATATATGAACGAATCACATTAGAGACACAAAGTAGCAATGTAAAAACAAATAGCTCTGCGGATGCACAAAACATACGTATGGTACATATTAATGTGTTGGACTGGGAAGAAATCACACGTGTAGCTTCAGTAAGCAGAAAGAATCTGGCAAATTATCGCACATTTACGTTACGAGTTTATCCGCCAAGTAGGCTGTTTAAAACTTACAAAAAAGAAATGCAACGACCGTTACGTAAGGAGCTGTCCGACCACACATTCTAGCTTATATTGCGATGCTCTTGGCAACAAACAGAAGAACAGTAATCGGCGCGTAAATATAACTGAGCTGGCAAATGCATTACAGCCGGGGTAGATATGAAACCAATAGGAGCACTGTCTTGCCTCATGGCGCACCACATACACGAGAAGCGTAATTGTAAAGTTTTCTTACGAGGTTCGCATTGGGAAACCTTTTACATAATTACACATGAGCGATGCCGTGACCCGCTGGAGGCGCTAATGCCTATATAAAATAGTGTGGTTCTACAGTTTCGACATCGCGGGCCACTTCGATTCTCAACGGTTATATCGAGGGCGAAATAAATATATAATACAATACTATTTTCACCTACAGGCACAGGAACCCTTGTGTTTTATCGTGTATATACACGGGTAGGTCCAAAAGTAATGCATCCTATATTTTCATTCCACGCAAAGGGATCCGGGCCGATTGCAAATTGCACTGTCATAATGAATGAATTTATGCTATCATGACCTGAAAGTTTCATCGCTCTGTTCCAGATATCGATAGTACGATACTCTAAGAAAGCAATCTCTGTCATGGACATGCGGCAAAAGTAGAGATGCGTCATTGAATTCCTCCACGCAGAAAAACTGGACCAATCAACATTCACTGGCACCTGGTGAACGTCTTCAAAGCCGATGAAGTTTATGCCAACACAGTTAGTAGAAGGGTTCGTAGACTTCAGAGTGGCGACACACAGATGTGAGATACACAGTGCGCTCCGAACGCCTATGCACAGCCACCACATAAAAACAAAGTGCGCCTCGATGAACTCATCCGCATTGAACGGCGGATAATGGTGAATGACATGAAAGAGTTGGATGTGGAGTCAATGCACTGAAAACAATGATTGTCATCCATAGGATTCAGCAAAATGTGTGTTAGTTGAGTTCTACGAATGGTTATGAGGAAAAAAAAGACAACCGACGGGATGTCTGTC
Organism: Parhyale hawaiensis; assembly: GCA_001587735.2. Taxonomy (NCBI): domain Eukaryota; kingdom Metazoa; phylum Arthropoda; class Malacostraca; order Amphipoda; family Hyalidae; genus Parhyale; species Parhyale hawaiensis. The sequence goes on along the minus strand of LQNS02278091.1, from coordinate 9,331,129 downwards.
ACTCAGGACTTGTTGGATCAGTATAGGAAACCAAAGGTGATGGTTGCTTGGACCCAATCATCACGGGTGACGAGACGTGGTGTCACCACTACTAGCCGGAGTCCAAGCGGCAGTCGATGGAACAGCACAACTCACACTTCCCAGCAAAGAAGACGTTCAAGACCGGACAGATGCAGGCCACGTCATATGCACCGTCTTCTGGGACAGGAAGAGCGTCATCCTTCCGGATTTCTTCGAACCACGGGTGACTGTCAAACTCTGCCTGTTTAAAGCCAGGGAAAAGGCAAACATTCCGTTTACAACACGACGACGCTAGGCCACACACAAGTTCGAATACCAAGGAATGTGTGACAAAGTTCGACTGGCGGATGTTGTCTCAACCACCGTATAGTTCCGACCTGGCGCCATCATTACGGGGGACGGCGTTTTCCCGACAACGCCGTAACCGCAGCCGCCTAGGCAGCAAAGGCAGGAGCTGACTCCTGCGACCGATAGAGCAAGGCTCTCGTTCATCTCTGGCGACAGTACTGTATGCATAGAAAAATAAATTCTGGAGCACAAAAGGTGGCTGGTTTTAATGGTGTCACTTCCGTTTTCGTAGATCTGTAACATCTGGAATTAAAAAAAAAAAAGAAGCATTACTTTTGAACTTTTGGTACGACCCTCGTAAAAAAAAAACTTAAATGCTAGGGAAGCACTACGAGAGCGCATACCTACACTCGCCAAGCAATGCAATGTTAAAGAAAAATTCAAATTGGTCCTGGCACCAGAGTTTCTTTTTTACAATCATTAAAATTTGATCACTTGCGCGTATTGAAATTCATAAAAGTTTCTGTAATATTCTCGACGATCAATCATCAACTTTATGAGTTATGTTCTGACTAACGTAAAAACAAACATGAAAATGAACTAACAAACGAACTGGCCCATCATCACAAAAATTTGGCAAGCTGCTTTTCTTGACATATCAAAGAGTTCCTGCAAATTTCATAAAAATCTATTGACAATTGTTTGCGTTATGTAACCGAGAAAAGAACAGATAGACAAGCAAATGGTTGGACGGTTCTTCGCCGAGAGTTAATCATCTGTTCCTCCTAGCATACCTGAACATTCCCTGTAAATTTACAATAATCCGTCCATAACTTTTTGAGTTATCTTAGTGACAGACAAAGAGGCAAACAGATTGACAAACTCCGACAAAAACATAACCTCCTTATCGGAGGTAGCACGCGGTCGCGGGCCACGGAAAATCAACCCGCGGGTCACGTGTGGCCCGCAGGCCAGTAGCTGAACCGCCCTGACCTACAGTATCAACCGCAGCGGAAATCGGTCTACGCGTGACAGGCGGAACTTAGGTACCTTTACCAGCACGGTTGGAGGCATTAACATTAAAAGCACGCCTTAGCGACTTTCATCCAACAACAGGGGTTTTTCTCAGACGTATAGTTCCAACGAGGTTCTTCCCACTGTCTGTGGTTTCGGTAACACTGACTGAAACCATTGAATCATGTGCCGCTCGTTTCTAAACCAACACTAGACAAGGTTTATTACTTCAACCACGGCACCTTCTGGCGTTCATAGGAAGTAGGTACCAGCTGGAATTGTGGAAACTTCAGCGCTGCCCTTCAGTGATATCTCACACCCGTATCATCCTAACTTTCCACTAATACAAAAGGAAGCTGGGAAGATACTACAAAACAAAAGCATTGTTCGTCAATCATGATGACTTTGGAATCGCATCATGCACACGAAGGGTAAAAATATTCCAAGTCAGGCAGTAAATGATCTAGCTTAGACCTTCGAGAAGTAGCAGCTTAAATTAAAACTTGACTGTTGACTCCTCCTATTGATCTCTTCCCAGATCGTATCAAGGATAGCTCTAGGATGCCTAATTTTCCCCCTATCTAATACTATCACTGATGAAAGAGTCACGGCCGTATAAGTAATTGAGGGACAAGCAGAATAATTATATAGATGGACAGCCGAACGTCACAGTCAGAAAGCTAGTTGTTTAGACCAAGGAGCTTGTATAGAGAAGGAGGGAGCCAGTAGCATAGCTCGTTGAAGCTCAAGAGTCTCTGTCTCTTATGGCTGTCAGCCAGTCATCTGATGCACCAATCGCATATCAGTAAAGAGTCTCTTATGGCTGCAACCAGTCGCGTATGCACCAATCGCATATCAGTTTCTCGGTTTGTCTCCTGCTTCCTCGTGAAACTCACTGCTCCCCGTGACATCCACCAATGAGATCTCACAGCCATAAGAGATCTGGTTGACTCACTGGCGAATCTGTATTTGGGCCGTAGGGCTCCCTCCTTCTCTNCGGTTTGTCTCCTGCTTCCTCGTGAAACTCACTGCTCCCCGTGACATCCACCAATGAGATCTCACAGCCATAAGAGATCTGGTTGACTCACTGGCGAATCTGTATTTGGGCCGTAGGGCTCCCTCCTTCTCTATAGAAGCTCCTTGGTTTAGACAGAGACGAACCTCTGTAAGAGCTGCCTTTTATACGAACTGTGTGGCCGTTTACGCAATATACGACTTGGATATTTTCAAATAAAACCACCTGGTCTAATGTACAATGTGCCAAGTGCTGTGTGCTTCTCTGAATCAAGTTCTTTAGATATAATGTACCGTGACCCATAGTCAAAGCCCCAACGGTAGGTAGGTTTCGTGGATTATTTCTAAGAAAAACTGCTGGATTCGAAAGACATAACTGGTGCAAATTGCGAGCATGAGGTAAATGATGCAAGATCATATTGAGACACTCAAAGGAACAGCTAGTTGAGGTCACAGTACCGTTCTATGGGACCGGGATGAGATTTAGCTATATCCGGTACCAGTCCTAGACAATGGACGAAGGCACGGCCGGACCTGGAGCATGCAGGTCACCCGCTGTGACTAAAAACATATATCGCGGCTCATATAATTAGGTATTGTATTGTGAAGCCTACAGATCGGCTAAACCTGAAACATTCGGGCGACACTCGGTGACTATATAGGGCAGTGTAGTGGGTCACAAATGCAGTGTTAAAATAATTCGATGTCAAAGTTCTACTTCCCTATTTCATCTAAGTTCACATCATTGGAACTAGATGTACACACACACACACGATTGCTTATTAAATGGGTAGGTAGCTATGTTATGAAACACACGCGAATTTTACTAATAATAATAACGAATATTATGAGACAATTTTCTAAAGCGATGAAAGTAAATTACGTACCTAGTTAATTTTGACTGATTTTACTGAAGTGTTTCTGGAGTAAAGACAACAAAATACAAACAAATGTGAAGAGAGATGAGCATGCAAGCATGGAAGATGTCCAAAGCAGAGCAGTCGTAACTCTGATTACAACAGCAAACTTAAAAAAAGTTATACAAAACTTAAATAGTTCATCCTAATAATTTAATATACATTCCAAGTGAACACATAATCGTCATACTACGACTTCGAACAGTTGTTCGCCGAGCAGGTAGTCGGCAGAGTTTCCCAATGAGAAGCCTTACAGAAAGTGATGAATTCGGTCACCAAACGGTGGGGCGATGTACACAACTTGTAAGATGTACACAACTTACAAACAAACCCACTAAAGGTTGCAGACAATAAGGTTGCCAGGTACGCATGTATATACAGCAACTGACACTACAGTAATAAAACAATTCAAAAGTTCACATCGATTACACCCAAAATATATAGAGAATAGCATGGCAATCATTCGAAGACAAGAAAGGGCTCATGAAAAACCAGCCAAGAAGACAATGAAAAACAACAAAAGAAAATAATACACTAAATCTGCGCCGCTGAAGCCCTGACAGCGTCCCAATCACTGCATCGCTGACAGACACAATAATGAACGAATCCGTGGCAGCGACTCGGGCATTAACTCGTCCAAGCACACGAGGTCCCACAAAATAAACTGAACTCGTATGCAGCATATTCCGCGCCTAAGCACACGAGGTCCTACAAAAGAAGCTGAACTCTTAATCTGCATAATCCGCGCCTAAGCACACGAGGTCACACAAAATAAACCAAACTCGTACGCTGCATATTCCGCGCCTAAGCATACGAGGTCACACAAAATATACTGAACTCGGAAGCCGAATATTCCACACCTAAGTAAATGAAGTCCGACAATAAAAAACAACTCGTGGGTTGAATTTTCAACTATCAGCACAATATAGTTAGTAATTCACAAAGTGTTTTATTTATTTACTTGACGGCCCGCGCTGTTATAAAATGACTTTCTTCATTGATCATATTTTCGTTATTGCAACTGCTAACCTAAGCACTCTGAGATGAGCGTTTACGGCTTCACAGCCGCTCAGTATCGAAACTTTTGTTTCAGTCTCTCTCTGAAATGGAGAAAATTCACTGCTTATTGCAGGCCGATCATCAACGCTCAAAGTACTACCTCCAATTAAGTATTGTGGATACCGTAGGTTAGCCTATACAGGTCCAATGGTTTTTGCTTAGCGAAAGCTGTTTGATTGACCATTGAGTTAAGATACGAGAGAATTGCTGAAGCAACGAAATCATCTGTGGCAAGAAACTACGAATCAAGATGCATGAGAGTGCCAATGGCAGCTTCAGATAACTCCGGTGCTGCGATTTCAACTTTGGCAATGCAAGATATGCATTTAGACTTGAGGTCGCCCGATACTTAGCCATAGATTCGATGCATGGAGAAGGTAATACTCGTACGCATTAGACTAAGCCGGCGATATCTTCTACTGGAATTTCAACTCTCCCTCATTAAAATAAGCTTGCCATCTTCTGCCACCCGGCCTATTTTCTACCCATCAGTTTTCAATGGAACTTGAGAGGACAATCAGAGCCTTCAACCTGGGCTAATTTTTGCCTCTTTCGTTAAAGCAGGACAGAAAATGGATAAATAAATAAACTCACAGATAAATAAATACACATCGGTCTTTATTATATTGAGACTAGAGGGCCCAGCCGTCAAAAATGACGGCAAAAATTTTGTTGTTGAGCTTTTTATTGTTCCGGTTCCCAATATAGGTTTTGCTGTATTATAAGTCTCATCCCTGCAGGCCTGATCTTCCATTAGTGAAACGCAAGCTGTACAACCATGAGTTTTGCGATAGCAAAATATCCCCCCTGCAAGACAAGGAGTGAATATCAGCTTGGAATTGATCAAGCGTTAAGTTGCACTAAGAAAAATATAGTTCAGTCAAAATAATTCACTGGAAATGCCCAGGGCTCACCGTATTGTGGATACCAACTGATTGTAGAACCTCCAGCGTCGAACTTTGGCTGCGATGTAAATTCAATATAAAAAGGCGTCTGCTCAGCGTGAAGATTCAACTACTACAATATCATTCAGCAATGAAAGCGGGGATCCAGAGGCTGGAGATCCGGAGCCCGGGATACAGAGGCCGGAGATCCAGAGCTATATTTGTCACTGGTACCCCAAGCGCTGTAATTGTTTGGTATCTCAACTTGCTTTTCAGTACATGAATTTGCTCCTAATAAACTCAACTGCGTGACGGAAAGACGGACCAACATTGGAGCAAGCATAAGAGCAAGGGAGCAAGAGAGCAAGCGACCAACAACTGTGTTTTATTATATAATGGACTATAGTGGACCCGCGTGAAAAAAATCACGCAACAATCGATAGATCATCCACTATATAATAAAACACAGTTGTTAAACGCTTGCTCCTTTGCTCCAATGTTGGTCCGTCTCACCGTCACGCAGTTGAGTTTATTAGGAGCAAATTCATGTACTGAAAAACAAGTTGAGATACCAAACAATTTCAGCGCTTGGAGTACCGGTGACAAATATAGCTCTGGATCTCCGATTTCATTGCTGAATGATATCGTAGTAGTTGAATCTTCACGCTGGGCAGACGCCTTTTTATATTGCAATTACATTGCAGCTAAATTTCGGCGCTGGAGGTTCTACAATCAGTTCGTATGCACAATACGGTGAGCCCTGGACATTTCCAGTGAATTCTTTTGACTGAACTATATTTTTCTTAGTGCAACGTAACGCTTGATCAATTCCAAGCTGATATTCACGCCTTGTCTTGCAGGGGGGATATTTTGCTATCGCAAAACTCATAGTTGTACAGCTTGCGTTTCACTAATGGAAGACCAGGCCTGCAGAGATGAAACCTTCAGTGCCTAGACATAAGTATTTGCACAACTCTATTTTTTAGGTATTTTAAAAAATTTAGGGACTGCTTTAGGATAATTAATTGTCCTTCAAATATATTGTATATATATTATCTTATAAATTTGTCTTGTCAGTTTACACGTGAATATTGTTCTTTATTTAACACAAGTAAAAGTAATGAGGGACAAAAGTATTTGACCAAAGAAAATATGATGTTGAATCTTTGATACTTAATAGTATAATTTGAATAAATTGGTTTGGAAATTATTCTAGAACGTTTACGAAACGTCTCCAAACAAATGCAATGTAAACAAACCACAGCTGGTGCAAACACAACCTCTCTAGACCTCGTTGAAGTCGCGCACACTCTCACTACAATGCCCAAAGTTAAAGAAATCCCTGAAGCTACTCGTAAACGGATAATTCAACTTCGCAGTGAGGGATTAACGTATAGAGTAATAGCAGAACGTGTTAATGTTCCTTTTTCAACGGTTGGAGCATCAAGTGACTGAGGCGGTCTCCAACCTGCCAAGAGCTGGAGCGCCACGTAAGATCATGAGTCGTCCTCGGCGCTACATGCTGCGTAAAGCGACTAATGATCCCATGACAACTCGTGCTGACCTTCAGAGTGAACTGGCGTCTCAGGGACTGCATGTCAGCAAAAAAACTATTGTTAGGGAATTGAACCATACTGGCATTCATTCTTACACTCCTCGCAAAACTCCTCTTCTTACAGCAAAACATGTCAAGAGCCGCTTAACATTTGCCAAAGACCACCTGGAAAAAGGAAATGAGTTTTGGGAAGGTGTTATATGGTCTGACGAAACTAAAATAGAACTTTTTGGCCAAAACGAAGCTCGGCATGTATGGAGGAAACGTGGTACCAGTACTGCCTATGACCCCAAGAACACCATCCCCACCGTGAAACAAAGATGGGGCAGCATCATGGTGTGGGATTTCTGTACTGCCCATGGTTTTGGGATCTTCATATCATTGATGGCAAGATGAATAGTTTCATGTACAGGGAGATATTGGAGAAGATGCTTCAAAGTGCCAAAAAAAAATTCTACAACAGGACAACGACCCCAAACATACTGCAAATTTAACGAAAGAAATGTTTCAAAAGAAAATAAATTTTCTTCCATGGCCTAGCCAATCACCGGACCTTAATCTAATAGAAAATTTGTGGCGTCATTTTAAATCTTGAGTCCACAAACGGTGTCCCAAAAACCTTATTGAATTAAAGGTTATCTGCATGGAAGAATGGAAAAAATACCATCACGTGAATGTGAAAAGTTAATTTCCAGCTATAAAATCGTCTCCATGTTGTTATTGTCAATAAAGGTCACGCCACCAAGAACCAAAGTCATAATTTTTTTTGGTCAAATACTTTTGTCTCTCATTACTTTTGCTTGTGTTAATTTTTTTGTTATAAGTGCACATTTGACTGTTCTTTTTAAATATTCTATCATATATATGTTATATAAACTTCCTGTTTTAATTATCCTAAAGAAGTCCCTAAATTTTTTAAAATACATAAAAAAATAGAGATGTGCAAATACTTAGGTCTAGGCGCTGTACGTTGAATTTTGCCTTCACTATAAACAGCTTTTCATCAGAAACGACAGTCTCTCTACTCGCGTGGCATCCTTCAGGAAGTTCAGATGACGCTGATCTCTGTCGGCTCGTTTCTGTTTCTGGAAGTCAATGACTTGCAGGCGCTTGTTCAGTTTCAAGGGAAATAGCTTGTGAGCAGTTTTGACAGTGGTCTTCAAGATTATTATTAAATTTTTTTTTTTTGCTGAATTTCCCGTTTGATTATTTTCCTCATACATCGCTACAGACTTGCCAGGCCCTCTCGTGCACGACCTTATAGCTATTCGGGAACGATCTGTCAGCAGGAGTCCACTGCTAGGACAGTCAATGCTAGTACCAAATAACTGAATTAGTTCACGTTTCATAACTGTGAATTTCACCACATTAGCTATTGTTTCCTAAATTCTTTCCACAAAATGAAACTACAGGTGCTTCACAATAAAATGACCATATTTTACTCTATCGATGCATATCAGAAAATGTCTACTCTTAATGGTAGGTTGACTTAAAGTTCAATAACGCGATTCACTTAATCGGTGGACTACTGCACTTTACAGCGAAGATAAAGACGCACACCGGTCATTTGTTGACATTGATCACTCTAATCTGCACCGTACCTGATTTGAGACGACCATAAACCAACTACCGTCTTAAGAAGAACTGATCGGTAGGATCGTTGACGGCTGTGAGAAACTCCAGGCATCTTTGGACGGGGTTCGGCAATCACTACGTCGGCGCCTACGCGCATGTATTGCTGCTGATGGGAAGATTTCGAATAATTCCTGTAACTATGCAACATATGAAACATTGTTTTCTTTAAAATAAACACAGTCTGACAATGATTGTTCATTTACCTTAACAACATTCGCCGATTCTGGGCTAGGGTTAACTTTAACTCAACGTACATTTAAAAGTAAACATTTTCGGAAATGCATCGATAGAGTAAAATATGGGAATTTTATCGTAGGGAACCAATAGCCTAGTTTCATTTTGTGGAAAGAATTTAAGAACACCCGCTATAAAGTTTCATTTGAAACAGAGTCCAGGAACTTCTGCCGCACCTTGTGCAATGTGCATGCATCGGGCCTTTGGTAAATACACATCCTCCAGTTACCCTGCGGGAAAAGGATAACCACTCAACTTCACACAGATCCCTCAGCCCATTACCAATAGCTGAGCCACAGGAAGGGCAGCATCTCAGCGCACCTATACACAAGCGAAAGAAAGTGATCAAAGACACGTTGACTGTCAGTCATACTTGAGTGACGCGAACGCCTAACAAAAACACGGTGGTGGCACGGGAGTCAAATTGTCAACTGCCGGCGTAGATACAAGAGAAAACAGCGCACCCTTCAGCGGCACCAAGCGAGTGTTCTCGGGTTCCCGAGGCACCATGGAAACTGAGCTCAAAGAAGAAAAATCATAATGGCATACCGGAGTTTGCGCTACCCTGTTGTAATGGAGGAAGGGCGAGTAGAGTGACACGTCAATCTAGGTAGCACAAGGAATTCGCGGATGGTGGATCGGACGTGTGATCGCAAGGGAGAATACAGATGAAAGACAGAAGACGTCCGAATATGATAAGTGGTGTTATACTGTTTTTACTTTGATTCTCGAATAAGCTGTCAGTGACAGTGACATCATGTATGAGTGAAAAAGTGATCCGTCATCTATGACGTCATCTTCGACTGATGACGTCATCTTTGACGGTAAAGATGACCACGCCGTCAATAATTGTGCAAGAGACATGAAATTTGGTATGGTTGAACTTGAAGACATTACTAAGGAAGGTATGGTTCGCTTTTGTGATAATTTTCACATATTATGAAATATAAGGTCTTACTTTCACCTACCATGCAAAATTCATATTTTCATGTATATAACATGTTTTTGGTCTAACAAACCTGTAAATTTATATTTTATCAAAAATTGCTAACCATACGTCTGTACCTACTACTTATAGCAGTATTCATGACAAATTTCAAATGAATGGGATGAAAAATGAATTTTTCATGATTTTTTCCAATACAAAAAATTACTTTTTCGCTACAGCCGTTCAAAGTTTGTTTAGTAAACACTGATTACGTGACTCGTCCCTCTTCAATCGTGTGTCACGCCTAAACTAATTGAGATAATGATTTTTTTTTTCCACGATTTCTAAAGAGTTATAGAATAGAAATGTGTAATAATAAAAATTTGCAATTTTTGACAATTTTAGAGGTCTGCGTCCCCTTAAAGCTAACAATAGAAACAAAACTCACAGCAAGAACCGCAGCAGTATATAATAACCCCTGCAATGAAATCCATGAGTTGCCATGATACCACGACTAAAATTAAACATGTTGATGGCAATAAAATACAATGTCAACTTGACAATTTAAATGGAGAATAACTATCCTTACTATTGGATAGACTAGCATGAGAAACAGCAATCTTGAAGTACTCTCAGATGCTAAAACGACCACTCGAATAAGAAACTCAGAGCGTTGGAAGAGTTTCTAGTACTGATATTCCCAGTGTCAAACGCATTTTATTAATGAAAATAAGTTTTCAGTAATTATATTTTAACTATTAGGTATTCGATACAATAAAAGAGATGCGGCACCTAGCACGTTAAAATTCAGAACGACAGTAATAATATAAAGGAAGTTGACAGATGCACGACGTGCGAGAAGAAACTTTCTAACTTGCTCTGCCAACGAACCCAATTTGTTCAGCACTCGGAGACTTCAAAAAACAGCACCTTTTTTCAGCATTAAATGGGAAGAAGGAGCCAGTAAAGTTGACACTTGGTGTTCTAGTCTACATTATAAGAAAGTTGCAACACGCACACTAAACTGAGCAGAATTTTTCTGAGGTCGTGCGATGGCAAGCAGTGGAGGGTTTCTTCGGCAGAGCGAGAATCCCCCAGATGGAATGAAGGAATATGAAAAGGTTGACACTGCGGGTGACATTTTAATGAATAGGCTAAGACAGCAAAATCTTGATACTTAGAAAGTACGTCACTGTCTAAAGAAGTCTAAAGACGATCGAAAAATCGCGCAGCAATGTATCTTTTTGTCTTGTTTTAGCAGGCTAAGCAAAGTCAATCTCTTAAGTATAGCGCTCTTTAAACGACAAACGAAGCCGTGTTTGATGTTGAGGCTCAAATTTCTTAGGAAGGTAGAATGAGGATAACTACACAGAAAGCTATAAGAACTCCACTAATTTTTAGCCTTCCGGCAAAGCAAAGTCAGTGCATTCACAAACTCCCGATTTTCATATTGCAGAAAGAAACTTTGTAGTTGATGTGAAATAAGTTTATTAGAAACGTTTGAAACAAAAGATGATTTTCAGTAATTCCCCGAATCTAAAAATACACGAAATTATGTTTTACTTGCTGCACAACAAAAGCACAACCTGCTACTGTTACTTAGCCATATATTTAACACACGTGAAACAACACATATGATCCAGGATTTGAAGCACGTCGAAAATAACGCTCGACTAGATGAGAGGCACCAGAAAAGGTTCAGCTTCAGATCAGCTGGATGATAGAAGCAGCAGAATGGTAGGACCTACCGACTAAACAAAGCCAATTTTTTCAGTACTCGGACACCAAAAACAAATTAAGCGCCACATTCCTGAGCAGCGCGAGACGCTCAAGTCGAACGACGGAACAAGCCGAGGTTGACAGCTCGGCAGCGTGCTATGTACTTACTGTATTTGTCTACTGGGCAACAATGCCACAAGTTTTTATTTGAACTGAAAACAATTTTCCAGTAGGCGTACTAGTGCAGCGACGAAACATTCAAGGCTTTACATCAATTTAACACTCAAATCTGAAACAAAACTTAACAAAAATCGTTCCTAGAAGGCATGCCATACTGCAGTGCATACTATATATAATTAATCATTCTCGTACAACACCAATTTACAAAAGGGTGCAAATTAAAAGTAAGCCATTGTTTTCAGCAATGACAGTACATAAAGTTTTTCATCGATTTGCAAGGCTGAAAGAGAAAGCAGGAACGAACCACGGTTGCCCACTGGCAGCTGCTGTAAAAGAAAGATACCTACAGCGTGCGTGCTCAACTACGCCAATTTTTTCAGCACTGCGACACCGCAAAAAGGGGCACGTTCTTCAGCTATTCGAGACGCATAATTTAGGAAAAACAACAAGGGCGAGTTGACAGAGAGCAGCAAGGACGAAGAAAGCAGAGAAGCGAAGAAGCGACGATCCCGCGTCACTTGGCCACACCATGAGCAGCTTGGACGTCACGGGGCGGCCGACGCGCAGCGGAACCAAAAGTTGCCCGGGGCGGACGAAATAAGTGTCAAGAGGGTGACAGTGGGTGGTGTGTGAACTATGCCAAAATCTCCCAGACACTTAAGAGTCTTCTCTCAAACGAGCATTTCTCTAAAGCCAAACATGTTAACTTTAAAATACACACGGCGGCCACTAATGAGCCTGCGTTCTTTGCAACAGTTCGAGTGGTTATAAAGCTTTTTAGACACTCACCGATAGACAGCTGGGCAAAAGAGTGGCAACGTTGGATAGTAACTATGAAGGTATATGGAAAAAGTAGTTTATTAACTAACCACGAATAACACGAATATATTCTCAAAAAGTTGCGACATCAGCCTGTTTCTTTAGTAACTCCATAATGTATTAGAAGGGGCAGTTATGATTTGTACCAAGAACAAAGGAATATCATCAAAGACTAAACACTAATATCACATTCAACTCTTTTATCTTCCTTCGTACTGCATGCGTGATAAAATTTTGTAAACAAAGAGATGAGTAGATATTACAGATCTCACTTGCAACAAATGCTCTCAACATACTTGCAGTGATGTGATTTCATCTAGTGTATATTTACCCGTTGGCGATATATCTACAGCTTTGTGAGCTTACTATAGATTATTCAGGCAATAGATATTTACAGATTCGATAGCGAACGCTCAGTAGAATTCTCAAACTCGACGCGGTTCACAAGTCCATTCATTCACTTTGCATATCTCTAACATACGAAAAACAACTTTTAAGGGACGACACAAAATTTCTGTAACTTTAACTTTAAGAAAACTATCTTAAAAATAAGTGCAATTTTGCAATTTCTTTACGTAATAGTAGAAAAATATTTTTCATGTTGCAGGTACTTTTTTCAATTTGAAACCGTTGTTTCAAAATAATCACGGAACATTAATGTTCATAACGTTCACACAGAGCTGGCAAGACTGTACCACAGATTCTGAATGTTTGTTCTCAGTTGGCCGAAAACTGAGCGAATGTTTCTCTCGCCAACTACCTATCAGTCGATTCGGGAATACTGGACGAAATCCAGATCGTGTAAAAACTAGAGGTCCCAAGTCTGTCGGGACTTCTATGCTCAAGAAACTTGTCAGATGTAAAGAAATGGCTGCAGGGGTGAATGTGACACGAGAGTCGTTACGTTGGTTGTGGCCAACGTACGACTTTGAATTTGCGTCTCTGCAACGTAGCAAAGTTCACAGCATGACAATAGTTTCGGAGAAGACGAAACTTGCAGAGAAGACGAAACTTACAAGAAGTCGTGCACTGCTTGAGTAGCTCAAACTTAGGGTTTAGAATAAGTATTCTTCGCACCCAAAAAGTTTTAACTATGTGGTGCGCTCACAATAGCAGGGTTAGTTATAAATAAACTGCCATGTAAGGTCCAGCCAGAGGATGCATGAAATGTCTACCAAACGCAAGAACCCTCGTAGGTTATGGTGGGTGGGACTGTCTTCACTGGGCAACACTACTATTGTTCTTCTTACAAAAGGAGTGAATATAAAGGCTGCGAGCTCTCGCGCACTCATTTTTGAGGCTGTGGTCAGGAACTTGAGCCATTTGGGCAACGATATACCGTTTCGCTTTCAGCAAGATGGAGCGCCAGCCAACAGTAAGCCTCGCGACAATATCCCAGATTTTAATTCTTTTTTTATCTACCGAAGAATAGCTACCTTCAAGCACCGACCTTTACCCGCTGGACTCCAGTACGTATCTGCTGAATCTTGGAGGTTTATTCTTATGAAAAGTCTCACCGTTGAGTAGCAGCATGAATGAGACAAACTTTCACACGAAGTCTTACGCGCGGCTGTTGAAGCAGTGCCTAGTAGACTAAGGCTATAATACAAATAATAAGGCGGATTTCTTCAATAATTCCATGAATTATACACTGTTTAACGAGTATCTTGGAATAAAAACCATTTCGAACAGATAGGTTGAGATTAAGTGAAATTATTCATTCAATCTTTGCAACAGAACTTTTGCGTCACCTTTTCCTTTATCGCTTTTGTTCTTTCAGCGTCGGCGGTCAAGAACTGCACAACTGACTAAACCAAAATGTGGGAAGGCACAGCTAAGTTTTTTACAATTATTTTAAAAAGGCACGTTCCCATACTAAAAATACCGTGGCCTCTAAGAGCACTGTTTCCCAATCCGAGGTAAATTACCCCCAGTAGAGTAATGGTCCCTTACTTTTGGAGTAATGGATGTTCTGTGTGAGAAGAGGTAGCCTGCCGATAGTGGGCTGTATGACCGGTGCAGTTCATTCTGAGCAGCAAAAAAACATCAGAACAGGCCCGGTACATGTCCAGTGGGATAAATGATAATTGCGAATTTCTCTATTGGGACAATCGCTTGAGAAACACTGCTCTAGAGTAATAAGATATAGACGCATCTGTTCTGAAATACATGTAGTTGTTCCACAGCCAAAAATTTCATTCTGCAGTAGCAGTTCGGTCTCAGCCAACTTATTTGCAGTTTACATCAACAGGTTAGTGCGTATCAACGTAGTCCAGCCATGGTCCATACTAACCTGTTGATGTAACCTGCAATTAACTTGGCTGAGATCGAACTGCTAGTGCAGAATGAAATTTTTGGCTGTGAAAAAACTATTGCGGAACAGAGGGAGTAAGAAAGTTCAAGTCTCCCTGATCTATCACAAATTAGATGTTCGACGACAGGACAAGGAAGAGACATACAGTATGCCAAGATAAAGGGAAAACCATGCATGAAGGTGTCCCCATACAGGATCAACACGCATGAGCATAGTAAGTCGAGAAAGAAGAGGAAGACCAGAGAAAAACATTTTCAGTAAGAGAAAGAACCTGAAAGGAAGCAGAGCGGGCACAAAGGAAAAATGTGCCGAAGGCCAGTCTAAGGTAACCTACAGGGTCCCCTGCCATCGCTGGTCCCTACATCATACAGAGGACGAGCGAACCTAACAAATCTTACCCTAAAAAGCCCATTCTATGCACGCCCCTTTAAAAAGATCAGCAGAGAAGTTTCTCCTCGTGGTTCTATAACTGACGATGCCTCTCAAAAGCCCGTCCCAACAAAATTAGCCCTATACGATAGCAGGGACGCACAACTGCAAGTTATATAAGATATAACTTTATGAAGCCTAGATTCTTGACTAAACTTTGAAATTGCACTAGTGCAGTGTATCCCATTGCGGGTGCATATGAACCTAACAGACCCTCTGTGGTGCACGCACGGACCCCCTTAAGGTTCATGACGTTTATAGCTTCTGTGGCAATATTACAATGTTTTTATCCCATAGATGATAAAAATTAAACAATATTTTAGGGATATAAGAAGCAATATATCAATTTTATTAGCTTATAATACTTCACATCAATTCATCGGTTTGAAAAATTTTAACAATGGCATAGTCACCCCTACACATGCTTTTGCTTGGTCACAAAACTTAGCCTTTTCTTTTTCAAAAACGGCGAGAACAGCATATGTTGACCCTAATTCAATGCAAGTATTCATTTAGGACGAATGAAAATAAATTCAAGAGAGTTAAAGGTGAAAACTCGCTGTATGTGAATAATTGGCTGAGCTGGGATGTCACGTGATTGCGACATGAGTTAGGTACCTATTATGTTTGGCAGTCTTATTCGACTTCAGCTTTCAGTTGGCCGATGTTCGTCTCTTTTTGCGGGCCAGAGCGAGGTGCATCTCTTACTGAATTTTCCCATATCGAAGTCGAGTGAGCCATTTCCGGCACACCAGTTCTATAGAGCAGATTTCTCTCCATACACATGCATAACTTTCGGTCAGGTTCAGCAGCTGTCTTCCCTTTTTAATACGGTAAAAATCATTACATGTCGATGGTGCTCCGCCTGATCCTTAATTTCAACGCTCAAGTGCTAGCAAAAATGTTCGAAACCTCCCTCTTTTGGGGCTTACTTCCCACTGATTTAAAGTATAGTCGCTGTACCGAATACGGTAGCTAAAGAAAAACAACATAGGAACAATTTTTAGATGACCAGAAAGCTGATACTAGAAAAAACGGACTGTTTGGCCAAGCCAATAGCATCAGCCGAATAATACAGAAAGTGACAAATTCTCTTGAGAAACTATAAGCTAATTCTCAGAATTAGCTATATGTAATCAAGTACAGTACAAAGGAAACTAGAGACCATCTGGACACACATTGGCCGCTGCTAGGGCATGTGTCAACAGACAAACTGCACTTTCCTGCGGCTCACAGCACCTGCGACACAGCACAACGTCCCATCACAACAGCAGAAGCATTGGGCCCCGACATATAAAGGCAGCGCACACACAGACTCACAATAGACATCCACACAACTCTTAATACAACCACGTTTACGCTTCGCTTGCCGTAATCACTAAGCAACCCATTGGGTCCTCCTTTCGGCGCGATATAGGCAGTGTGCTACTGAAGCGCTAGTAAAGGTATCTACTACTACTACCCATTGGGTCCTCCCGTTACACTTTTTGCTTCCGGGACTAGGCATACTCGCTGCCCCGAAAATATGGTAACTAGTAGCGGGTGACATGCATTCCAGCCGGACCACAAAGAACCGACATACCGAAAGGATGTTCATGGTAACATCGCTGAGCGGTATTTCGGATGTAACTGCATTTCTTTCATTTGTTTCGGCGAAATATACACATAAGAACAAAGACTGGAGTAAAATACAATAAGAGCAAAGACTGGCGTAAAATACAATCTTCGAGTCTTTTCAATAATAAATGTCTTTATTCCTAGCTTTTCCAGAGAGACCACAAGGGAAGAAGCAAACGGCGCTCGAGCTCGCGCAACACAATACAAAGTTGCTTGCGTCGCCCGTTACGCGAATTAATCCGGAAGAACTGCGCGAGGATCTAAATTTTAGCACCACCCCAAAAAAGAAAAGAGCAGCATGCACTTCTGTCACATTTTTGTCATTTGACGCACTGACCACAAATCCGTCATGGACAAACGAACGGCGGCGCGTTAGAAGCGTAATCCCCTCCAGCATTGAGGGCGCGAAAATAAACAGAGGAGGCGAGTGCGCGTTGATCCCGCTTCCAGAGTCCGCTGACGTATTAAGCTCTACGAGCGTAACGTTAAAAAACCAGCATACTGAATTGTGCCCGAAGCGACAGTGATACAGAGGGTGGCGGCGCTCATCATGACAGTGCGAGGGATTTCGACGCAAAAGGAAATATTATGAGCCGTGGTACGTATCGGAACGGTAGTTGCATTTTGCACGCAATGAAATATTACTAGTTGTAATAGAAGTACATCGCGGAAGGCTAGGTACTTGCATTTGGCGGAAAATTGAACATTACGAGTCGTAATACACGTCGGAATGCCACTAGCATATGGCGCCCACTGGAATATCACGAGTCGTGTGACGTGTATCGGAGTCACTGCTGGCTTGTGGCGTCAACTGGAACATTAAGTAGATATGACGTGCATCGAATGTCGGTGGCAGGAGGCGCTAACTGCAATATTTTTTTCGATTAGATTAGATTAGATTAGATTAGATAGGCGGCAGTAGACGAACCAAGAGGCCCATTCCCAGAGAGACACCGGGACTTACACCCCGGCCCTCTATGAGCTATTGCCATTATGTTAGTAGGATGTAGAAGATTGGGAAAACGAGTAGAGAAAAAAATGGTAGACGAAAGAGAAAAAATTAAAAAAGAAGGGGATGAAGAATCTCCGCCAAAGAGATGGTCATGAATGCCCGCAAGCATGATCGAATAGCCGCCGATTTGCGGAGCTTAAATACATAGATGAAGCGGAAGTGTGAAGAAGTCAGCTTAAAATGGCCTGGGAAGCTTTGGCCTCTTAGTGCTTGCGACTCGTGGAGGAGGAGTCCTTAGCTGTGGAGGATGTCTCTCCCAGTGAATGTCAAGAAGATTTTTAAACGAGTTGACCGACTTCGCACCAACAACGTCGGAAGGGAGTCTATTCCAAATGCTGACTATGAAATAGGGAAAGAACTGCTGACTTAAGGTTGTTCAGCTTAAACTGTAACCTAAGTAGTACCCTACAGTTTAAGCCTATGTACGGCTTTCTAGTACTGCTAGTTTTCACACAGGAAGTTTTTAAACCCAAGTGGACGGCTAGTAGCATGTTACCCTACCCAGCCATATGTAAATTTCAGAAAAAAACCGTCCATAACTTTTCAAGTTATGGCAGTAAGCACAAAAAGGCAGACAAATACACAAATGAATAAGCGGATTTTCCTCAAAAGTTCATCATCTGTTCCTCCTAACATACATAACAAACCCTATAAATTTCGTAAAGATCCGCCAATAACTCTTTGAATTATCTTGGTGTCAGACACACAGATAGACATACAAACAAACTCGACGAAAACATAACCTCCTTGGCTGAGGTAATTATAGCGTACAATCAACAACTGTATTCACAGTCCATGCGTGTTATACCGTAGCTTGGCTAACACAAAGTTCTTAATTGACCGATAGGTAGGTACCTTTTGATAGCCTGGGCCACTGAGAAAACGCAAACATATCTTCATTCTATGGACAGGTGACAAAGCGCCTCCCCGATCTTTTTCATTGGTACCTAAAGCCACTGTACATTCTGTTTTTTCATAACGGAATGACATTTTAAAATCGCGATAAAGAGTAGGTAAACAGGCCATGTAAAGTTTAATTAACATGCCTCACATCCACAAAAGCTGTCATCGTGCTGAGAATCGGACAAAACAGCCTTTTACTTCTAACTGAAGTCTGTTACTGAGCAGACTCTGCTTTTTTGAACCATATGCTCTTCATTTGAAGTAAATGGTCCTGTTTATGTATGTCATAAACATAATAAAAATATCGTAAACTTTCAACTTCCATTATTGCAAAATAAAAGGGCGTTTTAAGTAAATTCCAAAAATGTGCCAGTCTGTCAAGCTATTATACATTGGAGGAAAACTCGAGTCCCTGAAGTTTATGCTAAAGGCACAATTGTCTTAAATATTGTAACTATAAAGAAATTCCGTGCCTTCGAAATACAAACCAGAGGTTGATCCTAACGGTCTCCCAGTGCAGTCCACGGTTCTCACCTCTTCCCCCCTGTCGACCACTCCACCTCCTCTCCCCCTCTCAGTCGCCCCTCCACTTCGTTAATAATTAAATTTGCTTGTCTCAAAACGGTTCCATTACCGCTTGGAAAGGATCCAGTTATTACCAGAAATATAATCTTTTAGGCAAAATAGTAGAAGTTTGGGTTACAATAATGTAAGATGGTGACATGTATTCGCAGTTGTAAGGAAAGAGTTATTCAATATTTTCCCAGGTAATGGAATGTTCGTAAGTAAAATAAACTTCTTTGTGTGCACCCACCAAGCGCAGTGTAACCAGAAGGGTAGGCGGAGAGTCGGGTAGCGGCCGTTGCAAAGTTAACAAGGCGGTGCGTCCGCTTTAGGCCGCTCAGGCCCCCGGTTGTGGGTGGCCTGATGAATTGTAAGAAAATAACCATCATTGTGCTGTGTTTCGAAGTATATGGAAGTCCATCACAGTGTGTTTACCCTACGATCCTTCATTTTTCGGCGCGTAGGTCATGGACCGTATTATCTAACCAGGTCCATGACATGTATAACCATTTACTTTTATGCGAGTGTGAGGTTATGCTTTTGTCTACAAGTATAAGGTGTTGCTTCAAATTTTTACGAATATAAGTAGAAGGATTTCCTTCATACTTTGTAACTATAAGCACATCCTTTTCTTTATGAATACGACCCGTTGACTCGATTCGCACTTGAAGACTACGAGAGTTCATACGCCATGCAGCACAGTTTTCAATGTTCAATAAAGTACCTGCGATTCCAGGCGAGAAAACCGAGAAATGGTAATACGCCACACTGTTAGCTGAAGTAGGCCTATATACAGAGCAGTACTATCGCGTCACGTGAGAGTTACACAAAATTAATGACCATACAACGTTCGCAGGGACACAATGCATTATAGGAACACTGGCCACGCTCTTTGCGGTAAAAAGTATCACTCTAGCTTTCCATAAATCATCATGAACGCAACAATTTCCGCAACTAAAGTTCCACTGCAGAACTTTAAGGAGGCACCCTATAGTTGCCTTTCAAAGATGAAAATTAACCACTAAACCCATCAATAGAAGAGCTTCAGTTGCATTAAGCTCAAGACTTCACTTCGGTAGATACATGGCATACGGCAACCTTGATAGACGGTACAAGCCCAACTACTTACGATCATATGCGCAATCTATGCGTTGCTTTAGGTTTATGACGAGATCCGAATTCGTGGAGTTACCTTTGTAATGCCAAGTTAAAGAAAGCTAGTCTGCCCATCACATTTTTAGCTCTACCTCGTAAACACACCACCAGCTGAAGCATCGTAAATATAAAATCTACCATCACTACTGCCTTTAGTACCCTAGATTTTCACAGCAGTACCGGTAGCAAAAGCTGTTTTGACACAGTACGGCAATCGGCAGCCGTGTTGCACTTCACAACTACTGCGGGACACAACCGTCCCCTAACATTCCACGCCAAAGTCAGGATGGGTAAAACAACTCGACAGTCGCGGAAATAACTCGTGCAATAGTTAGTAAACACAACTGAAATGGGCGGCGCGCGTGTCTTAGATTACAGTAACAACTCAAAATTGGCGAGCAAGAAATTTATGCCGGGAGTCAACAAATGGTGACAGGGGCCCAATCTCGGAAGCGGTCGTAAAGAAGGAGCAATGGAAGCAAAGTTGGGTTTGTTTGTCAACATTGCCGGAGTTGGCGAGAGAGTGCGAGGTGGTGAGATGGAGGGTAGCGCATACCAGCTTAGCTGGAGGGCGAGATGGAGGGTAGCGCATACCAGCTTAGCTGGAGGGCGAGATGGAGGGTAGCGCATACCAGCTTAGCTGGAGGGAGAGATGGAGGGTAGCGCATACCAGCTTAGCTGGAGGGCGAGACTTGATACACGCCACAGGCCAAACGACATGAATGTATCAAGATGAAAACAAATGTGCTATTGGTTTCTTACAAATTAGTGTATCATTATAATCAAATTTTCTTGCCGTATCAGATATGAAGACTATATAACAGCGATAAATTACAAATTAGTGTACATATTTCCTAAAACTGTAACGAAACTTGCAAATTGCGTCCATGATGACTGCACAAAGCTCACTTGAGACTGAACTGTTGTATCTCGAGCCGTTCAGCAGCAATGCACTAGTAGTTATTTATTTTAGCTACTCTGATGGACTGAAAAATAGTAGCACTTGACGACCAGTGCTGTCAGAAAACAAGCACGACTCCCCTCATATCCTCAAAGCTCATGAGATATCTTTCACTACATTTCTTTCAGTCAAGACTACGAGAATTAATAACATTTCAATACATTACGAATAATAATCACGTCAGCACAGAAAGAATACCCATATGGTAGCTTCAACTTCTCACTCGAACTGCCCAATAAAACTGGCGGTGAGCCCGAGTTCACAGCTGCTAAGACAAAGCTCACCTATTGAATAAGGCACAAATACACTAAAAAGATAAAAGGCGAAACAGTGGCACTGCGCCCACCAGTGCCATCAGTATCGGTGGCACTGTAGCCAAAAGCGTGGGTTTTACCACTTTGAATCGAGTTTAGCTCAAATCAATTACTCTTGTTGCGGTCGAAAACCCAATCCTGCTTACTGAAATGGAGCGTTCGGTAGTCTCACGTACGATCGGGTTACTGCTAAACACCTACATTTAACACAGTTAACGTGGACAGGTCAATCGTAGTGGGCTTTGTTTAACGTTACTAGACTTTGCCGTGCCATTCGATGACAAATGATAGCAAATATCTAGTGGAGAAACGTCTTCACGGGATTTTTTTTTATACTCTAAACACTTTCAATTCGCTATAGGCCTATCCCAGTTCATTTTGAGTCAACAGATTGATATTATTATATTCCTGGTTTTACCACTTCATATACACAACCTACCTAACCTAACAAACTAAGCTTCTCACAGGAAAAGCGGCCAGCTGCAACATCTCCTGCGGAGAAGCTACTCGGGACAGCCCTTGAGTTCCTGAGGCCCATTTATACTGTGGCAGGGAACGGGCACTTAACACATCGGTAACAGAGATGCATAGTAAGAGCATAGTACTCATGGAATCTTTTACAATGACAGCACGGATAGTTTGTTTTCTGTCATTTAAGCTGCCACAGCTTCACCACGAGTTGCACCATACCATTAAGGCACGCAAGGCTACATATACTAGGGCTTCATCCAATGCTGCTCCGCACCATTAAGGCACGCAAGGCTACCTACATATACTAGGGCTTCATCCAATGCTGCACCGCACCATAAGGCACGCAAGACTACCTACATATACTAGGGCTTCATCCAATGCTGCTCCGCACCATAAGGCACGCAAGGCTACCTACATATACTAGGGCTTCATCCAATGCTGCACCGCACCATAAGACACGCAAGGCTACCTACAT
>LQNS02278091.1:9257971-9268856 GCA_001587735.2 Parhyale hawaiensis | reverse complement strand
AGTTTTATGCCTGTTTATGTTCAAAATGCTTCAAATACTGCTAGTTCAGTTATTCATTGACTTAAAAATAAATAAAGGCTCATAAGAAATCCATTCCCTACCATTTCCTGTAAAAATTCGATAAAAATATAATTTCCAAAATTGACATGGCATCTCTGATTTGTTTACAAAATCGTTGGCCGTTCTTGTGCTTTTCAGTGATCACGATGATCATGATCACAGTGATTCTGATCAGGAGCGTGGCCACATAAAGACACCTTAATTTAGCCGTATGCATGCATGCGTCCGCCGTCCAGGGCATGGCATAATGTATACGTAAGTTAATGTTAAAACATTATGAATTCGTGCTAGCCGCGACATTCACTTTGTTCGCAGATGATAATAACAGCGTGAGTGCTTGCATTTTTCATT
Organism: Parhyale hawaiensis; assembly: GCA_001587735.2. Lineage (NCBI taxonomy): Eukaryota > Metazoa > Arthropoda > Malacostraca > Amphipoda > Hyalidae > Parhyale > Parhyale hawaiensis. The sequence goes on along the minus strand of LQNS02278091.1, from coordinate 9,268,445 downwards.
ACTAGTTGATAGCGTTGAAGATATTTTCACAGGGAAAAAACTTTTAAAAGACAATACTCAGCAGTCAAACAACCAAAAAAACTATAATGTAATAAAATAAATAAATCAAACATGTAGTGAAAAAGTTCATTACGCAGTCATAACAGAGATACATGTGCTACTATTCATGTATGATAAATACAGAAATTACATTCAGTAATTGGTTTGTAATTGAAAATATTTCGGTATCATGATAAAAATGTCCATTTGCTACTTGGCTGTATATCACATTTTTAAAAAACCTTCACACATGTGATAGTTTCCAGTCTTTCCTTTTATAGCCTAGTTACGAATTTTGGCAACAGTACATCAGTGACCGTGTTGTAAACACGATTGTGTTGGCGGTAGAGTTGTGAGAAACCGTGCTACGGCTTTTTCATTCGGCAATTGAGACATTACTCTATATTGTCGAATATTCTAGAATGTGGAGAAATTAAAAACCTTTGGAGAGGAACTTTGTTTCCTAGCAGCATCTTGGCAACTGGTTTACCACACTATAATATATGGAGCAATGGTCTTATGACAATTTATTAATAAAATTTGCTTTATTGCTGCTTCATGGCCAATGAGTTGCTCAACAATACATGCAAAAACAATTAGAAAATTGCTGGTTGCTTGAAATTCAATATTGAAAGTTTATATGATAAGATGCGCCTGTATCACTTGGTGATACGAATCTTTCTATGTAACAGCAGACCGTAGTTTCTCATATTTTTTTCAATTGTACATAACGTAGGTATCTAACTTGACGATCATCGCTGAAACCACCGCCGTTGTAACCCGTCGACACGTGCAAAAGAAGGTACCTAACAGTTAACTAAAAATATTCGCAATCCTGCCATTTGAATTATAGCTATGCCGTATGAAAGAAAGTTCACTATCATTCATCCCAATAGCTTTTTCAGATTTCACACATTTCTTGAATTTTCCCTTATTTCTATTGAGGAATACAGCCGATTAGTTGCTCCTACCGGTGACATTGAATACCCAGCTGATTGGGCCCCAAACATAAACAAACCCACGTGCGTTGTGAGCTGTTTTTCATCGTATGATGCTTGCTGCCCCAAAATCTATCCAGGTCACCCACAAAATTGATGTAGTTGCTTAAAGCGAGCTCACGCGATAGACAAAAGTTGAAACAACTAATTGTACTTCCAGCGGCGTTGGATTTGAAGGTGATATTTGCGGAGCTTGCACCGGATCCTATACTAAGCTTATAAAACCTTATTGTTAGCTAAAGCAGAGGAAGCAAAAATCGGATCGGATGATACTCAATTTAGAACATGCAAAACTCAACTTAGACTGTATTATTATATCATGTGTATATTTAGTTAGGTCGCCCTTTTGAGTTGCACTACATCAGTATATAAACATATACACAACCAATCACACTCGTGTTCACACCAATTAAAGGCACAGAGATAGTGTAGAATGGATGGTACACTCAAACGTGGGACTTTATTGGATCAAATGAAATGCATATATACCTGATAGGAAGGCCGACTCAAAGAGACGCATTTTGGCGCTTGAATGGTTCAAAAATGGGGAAATGCGAAGAGATTGGCCAAATTTATCCCAGAGCAACGGTCACTGCCGAAAAGAGCCGCACACAGGGCCGCGTTTGTAAGTTGAGTCAAACGACCGTAGTCGCTGAAGGGCGTCTGATCCGATGCCCCCCCAAAATCAACTTTTCTGGAGAAATAGACGACTCGGCATGGCGGTCGGCGCAAACCACCAGCGAGATTGGAACTCGAGAGCACCAGCGGCCAGCGGTTATTTCACAACAAATTAAATATTAAGGCCCGGGTAAGTTCAGTAACTGATCGATCAATATATTAAGTTAAGGGCATACTACCCCTTTATTAAATGTGCACGCTAAGAAAGGCCATAACCATTCAAGTTTGAAGTTTAAATAAGTTCAACAATGCTGAACACATTCAAGATGTCTAATTAAGAAGAACGGCCGAAATGACATAAAGGTTAATACTGTCACCGACGAACGAATTAACGCGACCGCTCGCCAGCATGGTTAAAATGGGAGTTCACTTGTTCGGTTGCGGGCATCGCCTTCGAGGGTATTAGCGCCGCAAGAAATGGGAGTAACTGTAAGGGTCCAAGCTGATTGATGGCGTCAGGTGCGGAAGAAAGGGATCAGAATTAAGGGCCAATGAGCCTTAGTAAAAATGTTGACCACTTTATGAGGGTAAAATTTTACAAAACTGAGCAACTCAATGCATGGAGACTGTGTGACTGACTAGTGAGCAGCACAATGTGATTTACTGACTGCGTGAGTGATTGAGTGAGTAGGGTATCAATAGGTGAGATTATGAATTAACGTAATGAGCTGCTGAGTGACGTAATAACTAAGTTAGAGGGTGAAGGTAAGAGTTGGTGTATCGGGTAATACGTTTGATGGTGGGTAAAGTGCTTGTGGATGAGGTAATGAGTTGGTAGGCGAGGTGATGAACTGTGGATGAGGAATCAGTTCGTAGGTGGGGCAGTGAGTTGCTGGATGAAGGAATTAGCTGGTAGCATAAGTAATGAGTTGGTGGGTGAAGCAATGAGCTGTAGATGAAGTAATGAGTTGGTGGGTGAGGTAGATAGTTGGTGGGTCAGTTAATGAGTTCGTGTGTAGAGTGAAGAGTTTATGGATGAGATAATAAGAGTCACGACCAGAACCGTCACAAATGAAAACATTTTACTCGAAAGAGATCTAATACTAAAATAATTGGCAAAACAAAAGTCAAACAAAAAGTTAAAATCAGTAAACGTTTTGGGTCTTCGCCCATCTTCAGTACATCTGAAAATACACAAAAGTACAATTGAAATTAAGTGTTAATGTTGTATACCGCTCATATATAAAAGAAATTTGAATAAAAATAACTGAAAACACTAATGATTAGCAATATAAAGGGGNGTGAGCAGCACAATGTGATTTACTGACTGCGTGAGTGATTGAGTGAGTAGGGTATCAATAGGTGAGATTATGAATTAACGTAATGAGCTGCTGAGTGACGTAATAACTAAGTTAGAGGGTGAAGGTCAGAGCTGGTGTGTCGGGTAATACGTTTGATGGTGGGTAAAGTGCTTGTGGATGAGGTAATGAGTTGGTAGGCGAGGTGATGAACTGTGGATGAGGAATCAGTTCGTAGGTGGGGCAGTGAGTTGGTGGATGAAGGAATTAGCTGGTAGCATAAGTAATGAGTTGGTGGGTGAAGCAATGAGCTGTAGATGAAGTAATGAGTTGGTGGGTGAGGTAGTTAGTTGGTGGGTCAGTTAATGAGTTCGTGTGTAGAGTGAAGAGTTTATGGATGAGATAATAAGTTGGTGGGTGAGATGATTATTTAATAAAAGAGGCAGTGAGATGGTGGGTGAAGCCAGGAAGCAAAGAACGTTACACTCTTTGCCTCCTGGGTGAAGCTGTGATTTTGTGAGAGGTCTTTGGGCGGTGGGTGAGATTTTTCAACGTGTGGGTGCTGTCATGAGTTGGTGAGTGAGCCAATGAATGAAAAAGGAGTATTTTTGTTTAATGAATGACGTAAGGATTAGATTTGTGAGGCAACGAGTTGCTGAAAAAAAGATCAATCCAATTTACGAAGCATTAACGGGTGAGGTGAAGAAATAATCAGTTGATCACTTAAGTAATAGGTGGGTTAGTGAGTTCTTCGATAGGTAATAAGTTAGTGGGTGTTTTGAGGTTATAGGTAATGAGTGAAATGATAAGTTCATGGGGAAAGTAATGAGTTAATTAATGAACTAGCGAGCTAATTATCTCCGCCAATGAGATTATGTTTTCGCCGGGTTTGTGTGTTTGCTATTCTGTCTGTCATCAAGATAACGTAAAAAATTATGGACGGATTTGGACAAAACTCACAGCGATTGTTAAGTATGTTAGGAGGAACAGATGATTAACTTATGGTAAAGATCTGTTCATCTGTTTGTTTGTTTGTTTGTTTGTTTGTTTGTTTGTTTGCCTGTTTGCTTGTATGCTTGTTTGTTTGTTTGTTTGTTTGTTCGTTTGTTTGTTTGTTTGTTTGTTTGTTTGTTTGTTTGTTTGTTTGTTTGTATGCCTGTCTCATTTTTGTCAATACCATAACTGAGAAAGTGATGGACAAATTTTAATGAAATTTACATGAGTTGTAAGGTTTATTATGAAACGTTAGCGGCCAAATTTTTGTGATTATTTGTACGTTAGTTCGCGTGTTTTATTGCTGTGTTTAATTTTGTGCTTGTTAGCGCAATAACTCAAAAAGTTCTGAATGAATCTTCATGAGGTTTGCATGAGTTGTTTGTCAGTAATGTTAAAAGACGTAAGTCATTAAATTCCGGAGCAGATCAGATGGTTCGTTTGCATGTTTGGCGTATGTGTCATAATGTTTGTTAGCAGTATAACTCAAAAAGTTATGCGCAGATCTTGAAGAAACAATTGGAGAAAGTGTTAATATTATGAAAAGGCACAAATGATCAGATTTTTGCGTTGCTGCAAAGAACATCAAAGTCTCACCACCAATTTCAATTTTGCGTTACGTTGCCTTGCTTGGCGGAGGTATATGCGCTCTCATGGTGCTCTAGTTGATAAGTTCATGGGTAAAGTATGGGTTAATTGATGAACTAACGAGATAATTGATGCAGCAGTGATTCGGTGCTCGGTGCATGACAAATGGTGTGAATGTATGAGAGAGGTGGTTGGTGAGTGAGCATATGAATGAAGAGACGACTGGATGAATGAAAAGTGAATATGTGAATAACAGTTGCTTACTCAGTGGATCGTATCAACTTATTTAATATTTACATGCTACTTCCCATGGCTAGCCATTGGGCCCCGTTGTGCGCCTTTGCGCCCAAGAATCCTGACGGAACCACCATTTTTGAGAGCGAACAGGCGCAAAGTTTTAGAGAAGCATTTTCTCGTATAAATAATAAAAATCGGTTGATATACACGGAAGCGGCAACAGGTTTTCTTAGCGTGCAAAAACAACAAAGTTTAATTCAGGCTAAATTCGCTGCATACATAGGGCGGGACGAACAGCGTCGTTAAAAAGTAGCATTTTAGCGCTGGAAATGGGATCATAATCACAGAAAAGCCGACAGGTGTTCATTGGGATGCAAAAAAACTATCGTAAAATGTATACCGTTCCGGTAAGTTGGGAATCCCACGACCACAATAAGGAAATAGTATTGGTTAAATAGATCGAGCGTGTTTATGCAATCCAGGAATAAAATTGAACGTAGGCCTACATAAAATATACTGTTTTGGCAATAGTTTTTGCTTAAGTTTATCTTGCAGCTGAATAAGGCAGAAAATGGGACAAACGGGCCCATTAGGACTGTCATATAGGGACAAATGAGGGTGTTCGGTCTTAAGTGATAAGTATGACACTAGATTATGTTGAAATATGTCATTTGGCGTTGGAATGGAAGAAATTGAGAAAAATTTGGATAAAATAGAGGTGGTGCCACTTCGGGGCATGTTGTCACAATGGGACATACAAGAAGCTGGAGGACTAAATGGTGCCACTGATCCGAGATGACATTTGGAAAAGTTGTTTGGAGAATGAACGGCTACAATCGAGCAAAAAGTGCAGAGACTAGAAAGGAACTGCTAAAGTGGATAAAAATGTCCCAATGAGGCAAATGAATCTCTTAAGGGTCAAATGAGATGCATATATAACTGGTACTAAAGCGGAGTCATAAAGACGCATTTTGGCGTTTGAACGGCTTAAATCGATCAAAGAGATCTATCTTATAGCTACATTGGGGCGACGGAAAACCGTCGCCACGATCGCCGGGCTAACGGCCGCAAAAACCGCTGTATTACTAATTTCAGTTCTTTCTCGCAGCTTTCAAGCAGTTCCAAGCAACTTGCCGTTCATATTTCCGTGTTATCTATTAACTAATGCGCCCGTAATGCGTTTTTGTCTTCAAAATATTCTTCAAGTGGTGGCAACTGCGATGTCAACAGTTAAAATTAGGTAATTTGTCTCCAAGGTACAATCATGATAGCCACCAGCAAGCGCTCACGTCAAAGTTTCGATCGTACAAACGATTCATTTGGTGAGAAGTATGCACTGTGAATGAAAACTGCCGTGTAAACAAACAATAAACTGATTAAATAAATATTGACCATATCTGTTTTTTATGGAGCTTATAATAATTTTACTCTGAAACATTGTAATCACAAGCACCTGTCAATGCTGCGTGTGCATTAACGTGTTGCGGCAAGCCGGATCTACCCACAATATTGTCCCGTCGACGTCACCAAAGCTGTCACTCGTCAGCGCTAAGTTTTAACGTCACGTGCCTGTGGCCCAGCCCTGCGTACTTCGTCAGGCTCATCTACCAATAACAATCTACCGATTACATGTAGGTAGGAATCTTAAACACGCAACTTCAGAGAGAGGTGGCCCCTTCGGCGGCAATTCTGTTGATGACTATTAGGTATGTGAGGGTTAGGTCAGGCACATTAGGTTCAACAGGTTAGGAAAGCGTAGAACAATTTCTGTTCATGACAACTTTAACGACGACCGCCGAACTAAATTCGGTTCTTAAATATAAGAAAAAAAAAAGCGCTTAATGTATCTATAGCCTTATGTGGAATGATGCACCGAATGAGGTAAAGAACCAGCGTGGCATCATTCCACATTTATTTTCGCCCAATTCGTACGAACTTCGTTTCTAAACTTTTTCGCCGAAACTACTGGGCTGAATTTTATGATTTTGGACTCAAAATATTATTCTTAAATAGACGCCGCCCGCAATTCTCATAGCCGGGTGAGCCACGGTAGAATAGTTAAGTCAATGTTTTCGGGAGGAAAATGATGTTGCGTTAAAATAGGGGAAGTCAAGAGGAACATTTTCAGCCAAAGATAATTAAAATCTGTCCAGCAGTTCCAGAGAAACAGTTGGGAAAAGAAGTTCGTACCAATTGAGCGTAAATAAATGTGGCGCTACGCCACACTAGTATGTTTTTTATAGGTTTGCATAAGCAGCCACTGATTTGCTCAGCAAACAGAGTTAAGCTTCCCGAATTAAAGAAAAGAACGTTTGTTTGGCGATACTAGTGTCGGAAGCAGCCCAAATACGCTTTGTACGGCTGAAAATTTCATTCTACGGGTTTGAGCTTCTCTAGTGAAATCCACGTATAGCAGACCAGAAAGTAGTTCAGTTGGATGAAGCCTACGTACGGGTTTTAATTTTCGGTCAAGTGAAGCATATTGGACCCACATTAACTCAATTTCACAAATCCAATTAATGGGTCTCTTCTTAACCGTATCTTTCATACAGTTGTCTGCGTGATGGGTTTCCAATGCTGTTATTCTCATCCATTAGCAGCATCCAGTGCTCTTGTGGACATCAGCTTTAACTGTATGTTACCAAAATATAGTTCTCAGGTGAGTCAAGTCTCTTCTTACTAACGGCATGTTCGATTGGACGTCAATAGTACCTAAGCCTTTGAGGCTTGACTTGTTCGAAACTTCCTCCAGGTGCACTTGCTTCGACCTGCTTAACAGACTTTCAGGCTTGACCCTTAATCGGTTACCTTTGAGACTTTTAAAAACTCAATCCGACTTCGTAAAATGGAGTTGTCAGCCGGCTGAACGCAATCGCGGCGCTTTCAACACTTGCAACACATTCAGAGCGATAAAATCCACCTTTTGTCTGAAGTTTAGGACAAGTAGTGTCAAAAGCCATGGTGAATATCAATGATACTTTAAAATGTCTGAAAATCTTTACAGACTAGAGTTTCTTTTTTGAAATTTTCGGCCGTCGTCATATTTAGCTGGAGGGTTTGCCTCAAACTAATCAGAAGCCAAGTCTGTCTGTCCGACGATGTTACTTCTATAACCAAATGTAAATATAGTGAGACAGCACAGTTTAGAATCCCTGACTACATAATGAAATATGATGTTATACACAGCTTATCTGTTACAGAAGAGCTTCAGAACTGCATTCCGTATTGTACTGTTATAAATAGATAGCGTAAGTCCATGATTTTTAATGGTGGTCGTATAGCTACAGTAACTAACCTGAACAAATATTACTTAAAAATTTTCGTGACGATACAAATTTATACAAATTTAGCAGCTTTAGCCTGCTAACGCACAACTTATCTTCTCGTAGAAACAGAAATATGATTGACGTCCTCAAATGAAGGCAGTGGGCGTTAACACTTTAACTACGACTCCGAAACAAGTGATGCAGTCATTTATTCGTCTATCATTATATTTAGGGCCACCAATTGTATACTTGATTTTAGTTGCTCTATCGTTCAAAAAGCAAATCGTATGACATTGAAAGCTGTCACTATCCTCACCTTTCTTTGACGTCTGTCAAGTGTCCAGAAGGATAGACTCGTGCTTTAGGATATAATTTTAAAACAACCTTTCATAAGCGTGTACTATACCATGTATGGCGCACATCGCAAGTTAAAGTGTTAATGAGTTATTATCGAAGAGTCTCCCAAATTATATTTCCTGCAAGAAAAAATTTCTTACAGGGCACAAATATTTATACAAGATTGTTTGCTCACGATAATTACTACGGTTGAAAACCTCCGCTTGGGGAGAAATAAATGGGTTTCCGCTCTTTCTATCTCTGCGTTGTTCCATCAGGCACTTAATTGCCTCATTTATAAGTCATAGAGATCCACGGACTTCGTACAGTACATTTAACTTACTTCTAGCGGCCAATGAGTGCCTAGAGATCACCTATTGTACTGTTAGCATGCTGCTTTATTTTTATACACGGATAAGGAATTTGCATTTGCAATGTATGGTAAACGACTTTATTATGAGGTCCTTTATTTCCATAATCTTCTATTTATATACATACCTGATTCAAGTAATTGTGAATGTCGCTGCTGTAGAAATGCTATGAATATTACTCAAATATCTCGGCTTTAGGCTATCGTGTAAACTCACATTTAGTTAGGCTACGTCAAGTACCACTAAAGAAATCTGGTACCCGCTTCATACTGATCTGCTGATTTAAAAATAATGAACTAGAAGGCCTTGTGGAGTAAGACCATCATCCGTCCGCGGTATGCGGGGGGGGGGGGAGAAGCTGAAAGAGCTGAGTCAGGAGTAACAAATTCAATGGCGTCATTGATTGATAACCAGCTTACTCCAAAGTATTGGCATTTTTCACATCTAGGTCAACCCACCTGACTGCATGAAAAAGATTGTGATGATATCTCAACTCCTTCTCACTTTTTTGGGTGGACAGACAGACAAAGAGACATATAACTTCAACGAAAATATTACCACGACTCTTCGCTTCGCTCGCGGCTGATAATCATAGCGGTAATCGGTGACACCATGCGATCCTGAGGGCCAGTTGACACTCCCGCAACAGCAAACTCACGGCATACATTACCATACCTACATCACAACTGATATGTTTTCTTCCATTCATTCTCTGGTCAAATCTCGCCAAACCGTTTATTTGACTGTCCTGAAAGCTTGCTTTTGAGCTTGAGAAATGACTTATTTGTCATGTAAAATAAAATATTTCTGTCCTTGTAGACCTACTGCCAGTACCAGCCCAAGAACATACTTCTACATTTTTGGATAAAAACAAGTATTCCTCGGCTTACCTGAAGGCGCCAGCTATGTGCCCAGAACCGGGTTAAGCTAAGCCTAATAAACTTTACTTGACGGGAACTTCAAATACGAGCGCCGGCTTCGCCACTTTGGTTAGCGTTGCTGGTATAGGAAACAACCAGATTGTGATTGAGACGGATGAAAAATTCATGCTACAGAGCAGAATTGAGTTTTGTTGGCTAAGTGATTACAGATTGATGTGTATAATTCGAGCTATTGGGACGAAACCAACGCCCATACCTGGAGCTCCAAATAAGTGTCGCACAACTAAGTTTGACACTGCCTAGTGATGACGCATTTGCTTAACCCTGTCTCTTAGTCCGCTGCCAGCAGGATGCGTTTCAAACGGTGTTGACCGCATCCTCTTCTCTTATTGTACTCTTAGTAGCAGCGGCGTTTATGTTGCCGCGACGTTTTTTTTTTTCAAGTGAGTCAAGTATTTTATATTACTAGCCTTGGTGCCGCAGTTCGAAACCAAAGAGAGAGCCAGCAGCGAATTATCTCCACAGTGCACGTAACCGCTGACCGCTGGTCTATCTGGTATTCTTAAATGTGAATCAAGCAAATTTTTGAGCTCTACAGTTTTGATGTCAGTGGCGTTTCGAATATGCCGAGGCATTTTGTTAAGCAATCCTGCTCCCCGCACGGCGAAGCTATTAGAATATTTTGTGGCCACGGCTTTTCCACCATCTCTGCTTGGGATACGGATATCACAGGTCCTTCCAGTTCTTTTCGAGTGTCTGGCGACAATCCGCTCATTTACATTCACAGTGATACGTTCCAGAATTTTCCAAACATATATGATTGTAAATCGTTCGAATCTGCGCTGTATT
>LQNS02278091.1:9171858-9182016 GCA_001587735.2 Parhyale hawaiensis | reverse complement strand
CTATATTACTTGCAGTAATGTTACATAGTAGGTACATGTCATGGAGCTGTTTGCAATCTTTTATATGTATATGTATGAGTGAATATTGATAAAGATGAATCTCATTTTCTATGCACAGAATACTGTGACTTCATTTGAAAAAATGAAAGTGAACATTGATGTTGTAGGATAAAAATACATGGATTCTTTTCAACTGTTTGTGAAGCATTAACTTCGTCATATAATGGTATTAGATTGTAAAATGTGGCCTATGTGCTGCAGGTTATTGCACAAAAGTTTTAGACATTGAACACTTCTTCATGCTCTACACCCAACATACCTGCAATAGCTCATGGAGGGCCGGGGTGTAAGTCCCAGTGTCTCTTTGGGAATGGGTCTTTTGCTTCGTCTACTGCCGCCTATCTAATCTAATCTTCCCAAACTCACGTTTTGCAGAGTGAGGCTGAAATTTGCAATTTGGATGAAAAATTTATTTTATCCTGTTATTATGAATGCTTTATTGTGGTCTGTAGCTTAAATGATAGATGAACTGCATATACTGTATAGGCATAGGAGGTGAGGTTTGCTTGGAAGGTGGGCTTAATTTGCCCAAATCTTACGAACTTCACGAAATTGCTACTTTACGGTATATAGGTACCTAGCGGAGTGAAAACCAAACGACTACTATGTTACCAATACTGTGGCAAAATTGAGAAGACAGTACATATCAATACCAATTTAATCTATTGGGCTTCTTTTTAGTTCTTTATTAACCCATGCACCCACACTGTCCTCTTGCTAGGACACCCAGCAGACCTCTGCGCACCCGCAGTGTCTGCCAGAAATTTGCTTCTGAAATAAGGCATCTTTAGCAAGATAGTGTAACAGTACTATTGCAAGCACAGAAATGAAACTTACAAGGTTGATAGGCACACATTTGCCCTTTCAAAAGCCACGTTCATATCTGTGTTCGAGATTTTAGTTTTTGCGATTTAAGGCGTTCAAATCTGTAAATAGGCTGCGGCTGCTGAGTGTTCTTCCAAGAGGACAGCTGCGAGTTCGTGGTTTTCACACAAGATGACAGTCTGGGTTAAAGGTTATAAGGTGTCAATGCATGATCTTATGTGCTTCAGCACCTAAATGCTAACAGTTCAATACAATGTAAAGTAGGGGAAACATTTTGAAGGCTTAAAATAACTCACAAGAGGACACTGTATTCAGCAGACAACGTTTTTGCATTGAACTTTATTTTCCATAAATGTAGATTTTTACATAAATTGCCTAAATATCCTAGGCCTAATGCCATTTGCCCAAATATCCTAGGCCTAATGCCATTTGCCCAGATTTCAGCAGTCATCTGCACCTGGGAGAGGAGGGAGGAGGGCAGTTGCCCTCCTCTGTTTCTCCTACACCTGTGGCTGCATACTAATTTTCAATTTCACTTCATGCAAAGCTTTTCAGCATTTTTCATTCAAAAAATAGTGTGCAGCATTCTATACCTTCCATCATTATTTTTATTATTAACTTTTTTTTTTAATTGTGTCATGTGTGTGCCTCATTCTCAATGTGCAGTGGCAGTACCTGAAAATTTGCATTGGGGAAGGGGGGCTGATGTTATTATGGGAGATGTGTATGTTGGTGACTTGGCACCAAAAATGAATACAATTTTAGGGAGGGGCTTTTTTAACTCCCCTTCCTCATCTGCCTTCCCCCATCCCCCGGCACCACATCTGTCAGTGTATCTCATTTTATTTCTTTGCTTTTCTCATTTAAACGTTGTGCATCTATTACTTGTACTTGAATGGAATAAAAACCATGCGCATATTTATACAGAAAATACTTTTTATTGAATGGTTAGACCAGATTCTTACTGAAGTTGTTTATTATTGAACAAAACTTGTTGGAACTTTTATTTGTGAGATGTGTCCTGAAAACCAATAGAGTTTGTGTTATTCATCCGATTGTACCATGCGTCTGTGTTTGCAATCTCCGTTTTTCTTTATCCTGTAGGTAGCCTTCTTGATTTCAACAGTTCAGCCCTCAATATGCTGAATGTAACATTGATCTAGCATTTTGGCTGCTAAAATTATAGGTGACCTAGTTGTGGTTATTGTTTGAAGCACTTTTTTTTGTTTAATCTTCAGTAATGCATTTTATGCTAAGCTTATCCTATGTATTGCTTGTGCAATTATCTGGAAATGAATGGAAACTGTAGGCCACTAGTCAAGCATTGGGCCTGCTGATGTGATAAGCAGTGCTGCAAACTAACATTGACAATAGACTTACATGTATATTGTGGTCTCGTTTGTAGTGCTGTATGCATTATTGTACACTTGTAAGGAGAGTTTTCTAATCATTTTTTATTTAAATAAAAATATTTTGAACTTTTTTTGTGTTGTTACTGGAACCTTCGTGAGGTTACGTTCTAGTCAAATGCACATTAATATAGTTGTGGGTTGAAAAGTTTGTAGGTTGCCCCCAGATCCCATGTCCGAATAGCGTAGCCCATTGTTTACGGGGTTGTTGCAGTCTTTCTGTTTACAGCATAAGACTTCCCTTGGCGTTGCCGAGTTTCAATTCAGTTTGACTTGTCATGATTAGGCATGTCTACAAAGAGGCCCGTAAACTTTCCATTTCACTCTCAATAATCACGCAATCTACCAAGTACATAGAGCTCTGAGTTTTTCTTCTTGAAAAAATTTCCCTCGGAATGATTTTTTATTTAAGTGTCTCCGATTTGCCCCCTGTGAATAGTTAATCTAATCCGGTTAGATTTAACTTGTCCTGGACTTCAATCCTGAGTCTTCCCCTCACTACTTGGACTTAGTCTCAGGCATCGGTTGCAAACCACTTGTTGGCCTACTCTTGTGATGATTAAAATGTTAATCATAGGCCTCTGTCTCAAGTGTAATTTGCTCTTGATTAACGCCTGAAACTCTGTTTTAAATAGTGATTTGATTTTATTTCTTAAGACTGAAGCTCTACATAAGTTAAAACTGAACGGATTGTTTGATTTTTCTTCAAAAGGCGAATCGAACACACTTTAATACTCTGGCAGGCTCTTTCCCTGTCAGAATATATTTCTGGACGTCACTCACCATGGGGGTGACCCGAGTGTCTTCTCCACTGGACATGTTGCAGTTGGTTGCGGTTCTTGCTCAGAAAATGAGTTTGTTAGGTAGGCAGGCTCTTGATACCTTACCTTCAGATGGGCCACTGAATAGTGGTAAGCGACCCATCCCATACCGGTACTGCTCCTGTCAGCTCTTGTGTGGGGGCCGCATATTTGAAACCCTCTAATACAAGTGTTTCTTTCTTTTGTCTTTTCTTTTCGTTGCTCTTCTCTTGGCCCTGTTCGGCGTGGCTGATCGAATTTCTTCAGCCGTGTCATGTGGGTTGGAGATGCTTTGCGCGTTATTTCCTGTCAGTAACGCACTAGCTACCCGCGAAACCGAAAGAACTCGCTTGAGTTCGTATATAATCTTGGACCTTCCGGCAGAAATGCCGAGATAATATTCAGTTAGAATTCGGTGCGAGGCGAGAGCATTGCTCGCAGCGCTAGTAAACTCTTTTCTAGGCAACTGTACTCACGCTAGTCAAAAGAACTAGTTTCGTTATCTTCGCGTCCGTATGTGTTGCTATGTCCATTTAAATAGCACACACTTGCAATGAATATCAAGTTATAATTCCCTTCAAGTTTGAAGAGATGTCCGAAATTCCACTTGAGGTACTTGCTGGACAAACTAAACTTACTGCACATATTTTTTGGTAAACTCACAGCTGTGTTTACGAGGACTCGAAAAACTTACGAACGGTTAAATGAGGAAACTTGTTCATTTGACTAGCGTGTGTACCAGCCACAACAGTAGGTACTACGCCTACTCGACACTTACGGAGTACATTTTAGCATACCATTGTAACGTGTTTCTGATTGAAATACATGATGGTGCTTTGTGTCTTGAGGCGATTCTGTTGAGCTGGCAATGGTGTATCCTGCACGGGCGGGCGCTCGACCATTGACAAAAAATTATAAAGAACTGAGACTTGAGGCCCCATTGATTGGCTCGGCGAGAGCGAATTAACTCTGAACCGCCGAGTGTCAAATTTTCCTTAGGTCTGAAATAATGTTATTTTTATGAGACACTTGATTTTGCTCTTCCGTTTAAGGTTAAGCCACGTGCAGCAGTCTTGATTTACACTGAACTTGAGGATGGAGATTTGGTTTCCCCAATTTGGACCGTGTTGCAGGTATTAGAAGCAATCAGGTTACACTTGAAACTGCTGATTGTTCCATTTTAGAAAGCGATGTTGAGTTTGAGGTCTCGAAGATAGTCGACTTGAGCTATATGTCTGAAACTAAGTTCAAGTAGGGCGAAACCAACGTACCTGCCTGAAGTTCAGGAGAAGTCAGTCCTAGTGGGGTTAGCGTGTTCTCTTTTCATGCCAATCAGTGGTGCCTCAGCTCTGTAAAAGATTGAACGTTTGCTCGTGCACAATACGATGCCATATTGACGACACGAAAGATGAATTAATACGATACAGAAGTAATAGAAGTACACCTGGAGCATGCGAGCGTTATATTCGCGTACAACCTCGCATATAGCGAATCTATCTACACATCTAAAGGGGGATTACGTTCCATGACCCAGTTTTTACCCCTTCCCATTGTTAATCTGATATTTTTCTTAATAATGGTGCTCCAAACAGAGCCAAAACACAACAGTATTGGTTGGATGCTGTAACAATCTTAATGAAAACACGCTGTAAACGAGAAACACCCAGATACTGTATTAGGGTATTGCCTCCCGCTCACAACTATCATTTTTCTACAGAAGTTGTATGAGAGCAAAATTTTCTTGGAACCAGGTGTACGCAAGAAGCTGATTCCACATGAAAAAACTACCTGTGACTGAGTTGAAAAGCTTACAGGGACAAAGATAATAGAAAAAAGCTGAATTAGAAGCCGAAAGTACGTACACACAACCACTTCATG
Source organism: Parhyale hawaiensis (assembly GCA_001587735.2). Lineage (NCBI taxonomy): Eukaryota > Metazoa > Arthropoda > Malacostraca > Amphipoda > Hyalidae > Parhyale > Parhyale hawaiensis. The sequence goes on along the minus strand of LQNS02278091.1, from coordinate 9,177,044 downwards.
AAATGTAAATTACAACGAGTGTAGCCAATATCACAGTTAAAATTACGCGCAAAGAACGAAGATTTTGAGTAGTGAATAATCTGAGCGTTATGGGGCATCATAATTGGTTAGAACACAAGGCATGCCTAATACTCGGACGTCCGGATGGTTCTGTTCGCTTCAATAGGCTGACATGAAAGCATAGTTTCGCAGGCTATCGAGTTTTTAATTTACTGCAGGTTTAAAAAGCTTTCCAAATTTGCTGATGATACCTGCTAAGCCAACGTCGTTGGCGAAGATAATCAGTAATATTAATAATTTTTTGGTTGACACACTGCTGTGTTTGTAAGGAAACTGAAATAAATTGGACGCTATGTTGAGAAGAACGCGCATATGGCTGGCTTGTCACTTCGTGAACCCCAATTCACACCTACAGCCTGTACACACGTTAGTTAAATGAATGAGTTTTGTCATTTCCGGGTCCAAATGCGTTGATGCGTTCATTTAAATTGAACAAACTTGGGTATTTTTCTACTAAAGGTCATAACTCGATATTAAAAAAAAAAATGCTTACATATTCATGTAGAATGAAGCATTTTAACTTTTTTCATGAATAACGTTTTCGTCGGAAATGCTTGATTTTCGAGATATTTGACTTTGAAATTTCCATTGTTTTTCTATGGGAGAAAAGTAGGCAAGGTTAGGGTAAGTAATGTTAGGTAAGGTTAGGTTACGATCCTATGGCGTCGTCGGTTATTTTTTCCCATAGGAAAACGATGGGAACTTCAAAGTTAAATATCTTGAAAACTAAGCATTTGCGACGGAAGCGTCATTCATGAAAAATATTTTAGAATGATTCATACTATCTGAATGCATAACTATTTTTTCCAATTTCGAGTTGTGACCTTTAGAAGAAAATTATTCAAACTTGTAAATACTGAGTTATAATGCCCTCCAAGTTTGAAGAGATGTCTAAAAACTAACGCCACTTGTTGAGCAAACTGACCTAACGTCTTACATTTTTGCACCGTAACTGGCAACTCAAAGCCATACGTTTACGAAGGTTCAACAAATGTTTTGACGATTAACTGAGGAAATTCGTTCTTTTGACTAGCGCGTGTGCTAGGCTTTAGTTTTTGCCCGACATTCATAGTTGACGAGTGAGGGAGAGTTCACATGTCATTCCACAACTTTATGTACGTCATAAAAATGTTGACTGTCAAATCAGCTTTCTCTGCAAGTATCTTCTAGGTAACTTACGGAAATATCTTCAAATTTGGAGTGACCAAAAACTCAGGAAACAGTGCACTTCTATGCTATTTCTTGAGCACGGTAACATATTCCGATAAATAGATGAGCGAGTTCACACGTCATTCATATCACCGCGTTCGTCTGAATGTGTTACTGTACCTTAGCATTAGGAGAAACGTGCACTGTTTTGTGCTTTCTGGGACTTAGGTCTCGTCAAATTTGAAAATATTTCCGTAGCTTACATAGCGATGCTTCCGGAGAAAACTGATTTGACGGTTAATATTTTCATAACTTTTTGTGCCGTGGTTCACAAGGTTGTGTCTACAACGACGCAGTCGACGCTACATAACTCTCGGAAGAGTGGATGAGTGAACAAATTGATTTTGAGTTACGTGTGAACACGCCCTAAGAGCTTGCACTCGTACACACGCTAGTCAAAAGAACGAGTTTCGTCATCTCTGCGTCCGAAGTCGTTGATGTGTTTATTTAAATATCGTACTCGTCCAAATAATGTTGAGCTAATGTTCCCTCCAAGTTCGCAAACATGTCCAACAACTAACGGCACTTGCTGAGGTAACATTTTAACAACTGTTTTGTAAGCTCAAAGCGGTGTTTGCGAGGGCTCACCAGAACGTTCAGATGATTAGTCGTGGTAACTCATTCTTTTGACTAGCGTGTGCACCAGCCTTTAGATGCACTGTCAGTTTTTTTTACAACAGAGAAGTGCCCAATTTTCTGCTCTCTACTTGGCTCCGACTCTGAAGAGATGCTCGAAACCCCGCATTTGCTAAGCAAACTGACTTCACGGGAACATTTTTTTACCAAGTCTTGAAGCTTGTACACAGGTTAGTCAAAAGAACGATTTTCCTCAGCTAATCGTCCGAACGCTTTGTTAATCGATCTTAGTTACAACTTTGATTTTGTCAAATTAGCTGTAAAAACGTTCGCCGTCTGGCCAGTTCGCTCGGCAAGTGCTTCGGACATCTATTCAAACTCGGACGGAATTATAATTGAAAATTCTGTGCAGCTGCGTGCTACTTAATTGGACTCATCAACGTATTCGGACGCGGAGAGAACGAAGCTCTTGTACTGTTCTTACAGTTGTGTCTGCAACGACAAGACAGCATTCGGATGTTTTGAAGTATGAACTTAGGACAAAAGTTGTCATGCTTTGAGCCTTTAGTTTACATGGCATGGATAGGATGCCCAGGCTCACACAAGTGCTGTCATTGCAGGAGTGAAGACCAGCGGAGCGACTAAATGCATGCGCAATTGAACTGAACCGGAGCAACAAGAATTAATGAGCGCGACTGGAATACGTGCGAATTAGAATACCCCCCCCACACACACACACGGTTTACATCTGCATTAGCGAAAGCGACCAAACGCTTGAATGGAAGCGGAATCTAGCTTAACCTGACGCAGTCGGTACAAACCTAACGTAGCTAACCATTCTATATCTTAACAACAACCTAAAATCTACGTTTCACGTATTAACATCACGTAGCTAACATAACGTTATATGATCTATATGCGCTTATTTCGTTTCGCGTGAATTCCTCGCGGCGCTTGTTCCAGTTCGAGCGTGTTCCAGCCACGATCCTGTACCGGATGCTGTTGTTCGGTTACGTGAGACCTTAAATCTCCTATAAAGGAACATCGACGTTTTAAGCGTTATACCCTGCTCTCGATAACCTTTACTCAACGTATAACACACGGTTTTGCGACAGCTCAGAGGCATCACATACATCCTATAATGGCCACTTCACACGATAGTATTTTGCCCTACGTTTTGTATTTCAAAAAGCCAAATGCATCGGAGTGTACTGGCAAACACGACTGTATGCATACTGACAGACTTACTAGAATACTATCCATCAAATCTGCTTCAAGCCAGGCTCACACGATTGCCTTTTCAAATGTTTGACTGAGCTAACACGAGGCTGTTTAATCACGTTAAAAGCATCACGAGTGACGTCACAGGTCAGCTCAGCCTATCAGCGGATGAAAAAATTTACTCTTCTGCTCCTCACAGCCAAAGGTTCGTGGAACACAGCGCCCAAATGTGTATTGTTGCATATGCTCAAACGACAGCAAGGCGCGTAGCTTCCTGACGTGTTATTCATCCTAAATTTGAAGACACCCCCCAAACGTTACTGTTGACATTCGCTAAGCCAGCTGACACGCTAGCTACTATATTTCGTAAATGCACATATTGTTGTCGTTGAAAGGTCAGAACAAGCATTCGGATGTTCTAAAGTATGAATGAAGTGCCGCAGACTTTTATGTAAACTGGCCTTATGGTGGTTCACACGATAATCAAATGAACAAGTTTCCCTAGCTCCGAGTCCGAATGTGTTCTTGCATTCTTTTAAACAGCATAAAAAACGAAAAGCTCTGTCAGTTCTAATTTGTTCCAAGTTTGAAGAGATACAAGAAATTTTACTAGGGCTGCTTTCTCAGCAAACTGACATGTCGGTCAATATTTTGAAAACTTTTTAGTAGACGGCTGAACGAAACATTCGGACGACTAACTGAGAAAATTAGTTCCATTTAATATCGTCTGAACCCGGCCTTAGCAAGTGTTACTCATACAGTACTGGATATGTCTCTTTATATTCGGAGTGCATAACAAATCAGGAAGCTGTTCATTTTTCTGGTATGTTAAACTTATTTAGGGTATGTTCATTGGGCCCTAAAGTTAAGCCTTAAAGGCTAAACTAGTTTGAAACTTCACGCAGTTGCATTCGATTCGACCTGCTTAATTGTGTTTCAGGATTGACTCTTAATCGGTTACCTTTGAGGCTTCAAGAAACTCAATCTGGCACCCTAAATTAGAGTTTTCGGTAAACTCAACGTAATTGCGTTGCTTCTGACACTCGCAACCCGATTCAAAGTGACAAAGTCAAAGCTTCTGTCTAAAGTTTCGGATAAGTCAAGCCTCTGAGACTTATTCTTAGCGTCCAGTGGAACATTTGGAAGCTGCGATACGTCGTGAACGCATTGCAAAAGGCATTCGGGTGAATCGGGCCTTACAGTAGTGTTACGGCTGTTAAACTGAAAATATAAACAAAATAGTACTACAGTAGTGTTCAGACGTCTGCGTGGCGAGATTAGGAACTAACTCTTCAATTTCACACCACGCTGCCTTAGCCTGCATATATATAAAGCATGAGGCCCTGGTTTGGAAAACCATTAAATTCAAATGGTGCGTAAAATGAACACTTCATTCGATTTATTCCCTCTCCTCGCCACTGCAAAATTAACAGGGAAACAAATATCCGAGTGGGTCTAGTGTTACAACCTGTGTCGACGAATTCTTCATTGTGTTCTATTGAGAGCCTGTTTTTCTGTTAATAAATTGTTAACGCAAAAATATCGGTTTCTATGGGCGATAAACAAATCATCTTCGAAGAAACACTCTGTGCAGCCAGCAATGACAAAACAAAATAAACTCTTATCCCAATTGAATATATTAGGGCGATTATCCGGTATTATCCGATATCATTCACTACATACTCGGACTTATCGGATAAAAAAATGCTTATTATTTTCCGACATGGGTAGAACAGCACCTCTTTGAAGTTCCGACAGATTTGTTCGCATATTTTGAATTAATAATTATCACCTGGGAATTTTCTTTGCGAAGAATGAACAGCATCTGTAGCACAAAACCTCGTTAACCTTATTGACTGTACTCTAGTGTGTTGGAGTGTAAAAAATTGTCATATAATTAAATAGCGTCATGAAGTTATCATGTCTGAAGATAGACTCACGCGAACGGTATTTTCTATGATTTTAAAAGGGGGAAATGATGGAACGACGATCCCAGGAAACAAAAGGCGTCTTTTTGTGGCCACGCTCGTAATCAGAATCACCGTGATCATGATCATCGTGATCATTGAAAAGCACAAGAACGGTCAACGATTTTGTAAACAAACCAGAGCCGCCATGTC
>LQNS02278091.1:9123936-9137733 GCA_001587735.2 Parhyale hawaiensis | reverse complement strand
ACCAAGAATCTCCAAGGAGCTAGACTCCTGAAGCAAAGTGTCATCAATCTCCAGTTGGGGATGCTGCGGTACAAGTGTCCGAGACTGACTGATAATCATCGACTTGGTCTTACTGGCATTCAGCTTCATACTCCAGGCAGAGCACCATGCACTAGGCTAATGCGGGACAAATCCCTATTCAGAGACTGACCGACAGCATCACGAAGGCGAGGAGCAGGTATAATTGCCATCAAAGTGGAATCGTCGGCATAGTAGATCATCGTGTTTTCAAGCGAAGAGAACATGTCACTAGTATAGAGAACGAACAACAGCGGGCCTAGCACGTACACTGCCCTGAGAGACGCCAGACACAACCCCGACTGAGGCGCTCAAAGCACCGTCAACAGACACACTCTGCGTTCGCTCAGAAATGAGTAATAGACTCCTATGGTTAACCCTGTCAAATGCTGCGCTAAAGTCCAACTGGACAAGGCGTGCCTCCAACCTACAATCCAGCGCAGACTGTAAATGGTGTGACACCGACGACAGAGCGTCACAAAAACCCAAACGAATTCTGTACGCAAACTGACCAGCAGGCTGCAATCCTGTAACCTCAGCGAAACAACCAAGCTTACCAGCGATCAACTTCTCGAACACCTTCGACAAGATGGGCGTCAGTGTGATGAAACGTTCTGAAACGTTCAGAACAACTTTACTCGGTGTTAGCCAAAAAATTTCTATACAAAAATCCATGCATCTTCGACTGATAAATATGAGTATTAATTACACACGTGCAATAGTGTAGGCCTACATATAGCTATTCATTTCTAGTAATCAAAAAGCTCACAGGCGTAAGTTTTTTTTCTTCATTTCACAAAAAATCAATGACATTCCTGACTACTCAATGTGCTAGGTTTAAGTGTGCAATAGAACTATCCTTTTGCCAAAAAAAATATGCTTTGAAGAAAGTGCAAAGAGTGTCAAAAAGCGTATGAAAACCAGCTGTCGGTTTTACGCGGTTACAATATGCTACAATGTGGTAAACCATCAGTTTACTATATCACGATTATCGACAATTGATGCTCTTTGTAACAAAGGTATAAGAGAATTAAAACATTCACGCTTTTAATACAATATTTATAGAGTACAGCGCTAATGTAAAATGCAAACAGAATACCTTTAAAACAAGCCTTAACTTGATGACACACCGAAGGACAAGAATGCAAAAACAGCTGTTGATGCTAAACACCTTGTAAAGGCTATGCTGTAATTTGAATTTTTCCTGGGATTGCATACGCTAAAGGTGATCTTCTCCAATACCAATTCCCTGCATGGCAAGCTACCTGCAGGGTTGTAAGGTTGAAGTGATTGCTGCGAAAACATGTGATGCTATGAGCAAAACTCTCTACTTGCGGAGATGAAGAAATGTTCTCCCTGATTTGGAAGAAGAAACGGCAGAGACGGTATGTTCTTTTAACTTGTCCTGAAGTATGCCAGGTGCTGGTGCTGCAGTGAGCCTGTAACGAGGTTAAGTGTCCAATAGAGATCAGGGAGGGGGAGGAAACGGAGAGAGGGAGGAGATAATGAAGAGGGGAGAAAATTAGAGGAGGGCCCGGAAGAGGTGGGGAAGAGTTGAAAGGTCTACATCAATGCAGTAGGCATGTTAAAACAATACTGCTCTCCTCTAACGTAGACAGTTAACATACTATTATTATTATAACTTTTTCTCCCCCACTGATGCTCAGTTTACATACTATTGCGCACTATTTGCATACCGTATGAATATACATTTTCTTCATTGATGTAAAAATATTGAATACTGAGTACCAGGAGTTATGCAGGGCCTTTAATGTGTTTTCCTTATTTACATTGTATAGCAGTGTTAGTGCTTTGGCGTTGAGAAACACATTAAATCTTGTATGCATTGACATCTAATGACAGTTGATAAAGAATGCTAATCCTTTAAATTAGTTTTGCTTTGCACTTTCTTTTCAATTTTGCCACTGGATTGGTCACATAGAAATTGTATGATGGATGTCACTCATATAAGGCTAGATATGTTGCAAATTATAGAAATTCTTGAAGCTTGAGAATTTGTGTGATATTCGGGCAAAACAGCAAACCTCACCCCGTACGCCTATGTTTAGCGAAACGCAAGTTGTATAGCCATGAGTTTTGCGGGAGCAAAATATCCCCCCTGCAAGATAAAGGCGTGAATATCAGCTTGGAATTGGGCGAACGTTAAGCTGCATTAAGAAAAAAACGTAGTTCAGTCCAAATAATTCACTGGAAATGCCCAGAGCTCGTATCGTGAATACCTGATGATTGTTGACCATCAAGCGTCTAAATTTGGCTGCGATGCAAATTCAATTTAAAAAAGCATCTGATCAGCCTGAAGATTGAACAGCAACGATATGATTCAGCTAATGAAAACATAAGCGGAATTAATTATCCACAAAAGGAACGAAAATTCCAAGACTGAGGGGCGAGACTGAGCTTCTCTATCTGCTTCAACTGCCGGGGATTCAGAGCCAAGGATATACAGCTCGCAATCCAGAGACCGGAGATCCAGAGCCCTCAAATTTCCAACTCCTTTATTTCCATTCATCGGATCGCTACGTCCTCAAATTTCTTACCACCTTATTCCCATTCATCGGATCGCTACGCCCTTGAATTTATACCTATCTTTTTCCCATAGAGCGTGGCGGGGAGACGTACCAACATAGGAGCGAGCAAGCAAGGGAGCAAGCAAGCGACCAAACAAGCGACCAACAACTGTTTTATTATATAAGTGGATAACCTGGGTCTACCATACGAAAAGGTGGCGTCATGTAAGACAGTGTGGTAAGCACTGTTATAGAGTATCATGATTGAATGTTCATGGTCGGCAAATAGTTTTTCTCATTTAAATTTGTCACTTATATATGTACTTGGAAAAGAAACGACTTCTACGGACTCGAAGAATGTCCGACGAGAGCCTAGATAGAGAAAAGAGAAATAAAGCGGAACAAGGTTTCTTGACGTAAGCAAAATAAACGCAGTCTAACATTCACTTATTCTGGAGACATACCCGCCGCTCGGAAATATCTCGTCTGTGCATTATTCTCCTATCAGCTGCACAGCTGCGGGTAGGCTGTGCGTCGAGACCTTGTTTGCATGAGTATATATTCGTGTTGCACAAAGAGTCTTCCTTCATTCGCACTGCTGCCGTTGAAGAAAAAAATGAAACTTTTATTCACGCGCCGTTCTAATACGAGAACAATTTGTAAGACATGCCATGCTTTGTTTGAGTTTTTACGGCTTGGAGGGCTTCACATTTTTTTTAGCTTTTTTGTTAAGCTGTTCCCCTATTAAAAAAACTTTTGTCTTTGAAATAGTTGTGAAGACGTGCGTATTTGCATGGTAAACTGCTGGGGTGGACTTTATTCTCTGACTCATGGTCCGATAAAACAGAAATCCATCTGCCATAGCCAGCGTTCAGACTCGCACGTTATCTCAGAAACAAGCTGCTCTTTGTTTTCGCTCTTGGAGAGAAACGCAATTTTCATCACCGTTCGACTATTGCATAAAATCTACCATCAGTGCAGGTCTCTTTCACTATCAATAGATATTTTAAACGTGAAACTTACTCTCAATCTTCTTCTTGAATGGGATCACCAGACATGGTTATCGATTGTTATTTGTCTAATGGAGGGTTTCGTTTCTCCGTTGGTAAAAGTTGGTAAAAATTTTTTGAATGAAGATATACTGTACTTGTACAGTAAAAGGTTGCCAATAGCCGTTGTGCTGAGTACAATCGACAACTGGTGCACGACCATTTTTGGCTAGTAGGCCGACTCAAACTAACTCCAGGCTTGTATTGTGTTTCTAACTTCGCAGCGCCACGGTGCTGTGCCGTGCCCGTTTACACGTAAAAAAGGGGCAAGTGCTGCTTTTTGAACTGTTATCAACTCAATATTTGAAGAGCCACCGAAAACTATACCACGACACTTGCTGATCAAACTGATACGATGGCTAACAGTTTATCGTGTTTTTAAGACTTACAGTTGTGTCGCAAGAACACAACGGAGTATGTGTACGTTGTGAAATGAAAACGTAAGACATCCAACGATCAGCCGGGGCCTATGGCGGGGCCAATGCACTAGGCTCTTAAAAATCCATGAACGTAGTAAAAAGTATCCAAATGTGTTGTGTTTCTATAAGCGACGGAAAAGTGAAGAGAGTTTTCAATTGAAAGAACGTCACACCTAAAGAGATATCCTTCAGTATAGGTGGGTAATGCTACCAAATACTCCTTTTTGAGGGTAAATTCCGGCTCCACCTACTTCCGGCTTCCCAGACCCCGCGCCCCCTGACCCCCGCTACACTGGATCCGTGCATTGGCCGTCCTAAACCGGAAGCTCACGTGCGAGGGGAGCCGCGAGGGTAGCTTACCTTCCCATAGGAGAATTTGGCAGGATTACCTACTACTTCCATCGCGGTACTATATGAAACGGTACTATGACTTTAGCTTACTTTTTGGTAGTAAGATAATTGTTAATATACAAGGCCACCATATAACATTAATTTTTTGCTTCGTACAAGGATCAGATGACTATCGTGTGACTCTGCTTTACTATAACTGCAATGATGAAATTTTCAGTTGAAATAGTAAATATGATTTTACTGCGTCCGTGTACACAAAAGAGTGGCTTGAGCGAATATTGCAAACGGGCTTCAAAGAATTTTTATTAGGAAAATATTTACTTTCAATACGAAACAATATTAAATGTCTCAGTCTTACTGCCGAGCTATGAACTAAATAGCTTATCCTATGTAGTAAAAAAATTGTTTGATACCCATGTTTTATTTTGGTGCACCCGATTTTTTAGTCTTCGCGTTGTCTATTCAGTAGGCCTATTTCTTGCAACGTATTTGTATTTTCTATACAAACTGGCAGTTCTACATTTTACTGTGTTTACCTAGTGCTTGACATCATTTCTAAAACATTTTGAACGATTGAACACGTAGTATCAGAAGACGAGCTTTCCGGCCGGTAATCAACCCGCACGTTCTCTATATCCTCATCATACATGTAGATGCGCTGTGAAGGGGCCTCCCGCTCTATAGGATTTTTCCACGGCACGAAAGGACAATAATTATTTTTATTTAATTCTGCGCCCGCCAAGAATCGATTTTGTAATTCTGTTATATACAGTAGTTTTCTTATTTTTACTATTAACCTGTTTATATGGTGAAAAAGCAGTTGGATATCGTCTCCATTGCCTTATAAACTCGTTGCATTGTTTATTGCAGAAGTGATTATAAACATTGATAGCTCCTGCAGCAGCAGATTGTACTAATATTTTGGAGCTTAGAGCCACTGAACTGTAGTAGATGCAAGATTAAGCAACTTTTCAAGGCATTGGTGATGGCTACTGACGTTAAGCATATCGTTATAATGTCATAAATCGATACCGATTTTCACATGAGTAGCGCTTTCTAAGTGACCCATACATAATTAAATAGTGACTGTAGTTCTTAAAGGGTTACGAAGTAGACTATGCTCAAGACTAAATAAAGAATAAATAAAATATTCATCCACCGTACTAAATGTTATCGATAATAGTAAGTGCATAGATAAGGGGTATTTACAGTTCCTCGTTGTCTTTAATAATACACCCACTGCGAGTACGGCTATATATATCTATAAAAGGATATGCGTGTCAGCCCACTGGTGCAATATAGGCCTATATCCACTGAAGAGTAAGTAGCCCTATCTTAAGACTACTATTACTACCACTACAATACCTGTCAAAATGATCACGATATCCGTTGTCTCGGTCACGTACAACAAACTCAACTCGCTGCGAGCACTCTAGTTGTAAAAAAAAAAAACATTGAGCTGTGTGTCCGCGATGTTAGCGAGCGAAAAACATTTATTTCTCAGGCAATACTGAGCAGTTCAAAACCCAGCCTTATATAGTAGCTCTAGTAGTGAAATGAGCAAGCTTGGTGTGTAATTTACAAATGCGTAAAAAAATGAACAGTGCTCGTATGTACAGTGTACAGGTGTCATCGATTGGTATGATGAGATCTAGCCCAGTAGATTTAACCTCTCTGCAGTTTCAGACAAGAACGTTAGCTTCGTCACCTCATGTGGCAGGTGGTAAAATAAACAACACCCAAGTTCGCTGGGGACAGCGTACGTGAAGCTCCATTTTACGTAGTGCGCTTGGGTTTTGGGACGTCTCTAGGGTGATCGATCGAGGGTTAACACCTAAAACTCAAGTCAACAGGAGTAGTCAGCTCACCTGTATGAAATCCAAGATATAGATCAAGTCGAGTGGGCTTAATTTAATGCGAATATATTAGAGGGCCAATCGATGACGCCTTGGTTCTCCTGCAATGAATTCGCCATACTTTTAACAGCCTGTGCAGTGTGAGTGCAAGCGCGGCAGTATTGATGAAAGTGTGCAAATGTTTCTGCTGCGTGATTGTGAATCCGCATTTGTTGGTCAGGATGATGGTGCACGCTCCAGCCGGAGTGTCTGTCGTTTAAACCGTACATCACCCTTGATCTCAATCCGGGTGACAGTGCATGTCATTCAACGGGCTGTGTGTGTCCGGAAGCATTACTATTTCTTATTTACCGATATTTTGGTGCGGTTAGAAGCTCTAAACTATGGCACGCGCGTCGACTTTTAGGTAACAGCCAACGTCATCGCTAATTGACTCTTTAGTACTGGACGGCGCGTTGTTTGAATGGGTGACATGTTGTAATTTTATAACAAATTTCAGGAACGCGTTAATGATCTTCACCATAATTTATGAAATATTTCCATCGTATAGCTGATGAACAATATCTTAAAGTAGGATTAATTCTCTTAATCGGCATGGATATTTTTGCCATGTTAATGAATACCTATATAGCTTATGGTAGAACTGATTCGGGGTTTCTTAGCCTTTTATGAATAATGCACTTGCCTTTCTTCGCCCGCATACTAAATGCATTACATGAGTTAACGTAACGTAGACATCGCACCGAGTTCGGGTATGGCATGCATGTACAGCAGATATCGACTTCCTAGGCAATTTATTTGTTGTATCAGTTATTATTGTGACGTCGACGTATTAGTATTCCATCCACTGTACCATTTACATGTGTAACATCGAGATATGTTACTAGTCTTCATAAATATCCCATTTCTTATCGTCCGAGGGTAGCTACATATACCTGACGACGTCCACGCAGGGCCTGTAGTTCATTTAAATATAATACATTAATTTCTGTACGCAAGTGCAGCTTTTCAGTCCCTAATACTGTTTAAAATAAAACTTAAGGTTATCCTGCTGTCAGTTACTCAGTTTTGGATACTTTCGCAATTTAAGCTAAAATCTGCTGCTAGTTATCAAGTTTGTTACATGCTTCCGTAATTTGAGCTAAACCTGGCGGCAATTATGCAAATGCTTATACTTTTGTAATTTAAATAAATTTTCTGTCAGTTGCACAGTTTTTGAAAGCTCATCTGCTGTCAGTTACACAGTTTTGATGCTTATGGAATGTAAACTTAATCTATTGACAATTCATCAGTTTTCTTGTACGCTTCTTTAATTCACTCTGAATCTGCTATTGATTATTCATATGTAGATCCATTTGCACTTCAAGTTTAATCCCCCGTCAGTTAGTTTTGGTGCGTATGCATTTGAGCTTCATGTGCTGTCAATTATTCAGTTCTTAATATATACTTTGCAAATCTGAACTTTTCTCTGTTGTCTGTTACCAGTTTCTCATGCTTTTGGAATTTCACAATGATCTCCTCTCAGTTATTCAGTTTATTAATGCGACTCGTTTGAGCTTATGTCTACAGTCTCTTTGCTATGAATGTTTTCCCTGGAAAAGTAAAACATACATAAAGGTTCTGTTAATCAACAGTATTGATGAGGAGATAACATCAGTATCAGCTTTGGGAAATAAATGCTGTTGTCAAATAACCACAAATTTACAATATCTTTAAGCACATTCCACTTCGCCACCTCACTTACAAGTCATCTTTACTCTGCTCTCGCCTCTATTCAAACGTCTCTTGCATCAGTTTCGTGCATCATAAGATCAGTATAACCACGTTAACATACTGTATCAATTGGTCCATTGCAGGAGCAAACATTTCACCCGACACTTCCCTATCAGCTTATCGTTGCTAGGGTGAGCTCCACTAATGACGTCACCGTAGCGCCACTCGTACCATGTGACGTGTAATCTCCTGCTGACGTCAGCGACATCTCGCCACTACCACGTGAGCACATCCGATGACGTCACCGATCGCGGTCATGTGACTCAGGGCGCTATCGCTGAGAGCAGCAGACGCCGCTGCTCTCCTAGAAAGAAATGGCAGCTTAGATTTCTCAGAAGTTGCTGCAGCGCGCGTTCGCGTATACCTTCTGATGCTAGTACAGTGGCCGCAGCTTTTAACGGTGCCATCGAGCCATCGATTGGCGCGGTGAATTCGAGAAGAGCTAAGTCCGCTGGGACTGCTTGTCTAGCTTGAAGATTAGTACGAATGTTTCACCACTGTCAATGCAGTTTCTGGAGTTCACCTCCAATCGGCTATTACTGAGAAGGCTGTCTCTAGGGTAACCGGATCAAGGTCAAAGGCTAAAACTTTATTTAATGTTTGGAAAACCAACGTCCCTGACTGATATGTGAAGAAGTCAATCCTATTGGACTTAGTTTAAGAGCCACAATCAGACACACGTTTTTTTAAGCCTTCGCAGGTGCTGAGTTCTTAATGAAACATTTGGCGCGAGGTCCCTACATGACAGCCGTACTTCCAATTTTTAACCAAATGTGTAATATATTTTGGGCTGTTGCAAAGCATTTAATCCAACAAGCATTGGAGCCCTCTATGGGAGTTGAGAATTGATCGCAGAAAGTGTAGGAGTACTCTATTATTTCACTCAAAACATATACCTCCTTTACGTCGGAAATAGTGCACAGGCAGTAAACGGTCTGCGTGTTAGCGTTTGTTAACTACTTTTTTGTTCATGTTGTAGTCGTTGCATATTAAACAGTAGTTTTATGTTAGCTGAACTTGTCGAGGCATGCTGCATTTATTTCATGCCAAAGGCTCCCGCTTTGGCGCTTGGCTTCTATTGTTGTGTTTAATTTCTTTTATCATTGAATTTGCATAATTTAAACTGCAAAACAGTGTCAGTGTCAATTAATTTACCAACTGCACAAATTGTGCGTCTGATTTATGAGATATATTCGTGTCAAAACATTGCATCAATAAAAGCTTCCATTCATGATTCCTGATCATTTAATTTCATCGTTAAGTGTTCACTCTTAAATTAATAAATTATTTCATTCATTACATATATACATATCTTTATGCGCGCTTTATTTTTCATAGATATAACCAATTGCATAAAGCAATAATTGCATAAACATTGGTGAAAATAACCACGACTGTTTCTTTTTCAGATGATATTTAAAGCTTTCATTAAACTACCCGCAGTGACTAAATATGGATATTACAGATGATGCTAATACAAAATTCATGCATTGGCGTGACAACACAAAATTAACCACTTCTGAGCGAAGAGCAGTCGTAAAAGCACTACTCGAGAGTTCCAATGTTAGTGGTGCAACCAAAGATGTTGCAACAGCGTTCAAAGTTGGAAGAAATCTTGTTGGTATAATTTGGTATTGCAGCAATGTTTGAAATATATGATCAAGCACAGACCACACCATACATTGACTGGACACTGGCCCCTACGGCAGATTTCGGTTCCGCAATTGGGCCTGACTGCACGGTGCCGCAGACGCATGTTTATATGTTCTCCCATTGCTTTTTCACAGTTTGTTTAGCTAGTTGACTTAATTCTTTTGCATTCAGTAATGACTGCCAAACCTTACATACTTCTATAACTTCTATACGCAACAAATTCACAAAAATATTAAGGCTTAAAGTGTAATGACGTAGAGCAACTGTTTATGTCATCCTTTGATATTTGTAGTAGAGTAAAAGTATTTCACAATAGTTTGTGAAATAAACAGTTTCATTTTGTAGAACAGAAGCTTCTCAAATTTGTGGTATGCAAGATTTGTAACAGCTGATGATAAAATTAATGAAATTTATTTGGTATACGGGCTAAGCGAGATGATCAGAACAGACAGCAGAGCTGAAGGGTGAGTCGGAGCAGCTTGCAGATATGAAGTGTGATGAATAATAATAATAATAATAATCCCATGTATTTCTCATCTGGAGACTGCGTCCAACCCCTGGTGGCAGTGAAGTGATGAAGCAAGGGCTGCCAAAAAGTGATCTAGCATTGGATGCAGTGAAGTGATATAGCAATGGTAGCAGTGAAGTGATACAGCGTTGGCGGCCGTGAAGTGATCTGAATGTTAAAGCACTGGCCGCCATGAAGTGATGTAACATTTAGCATCGTTAGCCTCAAAGCGATACAGCATTGGTAGCCGTGAAGTGATACAACATTGGTAGCCGTGAAGTGATACAACATTGGTAGCCGTGGAGTGATGCAGCATTGGTAGCCGTGAAATGATACAGCATAGGTAGCCGTGAAATGATGCAGCATTGGTAGTCGTTGAGTGATATAACATTGTAGCCGTGCAGTGATACAACATCATTGGTAGCTGTGAAATGATCCAGCATCTTCAACAGTGAAATGATGCAGCATTGGCTGGCGTAGAGTGATCTAGCATTGGCAACTGTAAAGTGATGTAGCATTGGTTGTCGTAAAGTCATCTAACACTGGCAGTTATGAAGTGATCTAATATTGGTATCTGTGAAGTTATTTAACATTGATAGCTGTGAAGTGATGTAGTGTAGGCCACCATGTAGTACATTATATAACTCCGGCAACCATGAAGTGATGTGAAATTGTCATCTATTAAATCATACATGTAATGAAGGCAACTATGAAGTGATGTAACATAGTCATCTATTAAACCAGATAATGTAGGCAACCATGATGAGATGTACCAGTAACATATACAACATGAGTGATACAACGCAGACGACCATGACGTGATTTAACGTAGGGAACAACGATGTCATTCAACTTAAGCAGCCATGGAATGATTCCACTTACGCAATTATGAAAGTGATTCAACTGAGGCAACCATTAAGTGATGTAATACAGGCAACCATGTAATGATGTAACGTAGGCAACCACAAAGTGGCGTAGCATTCCTAGGTAGTAATGTAAAATAACATTGTGCAACTGTAGATGGTTCCAGTGTTAAAGAGTTGTATCAGCAACAAAATGTCATTTAAATATCTTCTAATAGCTGTCGTGGTATCTGTATCTAATGATTAATTATGCATTTTCAGTTCACGACTAGTAATGTAGTTTGATTCTGTAGTATTGCTGTGGTTTTAATTTAGTTCTTCAATATGACTGGGATTTCCTAACCTTCCGTTGCTTGCGACTATAGGGATGATCTCAACCGAAAGCTCTACATGCATAAATTTCTGAGGATATTGCTTCAAATCCATAATAGGAGAATAACTCAGTTATATGTGATATTAAAGTAAATTACATGTAGTATCTATGTGCCAATATTTCTACAAAATTTCATTATTCCTAGCAATTATGATGAATTTTCAATTATTCTTGAAGTCCGAAGATATCATGTACATCGCCTACTGTATATAGATATATGATTGTGAATTTAGATTCCCTGCTCTGCAACGCATTCCTTACATTACGACGAAAGAATTAATCTTTGTGTGAGGTCTCTGTGATTATTAGATTTTATTAACACTTACGTAAATCGGCCTCCAGGCCCAATTGCTAGAGGCCCGATTTCAGTGTCCAGTCAATGTACGGTGTGGTCTATGGATCAAGTTAACTTGTATTTTCTTTCAAACAATCTATTTTATCGAAATTAAAACTTGTGTGCATCAAGTACTTCCGACGAACTTCAAACATTCTAAGCGCCACCAATTATCATATTTTCGATAAGTAGTTAACAGACCGGAAAAGCAACGTAAGCTATTGTTATGAAAGAAACTAAGCAAATGAAAGAAGGTATAGCACAGTACAAAATTATTTTCTCATCTACCTGGATACGTGGACCATGTGTTCAAACTAGATCGTTCAGCTCCCTGTCGTTGACACTGTCTATTATCAAGGGAGGAAGTTGGTGTATTTTATTATGTGGTAAACATTTGTCGGATAGCTGAAGATGGCTAGACTGACTGCGAAATAATGCTCGCTTTCTAAATTTGAAAGGCTGAAATAGACTATATGATAGATTGCTTTTTTTATCTAGTTTACCAGTACGGAGACGAAACGAAATTAAAGGAGCCATCTACTGGCACGGCAAAACTGATCGAAGCTAATTTCGTTATGCTTTTCTCGGCCTTCAAACGGAAGCGTTGGTTTCACCCCATTGAATCGTATTGCAGGTGTTAGCAGCAAACTTAATTCTGCAGCATTTTCTGCTTAAGGCCGTGTTCACGCGTCATTCATCGTAACGCGTTCAGTCAAACTGATGGACGCAGTGCGTGGATGTGATGGAGGCAGCTGCAACAAACGCGGGAGACTGGGGGATGAAGCATGTCCCTTTTTGAACACGCTGCGTCATTCCAATTCAGTAAATAAAGCTTATAATACTGAATTTATCTTCTATGCGTTTTCAAATAAAAAATTCGTCAATTTTTTCTAAATAGTCATTAATGATCAGAATCACTGTACTCCCGTTTAACGCAAAGAAACTAGATAATCTGAAAATATTGTAAGGTCACAGACGCCATTTATGATTTGGAAGCCCAGCTGACTGCTCTGTGCTGATTTCTCTTCAATAGGTTTATCAGGCAATAACTATTTTGAAAATAGGCTGTTCCTATCAAACTCGGACTATAAGATCATGGGATACTTTGAACGTGATATAGATCATTAAGTGTCAACTTTTTCTACTTCTCATGTCGTGCTCTTTCCACGGAAAACAATTCTTTGGTGTTTTACCCTTAACGAAATAAAAAATGTCCAGTAATATCTGCTACTAGATGCGTGCCGGCGATAACTGACAACACAAGAATGAGAGGATATTTTGAGGGGAAATCTAACATTTTTGACCCCACAGGGAGCAGATAGGGTGGGCCACAGTTCATTGAGTTAGGATTGTTTGGTTCGCTTTTATGAGGAGCAGCAGCCCCCCCCCCCTCAAGTGGACTCTGAAGGTTATCACAGCTTTAGCTAGAACTGAGCGACACCTTTCCTTCTTGCTTTGTTTGCTTCCACTTTCATACTGTAAGTGATGATGTTGGCATTTTTGCAGTTTAGAGACGCGTCGATATTTCGAAAACGAAGGGTCCAGTCGAAAAATTACTACGAATAGAAAGTGTTTAGAATTCAGTCTTACATATGCCATGCTAATTTAAAAACAAGAGGAACACTATAAATGTATGTTCACTATATGTTATAAGCGGGTGTTTACATTGCCCTCACCGACGCCAAGC
This sequence comes from Parhyale hawaiensis, assembly GCA_001587735.2. Taxonomy (NCBI): domain Eukaryota; kingdom Metazoa; phylum Arthropoda; class Malacostraca; order Amphipoda; family Hyalidae; genus Parhyale; species Parhyale hawaiensis. The sequence goes on along the minus strand of LQNS02278091.1, from coordinate 9,124,282 downwards.
CCCGCTAGAGTGACCGGCGACTGCTCATGCATGCGCAGACAATTGCAGAATGACGAGCGACCACTTGGCACGGGAGCCGGTGTCGGAGTTTGATGTGGATAATGTTGATACGAACCTTAGACGATTTACAAGAATTACTAGATGGTGAATTATGTTTATTAGCGTACTTGTAGTGTAATAATTTGATAGTTAATTCTCTGGAGTTCGTCGGCTTCTCTCGTGGTGTGTGAACGCTATAATTAACGCGCCATATTAACGCCACGTACCGTCATAGACTTAGTAACACCTGAATATACTTCATTTGTGGTATATTAACTACAGTCCTTGATTTTGTGTAGTTTCAAAC
>LQNS02278091.1:9101981-9112532 GCA_001587735.2 Parhyale hawaiensis | reverse complement strand
TTCATTCTTTTGTTTTCTCCACCCGCTGGGCTGGTTGCGTGGGGGTTTGTTAACCTCATGGAGTTTCTCCGTTCCTACGTCGCCAGCCTGGTGTGATTTAATAATAATAATAATGAACGAATGCGCTTAGTTACGTAAGCCTGTGTGAGAGGTACAACCAAAACAATGAAGAAATCGGTTAGGCCGAGAACCGAGGTTAGGGAGGCAAGGCAGTTTCTGCTAGTAAATATAGGTCCCTGTAGAAGAACCTACCTTGCCTTACCTAACCTTGGTTCTCGGCCAAACCGATGGCTTCACTGTTGGCAAATTTCCTCGTAGGTACCTGCTAAGGGTGGTGGTCGGTGGTGGTGGCTGCCTGTCGCCTTCACATTTTATATATGAGAAAATAATAAGTTTAACTTGTCATAACTAAAGAAAACGCTATGCGCCGACCTAAAGTGTGTATAACATTTATAATTTGAGTAACTAAAACGATTTAATGTACAAAAAAATTGGAAAATCACATTTACCACAATTTAACTCGTATGCGATCTAATGAATTAATCACGCGGGCCTGAATTGTTAATGGATCGAGTTAGATAGCGCTTTATTTCAGCCAGTGTCGTGTTTTTGCGATGATGTCTTTAACCTCTGCACTTCAGAATCGCCCGCCCATATTGTCGTTGGTGAAGTGTTTGACTTCAACGAACGCTTTGTGACAACACTGCAATTTAGTGGTGAATTTGATTTGGATACGCTGAATGAGTGCTGCTTTCTGCGCGGGAGCTCGGGGCTCAAGTGAAGAAACATAGTTTCTACTTCCTTGTGATGATATCTTTTCATCTCTGACAGGAAACTTGTATACGGTGAGTAATCTATTCATAGTTTTTGTATATTGCATTTGGGGTAGCTAGCCTATATGGTTAGTATATTCCGATACATGAGCAAATTCCGTTACATTTGTGACATTCTGTAGCTATATAAATAGGTTAGGTTTAGGTTTTAAATGGGTTAGGTTAAAAACCCTTTTTAAAAGCTGTTCCGTTACATTGCCATCGCCGGGTATTTTCTCCCATAGGAAAACAATCGGAACTTCAAAGTCAAATACTCGAAAAGTAGGTACGTCCAATAAAAACGGATTTCTGATTCGCTATCTAGGCCTACATTAAAAAATGAGTCTATTAAAAAATAAAAAGACCTTTTATTTTTGACGTGCATAAAACTAAGTAATACCAAAATTTTGAGATGTAAGTTTTCGTTGGGTATCATCGCTGCATTTTATACTTTTGATATTGCAGTTACACTCGCCACCATTTAACGTAAAGTTTTAAGAAAAACGGCGGCGTTACATACCATGTAGTCAATAGATTGTAGAGAAAACTAGACAGTAAGTTGCTTTGAATTGCCCCAAAGCTACCAAAAAGATTCACCTAGGGAGACGCATCCTGCTGAACCCGCTCGTCAGGCAACGTCGAGTCAGGAAACGTGGAGTCTGGTGGAGCATTTGTGGGCGAAATGCCACTTTCAACAATTTTTGCTTATCGTCTGCATTGGGCTCAATGTCGCGCAATATAGGCCTTTAATTTTCCGATAAGGCAATGCGATTTGAGGACGAATTTCCACCAGATGTATGGTGTAAATCCTACTAGAGGTGGACCGAATATTCGCATTCGCGAATATTCGCATGTTTTCCAACATTCTCGTTCACATTCGCATGTAGACATGCGAATATTTTGCAAATCTCTAAGTTTATGTATCCACCGATGAAGATCTTCTGAAATGGTGGAGCACGCGAATATTTATTCTAATCTTTATCAGTTAGCGAAGTGTTATCTTGCTTGTCCGCCAACTAGTGTTGCGAGTGAGCGTCTTTTTAGTGGTTATAGTCAGGAAGTTTAAGCCTCCGTTTCCGAGCAGAACGATATCACAGAGGAAAGAGCAAGGGACATATAGTATGCCGATAGGAACGGGGAACTCATGGATGAAGGTGTTCCCACCCAGGATCAACACGCTTGGAAACAGCAAGTCGGGAAAGAAGAGTAAGAACAGAATAAAGCATGAGCAAGTAGGAGTATGAAATCAGGAACTAAGCAAAGTGGGAAAGAAAGACAGACGTCCCGAAAGCCTAGCTAATGGCTAATGTAACCTAGGCCTAAACGAACCCCCTGGCGTCCCCACTCCTCTTAACATAGGATGGACGCACTTAAACTAACCTAACGCTATGGCCCATCCTATGCCCCTGAGGGAGCCACTAGTAGAATATAACTATTAGATACTTGGAGCTTCTAGTTGTACTACCAACAGCAATAATGGCTTGCGTGCAATTTAGTGAATCTAGTGAATTTACTAGTAAATAATTCTCTTTCAAAGGGCTGTGGTTGGGGAAACTGGTTGGTGTGACGCATGTAAAAGTGGGTCCTTTTATCGCATCCTAGAAACAAGAAAATTTAAAGGATTTTAATTAGCTATTCAATTTTCTATGGCTAAACTCTTGCAATGAATTGCGAATAGTCCCCTCCCCCAAGTCCAGGCTCTAGACCTAGAACTCAAATAAAATGCCTTATTACTTGAGAAAGAAATTTTTCAATAAACATTCGCTATTCGCATTAGCGAATATGAAAACAAAATATTCGCATTCGCGAATGTTAAAAAACAGATATTCGGTCCGCCCCTAATGTATATGTTGTGCGCGTTTGGTGGATGTTGTAGGTATTAGGCCGTAATTTCGGGTAAGTTGGACTATATACGGGTTTAATGTCGGGTAGGTTAGGGGAGGCAAGGACTGGTTTTTTTGTTTTCCATTTAAAAATTTGAACGATCCACCAAACGCGCAGCGCGATAGATTGATATAAGTTTATTTGGGTGCTTCTTCCGCTTTTTCCATTTCCTTCATAAGTGACGGAAAAACTCTCGTTGATGTGATTCAAACCGTCACAAGGGGCTATTTATGAGTTTCCAGATATGTTTTGGTCATAAATTATTTTTGTCATGGGTATCTCTAGGCAAATTCCTCTTTTACCAATTATTATAAAGTGCAATAGCAAATACTCCTAAGAGACATGGGTTGCGTTCCAGACATGGCTTGTCTATACTGAGAGGTTTTGTCTCTTACGAGAACAGCAGTTTTATATACTTATGAAGGAGATACTGCAATATTTGTCAAGTTTCCATAACAAAAAGCGCACCCATAATTATGAAACATTGACAACAGAGTGTTGGTTGTGTGCAATATTAGACATATATAGTTGTTTTTATAATTTTTTTATTTTTGTTCATTTCTTTGTAAAAAAAATGTTATTTTTTCTTTGTTCTTTCTAGTCGCAATAAACTGCACATGTACGTACAGACAAGATAGAATACGGTACTTTGCTCTATCATACTTTACTCCCAGTCCGTCATACCCTCACTATATGGTGTATATATCCTAAATAGATACTTTCCTGTCAATACCTATGTTGTTTTTCAGAGTTACTTGTAGAGTTTGTTCCTGCATTATTTTCTTTTAAGGCATCGTCAAGTTTCGGCGGGGGCATAAAAAAAACAAAAGCTCCAATTTAATAAGAAGCCTGACTGTCACGTAGAGTGGATTCATATGAGTAACCGGCGGCATCAATATAATATATTAACCGACCGGCGGAATGTTGACAGACCTAACATCAAAAACAATATGAATGGACTTTCCTTATCCATTACATAATGAAGAAGAGTATTTTAATTTAGTCAATGTAAAAGTTTTCTTTCATTCATCGGATAGAATACAGTATAGGTTCAGACTTCGAAATGGTGCGGTTTCCCAGTATTATGATTTTTGTTACTAAGACGTCAACAAATGTAAGTAAAAAAGGTTTGTACCTATATAGCCAGAGAAACCATGTTAATATTAATAATACGCGTTGTATACTTTGATCAGAAATTTTGTTAAGAATACAGACAAATCAACTGTTCTTACGTAGGTATTTCGCGTTTAATAGAATTGGACTGTTCCGTTTTAATCTATTGAGGAAGGAATGAATGCTATAATGTCTTTTTCAACTGCAGTGTATTCCAATATTAGTTGAAAAGTCAATAGGTATAGCATGAAAGTTCCCACGGTCCCATGTCGACGACTAACCAGGCTTGTATAAACAGATAAGAAAAAGAAAATTAACGTTGTAATAAAATGTTTGAATTTTTTCCTAAGGTTTTGGACCTATTATTAAATGTAAGCGTCAAGGATTACGTGTGCATATAAAGATGGCATTAATGTTTGCTATTATTGCTTGGCGATCCCTTATGAAAATGACGTTTTTGACAGGAAAATACACCCGTGACAATAGGCCGAGAAGACAAGAGGATTCACAAAATTCAGCTAGGCAGATTGCATTGCGCTTTTTTGGTCTGTTTCACTAAAGAAACTTAAATTCTTTGGGGAAAAGTTGCATTCAGTACGCTTCAAGGGGCATACGATGGGCCATAGGGTTATGTTAGTTAGGTTTGCACATTCTATGTTATGCCCTACAGCGACACGCTGCAGGTTTCGTTAGTCTTAGCCTCCGGAACGTCTTTCTTTCGTGCCCACTCTGTTTTCTTTCACCGTCATACAGATGATGCTTTATTCTGTTCTTCATCTTCTTCCCGACTTTCTGTTCCTATGCACGCTGATCCTGTGTGGGAACACCTTCCGATCGAAGTACCGGTCCCTTCTTTCTTCCTCTGCGAGATCACCTTTGTTTTGGAAATGGAGGCTTAAACTATTCAAAATAACTAAAATTACCTACAATTAGTATGAGTGGAAGGATCAACGTGCTCTGTAGGAGTTGAAAAGATAACCCTATTACTTCACAAATTCATATCAACCACATCGTAACATTTTCAACGTAGAGTTCGTGCATAAAATAGGTTTGGAATCATGAACTTTAATACGTACCTATTTATTTACTTATTTACTGTATTTATCTATATTAAGTGCTAATAAGTTGAAGCTATTATTGTACGGTTACTGACAGAGGTGGGTATTTATTTTCCGGAAACTTCATTTATGTTTGCGTTATGACTTTGACCTAAATTTTTAGTACTCTGTATTGATAAAAAGTGAGAATCTTTCCATAGCGATATCGATCAACAGCAGAAAATTTAAGAAGCTGTTCAGTAATATTTACGATAGTAATTTCGTAATCAGTTAACCAATTAACCATGCACACAACTGGCTTGCATCACCCTGTTCGCACTCGAGACGCAAATTTGAATAAGAATGATATTGAGAACAGAGTGGTTAATATTCTGTGTTATACCCGTAGTGCATATCTAAAAGTCATTATTGTTTCAGTGGTAGTATCAGCCTATGTCTCGAGGTTTTTTTCTTTGATTAACGTGCTCATTGACCACACCATACATTGACTGGACACTGGCCCCTTAGGCAGATTTCGGTCCCGCAATTGGGTCTGACTGCACGGTGCCGCAGACGCATTTTTATATGTTCACCCATTACTTTTTCAAACTTTGTTTAGGCAATTTGACTTAATTCTTTCATATTCATTAATGACTTGCAAACCTGTAGATACTTCTAAAACTTCTATACGAAACAAATTCACAAAAATATTAAGGCTTGAAGCGTCATGACGTAGAGCCACTGTTAATGACATTCTTTGATTCTTGCAATAAACTTATTTCGCAATCCTCAATGAAATAAACAGTCTCATATTGTAGAACAGTAGCTTCTCAAATTCGTGGTATGCTCGATTTGTAATGAAAATGCCAAGTAAACAGCTGATTAAAATGTTAATAAAATTATTTAGGTAGCTATACGGGCAAAGCGAGAAAATCAGAACAGACAGCAGAGTTGAAAGGTGAGTTTGAGCAGCTTGCCGCCATAAAGTGATGCAGCCCGGCCAGCAGTGAAGTGATGAATCACTGGCCGTCCGGAAGCAGGAAGTCATCTAGCACTGGAAGCAGTGAAGTGATATAGCATTTTCAATTGTGGAGTGATATAGCATTAGCGGCCGTGAAGTGATCTGCATGATGAAGCACTGGCCGCCATGAAGTGATGTAGCGCTAACAGCAGTGAAGTGATTCAGCATTGGCAGCCGTGAAGTGATTCAGCATTGACAGCCGTGAAGTGATTCAGCATTGACAGCCGTGAAGTGATTCAGCAACGACAGCCGTGCAGTGATATTGCATTGGCAACCGTGAAGTGATGTAGTTTTGACAGCTGTTGAGTGATATATCATTGGCCGTCCTAAGGAGATGTAATGTAGGCCACTCTGAAGTGATTTAGCTCCGGCAACCATAATGTGTTTCAACTTAGGCAACCAAAAAGTGCTGCAACATAGGAAACCATGGAGTGATATAACGTAAGCCACCACAAAGTGGTAACTATAATATACATAGGCAGTTATGTGAAATGATAATAACAATCACGATGTGCTGCTTCAGATGGTTCCAGTAATGAAGAGTTGTGTCAGCCATAAATTATGCTTTAATATCATTTATTGGCTGTCTTGATATCTTTTTCTCAAAGTTGAACATGTAGCTATTTTCAGTTCATTGGAAGGTATCAATGTAGTATTACTGTTGTTTTAATTCATTCTTTCAACATTACTGGGTTTCTTAACCTCATTTTTGTTGCGGCTATTGGGATGAGGTCTGCAGAAAGCTCTACATATGTAAATTTCTGAGTTTTTTGCTTGAAATCCGTCAGTGGAAAAAACTCAATTGAATATATTAAAGGACATTACGTGTAGCATCTATGGCCAATTTTTTCCATAAAATTTTCATATTCCTAGAAATTATGATGAATTTTCAATTTTTCTTGGTGTCCGAAAGTATGATGTATATCGCCTACTTAAGATATATGATTGTGAATTTAGATTCCCTGTTCTGCAACGCATTCTTCATCGTACGACGAAAAAATTAATCTTTGTTTGAGGTCTCTGTGATAATAAGAACTCATTATTTCAACACTTACGTATATCGGCCTCCAGGACCAATTGCGAGTGGCCCGATTTCAGTGTTCAGTCAATGTACGGTGTGGTCTATCATCTATGACGTGCTATATGCCAGTAGGCTTTCTACACGAGCTCGTTAGTTCGATCTGTAAACTCTGCATGGTTCATATTTGATATAATTTTCTGCTGAAACAGAACAAAATGACTTAAGTCTCTTTGTTTTGTTCATTTTCTACTGTAACTTGCATTAAAAAAAATGTTCACAATTTTTAGATGAAGGTTTAAAATGGCGGATATAAACGAAGTATTGACGCAAATTGTATCACCTGACGGGCAATACGACTCAAACATCAAAACAAGGATTTCGTTTTTTGAGTGACATTCTTTACAAAATTGTAAATTTGTAATAACTATTCCAAATGCACTCCTACCACTTAATTGAAGAGAGGTTGAAAAACACCGTAGTAGGAAAAGCATAATGGACTTAACTGAACTGCGACAGAATTATGGTCACTTTCCTGATAAAGGATTCAAGTATCGTCATATAAGCTCGCGCAGCCCAAAGTTAGCTACATGTTAGAAGGCAGAGATGGCTTGAATATAGTTGTTAAGTTATCAATTCCTTCAATAACTGGTCCAGTGTACTACAACAGATGCGATTCCTCTGATACACATCCATTCGTCACTTCTATGGTGCAGTCTCCGTGTGCTTGTACAAATTCATCAATTTTCGTACATTTAGTTTTAATATTAAGCTATAGAACATATATATAGTGATTGATTTTAATTAGCTGGGATGCATAAGGCGCTAAAGTTCTCTGAACGTTAAGCTGAAATTTGGAATGAGTTGCCAGGGGTTTTTAATTAAATTGCCCAGCATTATGGCAGCTAAGGTTTTAATCATTGACTCTGGCATCGAAGTTTAGAAAAAAAAAGCAATCTCGACGTTTTCCCTAACATGGCGTTTCGGCAGAGGTGGGCGTAGCGCCGCTACAGTAGCTACAAATTTTGGAGCGGTAGCGCCGCTACATATTTGCTGTAGCGCTAGCATATGTAGCGCTGCTACTTTTTAGCGCTACTCTACTACCGTTATTTTACTTTTATACAAACAAAATTATAAAAATGCTAAAAATATTACTTAATTGATGATAACATGTCTCGTTCAGGTAAAATATGGGGCTAATATTTACCCTTTCGTCCAGTAGGGTTGATGCATATGAGGTGTGCTTCTTTATGGATTGACGCGTCCTGAATCCAAGAATCTCAACCATTTTTGGGGGGAAATGCTTACTTTTCAAGATGTTTGATTTTTAAGTTCTATTTTTCCCCTAACTTGTACTGAAGAAAAGGATTCAGTCGAGAACTTTCAACGTTTTCATGCCATATATATGGGTGGAATGACACATTTAGAAACGTTTTACACGAATGACATTTTGCTTGCAAATGATTGGTTTTCAAGATGTTTGACGTTGACATTCCCATTGTTTTCCTATGAGAGAAAATACCCGGCGGTGGCACTCTGGGTTAGAAAGCCTTTTAATGGGTTTTGGGTTAGGTCAACGAGCTTAAATTCTTGTGGAGCCGACGGGTATTTTCTTCCATAGGAAAGCAGTGGTTGCTTCGGAGTCAAATATCTCGAAGCTGAGCGTTTTCAAGTAGTGTCATTCGTGTTAAACGTCATAAAATGCCTCCTATATTCAGGGTTAGCAAAACCATGTTTTTTTTTTTGTTTAAAGCAAAAACCATGTTAAAAAAACCGTGTTTTTTTTTGTTATTTGCTTTTATATTTTGTTGTTGGTTTTTTCGACTTTTAAGGAATGTTGTCCAACATTTAAAGGGTTTTCTGCTGTGTAGACACATGTAGCTAGCTACTCATCAACAATCTTAGTTACTTCATTTCAACTTCCTAGAGTAGATGCATGATTTCAAGATAAGGGGTTACGAAAAACCAGTTAGCAGAGTACCTGTATTTGCTATCTAGCAGCTACATTTATTATATAAACTGCAGAAATGCAATGTTTTAAATCTGCAGTATAAAATCCTTTCAAAAGCTTGAAAACACTTCAAATTACAAATATAACTTGGCAGAAATAGCAAGCTTCTAGCTAATTGATTACAGGGTAAAGAACTAAAGAAAGTGAAATAGCTATAAAATCCTTTGAAAAAAAAAAAACTTAGAAACACTCCAAAATACAAAGACATTTTCATAAAAAAATAGCTACCTACTAGCTAATTAAGAGCAGAGTAATGAACTGAAGAAAGTGAAACGGCTATATGTCTGCATGCATCGCATGATCTCACTAGCTATCTAATAGCAACTACCATTTAACTATTACTTCTAATTTTCAGTAGCTTCTTGCTTACAAGAATATAATTAGACAAGCATCTCTGAAATGAAATAACACAAAATTCAATAATTTATAGGTTTTTAATAAAATAAGCAATAGTTTACCCTAACTGTCCTAACACTCAAAACAGATTCCTGAAAAGAAACACATCAACTCATCCTGTCAGTTGTGTGACAAAAATTTGATACTTTCTAGAGGTATAACTATATGTTGCAAGGTTTATGAATAAAAAAAAAATCGAATAAAAGCAGAAACATAAAAAAAAAATTCTTTTGGTTGGTTTAAACCCTGGACCAGGGACCAGCCAATCCTGGTCCTATTACCTGTGTATGGCATCGGGGTGTTGAGGATTCTCGACCGATTTTTTTTTTCATTCTATATTAGATGGGGAACTAGATAGAGCATTCTAAGAGCGCGCACCTCTGCCAAGTAAGGCAACGGTAACGAAAAATTCAAATTGGCTCTGAAACTATGATTTTCTTTGTATCAATTCCAAAACTTGATCATTTATGCCTCTTTGAAGTATTAGGAGTTTCTGCAATTTTTTTAAAAATTTTTGTTCTTAACTTTTTAAGTTATGCTACTAACAAACATTGTGACAAACAAAAGTCAAACATATAAACGAACCAACAGATCTGCACCAAAATTTTATCATTAATGCCTTGTAACATTACTAACAACTCCTGTAAATTTCATGAAGATACAATTAATACTTTTTGAGTTATTGCGCTAGCCGCTAACAAACCTCCTGACAAACACAAGTCAAACATACAATCTAACCGATCTGCACCCAAATTTAATCGTTTATGTCTTTCAATATAACTAACAACTCCTGTAAGTTTCATAAAGATCCATATAACAATTTTTGAATTATGCTGCTAACAAATATTATGACAAAGATGAGCAAAACATGCAAACGAAACAGCCGATCTGCACCAAAATTTTATCATCCAAATCTTTTAACATTACTTACAACCTCTGTAAGTTTCATAAAGATCCGTTCAAAACTCTTTGAGTTATTGCGCTATTAAGCATTCATGACAGACTTAATGGTAGTGGAGTTGGGTGTTTCATGGCAGGCGCTGCATTAATGAATCAGTTACGCTGATGATATGGTGCTTCTTGCTCCACATCACAGTTCTCTCCAAAAGCTAGTTTCCATAAGTGATGATGAAGCTCAGAAGCTTGATATTGTGTACAACATGAATAAGACTGTATGTATGTTGTTTGAACCTCAGCGTAGCAAGCAGTGCAGGGTTAGGCATACATTATTAAGCGGTGTGAAGTTATCCTATGTCCAC
>LQNS02278091.1:8980686-8992127 GCA_001587735.2 Parhyale hawaiensis | reverse complement strand
CGAAAAAAATTATTCGGCAAAATTTGAGCTTGTATTCGGCCGAAACCGAATATTCGGCATTTTGCCGAATATTCGGCACTGCCGAAGCCGAAGCCGAATAATCGCCACATCCCTAGTATACGGAAACCCTCGATCCAGGTGTGTGACTTTCACTCCTAGGTGGTCTCCAGCTCACAGTCCCGGCACTAAGTAACTGTCAGGAACAGAGGAGAAAAATCCCTGTTAAGCAGTAATTTATGTTATCCCATGCAAAGTATGTGATACCCATCTTTCCCGTTTTATATAAGGTTAGCATATATCGTTGCTTCTACGAGAAATGTTTTCAACTGAAGGAGCTGGAGAAAGTTATTCTTGCAGTCTTGTAATAACACAGTCACAGTTACTTTGGAGAGCAAGTCCCTTCAGCATATGCTGCCCTGTGGCGCACAATGGCATACTTGGTGTCCCTAAAAGAAGGAGCTTTGTAGCGTTTACGGGAGAAGGGAGCGGTCGGAAGTATTCTTTATAGAAAACCAGTTCTTCCTCCCATCTTCTTCACCAACACGACGGTCTCGCTTGGGCTTCGCGCATATGCCTTCCCTGTTGTAGGTAGGTACGTATCGGAAATTATTTATGCAGCCACAGTTTGCGAGCACGGGACGCGTGAGGAGTATGCGGGATTGTTCGATGTGGAAATGTGCCTTCATGCCACGCGTGTTATGCGGGCACCTCACGAACAGCACGTATAACATTACTAGGCGCGCGATCGGCACGTTCCAATCTTGTCGTGGGGACGATCGAGGGGGCCCAAATTCTAACTTATTCGTCAAGTTACACGTGTAGTGTCATTTGAGGTGTCACCGTGGCATTATACTACTTGTCCTCCCTTTGCAGCTCAGTAGCAGTAGTTGGGGAGGATTACATTAACTTTTTTTTTTTTTAATATGCGTTGACACTCGGGTGTATTCTGTGCTATTAATATTAAGCACAGACGGTCTTCAGGGGAACCAAGGAGTTTTAAGATTAAATCTCCTTGAGGGGAACGGAACTTCAAATTCTATCAGCAGAACTAAGTTGCAAAGTATGCAAACATTGTAATCTAGCTACCAATAAAGCAGAAAAAAATGAAATGTATCGCAAAATATTGAAATTTACAGAGTAAAAACGAAGAAAGTTCATATTTAGTGAGATTACAGAACACGGCAGTAAGCTTCAGAAAACTGGACATGTCTGTTGAATTAATTTGGAATGCAATATGACTGGTAAGCTGCTAAAAGTCTTCTTGATTTTTAATTTGATTCACCGCATAATAATTTTGGAGACTCGATTGCCGTTTCGTGGTTATACGATTTTATATGATTATTAAGTAAAGATGCCTAAATGGTTTATTTGAAATTATTATCACGTTCTTTGATTCTTTCTGGAACTTACGTGTTTCTCCAATATATACTGCATCACATTATTTACAATTAATTTAATAAACATTATTTCTTTCCCAATGAGTGCATTGATTTTTGCTATTATTCAAAAGTTTGTGGTGCGTATTACTGGGTTTACTAGCAATTCTAATATCATGCCGCTTTAGTATGCAATTGGTTTTCTCTGTGGCACCTTTAATGTATGGTGCGGATATATATTTAATTTTTTGCACATTATCTTGAGTAAACGTCCGATTTTTCTTAATGGTTGAATTGATGAAATGCTTAGGGTATCCGTTTTGTAGCGAAATGTTGCTGACCTTCTGCTTCTCAGTTGCTTTATTCCTTGGCGAACAATACTTGTCACTTCGATCCATTAATGATCTAACAACAACTCGTTTGGTACTCGCAGGACTCCTACTCAAAATCTATTCGACTGAGTGTTTATAGACACACAAATTATTTAATAATAGAAGTTTCAATAGTGTTCATCCTCAATATAGCTACGTAACTACTGTATGACGATGTGACTAATAACATTGCTAAAATACCAAAACCAAATACAATTTTGTACTATTCGATGTTGGTTTATTTGTGATGCAGCTGTGATTGTAAGTTTTGACTGTCACAGTAAATAAACTTGTGTATAACATACGTAAGAGTTAAAACTCACAGCTATTGCAAGCAGAATAATTCGAGTGCGTTCATACAAAGCACCTGACTAAAGTATCCGAAGGGTCTTCGTACAAGAGGGGGTAAGAAGTCATATTGTAAAGTCCATTCGAATCAAAATAAGGTACGGTGTCGCTAGAAGTGCTGTGCAATAATTCTAGAGGAGATCAACCTTATGTAGGTAGTCAATTTAAGTTGGCTCTATGTTGCACTGTCTGAGTAAAAATTTACTTTGAGTCATCTGATTACGTAGCTCGTTGCATTTCTGTCTCGTATTTCAGCAAACTAAGCGAAACCCAGGATATTAGTTACAGATTATTGGGCAAACTGCATACAACACGTGGTACCTTAAATATGAGTGGATATCCGACACGGGGACATCTGCTACCCGACGCCGGCTATCGCGTGTCGTGCAGGGATGCCGTTCTTCTAGATTCCACGGCGGGGTGCTGTTACAGTGCGTTGCTTTGGTTCGCAAAGAAGTGTGCGAAATATTATTTAGAGCTTCTTCAAGAGAAATAAGCTTTGCGTACACATGCAGAAACGCTCCTTCTAACAATGCTGGTTCACACGTCATTCTGTCGCCCTGCGTTCATACTTCACCGCGTTCGAATGCTTTGTTGTTGCGTCAGTTTAAGCAATAGAAAAGTTCCCTTTATTTAAGTTGTACTGCACTCTAAATACGATGATGGCCGAAACTTTGCTTGTGACACTTGTAATCAAACTTGACGGCTGCTATTGTAGCGATTTTTTTTATGTACATGAAGTTTTTGCAGGGACATGCCAAACATTTGGTTGTTTTGAAGCATGAACGTAGAGCAAAATACGACTGTGTGAACAGGACCTTGCTTGCTTGGGAGTTTCACAAGTGAACTGTGCTCTTGCTACCCAATGCTCTCGCGATGCGCTACATAAAACTCATTACGTATATGTAAATTACTTTAATTGAGACCGGGACTTTAGGCATTGGCTTCAGCGACGTGCGTAGAACGGGACTTGTACGCCAGAGAAGTCGATCGCTTCCGAAACTTAACAGTAAAGATGAGAGAACTACTCTAAGCCTGCAGTTTTTCCCGTACTTCGATCATTGTGAGCATTTGGAATAGATTCCTCTCCGAAGTTGTCGGTGCAGACTGTCAACTCTTCCAGGAATCGTACTCTAAACGGCCAAAGTTTCATAGGCCCTCTAATCCATTTTTTACCTATCATGCCCCAGCTTAGGAACGTCTCAGAGTCCCCGTAGTCTGCGCTACAACTATTTAACCGCTCATGCTCGACCACCTTCAAGGCTGGGCATAGTTCTCTTAGTTATTTTTTTCTTCCTCTCGTTCTCTTCATCCTCATATATCTACAGTATCTGACATAACTGCCATTATTCATCGAAACGTGGAGCGTTAGTTACGGCTGCTCTTCGGGAATGGGTGAGATATTATTTGGAGCTCCTTCAAGGGAAATAAACTTTGCGTACACGTGCAGGAACGCTCCTCCTAATAAGGCTGGTTCACACGTCAGACCTTGGTTGGTCTGTTTACTGCCAGCTATCTGTTATTATTATTATTAAAACTTCACTTCTAATCTAATCTAAATGCTAACTTTTTATGGTGCGGATGTCCCTGTAAAGTGTTGTTCGCCGCCATCGTTGTAGCAGCCGACGAATGAAAATAGAACAAATGCTCTGTTTTTCGTCATCTACACTGGAGAAATTTTGAGCATCAATTTACGTGGCGCACTGCAGTTTACCGCTGACTTTCGCTGAATAAATCACTGAAGTGTGGTAAATATCAATCCAGAAATGCTGGCGTAAACGGACAAGTTGCTTGCTCTTCAGGATATTTAATGATGCTCTTATTTGCTCTTGTTACTTACATTTGCACGCAGTTGCTGCAATGAATGATCATGCCTGCTTAGTAACAGTGAAGCTCAGTAGATAGTACTGTTCATAGTGCGTAACAAAGGTTGGATGTCCGAACCCTTGCGTTGTATACACTCTTCTTGACTGACAACTGATTCAAATGTAACTTATTTTCAAGTAGTTTTTATTATTCTTTTCAGCAAAGTATAAAGTAACGTTATGAGGCCGTAAGAACAGAGTGCTGCGTCGTAGTCCTCTCTCTCTCTCCCGTTACGCTCGCCTAAACTACTTAAGATTTCCCTTCGCAGTGGACCAAGGTTAATTGTGCCTCTAGGACATGCCTGCGTTTCCTACGGTTTGACGTTGATCTCGCTTTAGAGTCGTACGTAAATCCTGCTATTGACAAGATCAGCAAAGACAGTCTTGAGATTTGCATGTGCATTAGAGCGACCATCATAGGTACACCTATATACATGTAAGTAAGCGTCAATGCACTTTTTACTGGGTCTTTCATGTTACTCTCCAATTAACCATACTCGCATTAGCTTAGTATATAAATAACATGGTCTGCATTTTCTAAAAAAGTTTATTACCGACGAGATAGTTTGTGTCCTCGTGCATCTGGCGGTAGAGATTGTTGCCGTTTTTATTTGTTAAGATATGCAAAGAAGTTTCGTGTCTAAGTGTTACCACTTTCAATGCTCTAAGTGAATATTGTAATTGCGTTCAGTGCCCAACGTTCAGAACTTAATTCACTAAAGAGTTAATTACGTAACACTGTCTGTACGCTCGGTAGGTTTACGACGCATAGATCCGTTGTCGCAATTCAAAAGTTAAATTTACTAAGCTTATGCAGCGGTGAAGCTCAAAAATAACAGTAAAATAATATTGAAAACTTCTAAAAACTTGAATTGTCTTAAACTGTATCTATATACATATACAGCACTTACTCGCAGGAGGTGTAGGATGGGCTGTAGGACGTTATGGTTAGCTAGGTTTCCCAATCCATTTTCTGGGGAGTTTGTCTCCAGCTGCATCTTGCATCGGTACAATTATTGTAGGGAATTTTGAAATTTATCCCCTATACACTAGGTAGTGTTAGTATTGCGCTGTCGATGCTGTGCTATCCTATCTGTGGTGTTTATCTTCACACTCTAGGGTGTGACTGAATTAATACCATTTCGGTGAAATAGAGCGGGTGCTATTTTCTGTTTGTGCTGCCGCATCTTCATCGTGTAGCGCCCGTGCAGTCGCAGGATGTACTGGAATGTACCGTCCGTCTGTCTACCACAGCTGTAGCTGGAAGTCACTGAGAACTTGGCCCGACATATTGAACCTTTACATGAACACTAATTTCATAAGTTTTGCCTAATTTTTATTCTTTGAAATTCGCTTTAAACGTGCAGCACCTAGAGCAGATGTCACCGTCGCACTGCCGAAGATTTTACAGCGCTGTAAACAAAATGTTTTGATCGACAAATTTTGTGTTTTCTACACTTCTAACGCAAAAAAGTTCATCGACCGCACCCATAATGTCACGAATATATTATCCGATGGCGTGAAGAAGACTCACCTTGTCCGCTTGCCATTTATTGCACGCGGTAGAGTCCCTGTAAGTATTTTTTTTCCTATAAGTGTGGCACTTGAGCAGGCATAACCGCGCCTAGCGTGGACCTGTACAACACCCACTCGTCGTGTGAAAGTGACAGCGGCAAAAGCTCAGGGCAAAAAGTGCCAGAGAATGTTAGGAATGTGGCGCGTGCGTGTTGCTGGCAGTCGCGGTCAAGAGAAAGCTGCCGGCAGCTCTGAAATGACTTCATGGCGTGCACGTTATGACCTGCCGTCCAGATATCCTATCCTCCCACTCTCCGAGTCACAATAATTGTGAGGGTAATGGCAGCGTTCATTTATTTATTTTCTGTAACACATGGAATTGGCTTCATGGCATGTACCTGATGACCTGGCGACGAGATCCTCCCACTCTTCGAGTCACAGTAATGCGGGTAATTGCATGCTTCATAAACTGTATTAATGGCATGACGTTCCCGACGGCTGTTCCCGCGCGCATTAATCTTGAATGGGAACGCTTTAACGATTCCGTGTATGGGTTTCCCGTTTGTAGCGAAATACTTACCCGATGTCCCTTTCTACTTCTGTTAGAACGCCATTGTGGTGGAACTGATGCGTAAGCCTCTCAATTTAATGATAATAGTAAATTAGTAACAGAGTGACCACCAGGTGCTCCCCACTCTCCGGGTCATAATAATACAATTACCTATTATTATTTATTGCCATCAGCATTTGTACCAAATAATTGCCTTCAAAGGACATTTAAGATGTGCTCAGGGGCATATTGTGGCGCGCCCTTTGGGACGGTGTTATACAAACCCGTAGTGCGTGGGTTCCCAGGGCTCACGGAAGAGGCGTCCCCTACATCGTAGACCGGCGTCAAGGACGACTCCAATCAAAACATTTCAATCCATCCCTCTCTATATTTCCCCTTCTGTTCCGCGAGGTGGGCCGCCGAATGGTGGTAAGCGACCCATCCCATATGGGAGTCCTATCTTCTCCCGTGTGGGGAGCCACGGAAGGGACCCTCCGCACGAGTGTTCGCTTTCTTCTGTCTTCTTCTCTTTTCGTTTTTCGTCTCCTTCTCTGCGCGGCACGACTGAGCGATTTTGTTCGACCGAGCTGTGTGGAGTTGGAGATGCTCGCGCCTTATTTCCTGCCAGACATGGTGCACCTGGCCAAAATTGTTTTAATAAGACTCGTTTGAATTCGACTGAACGTCTAAACTATACCATACAAAATTGGATCGCTGTTATATTGTCTTTGTATCTAATACGGCGGGAAAACCCACAATATAATAATAATAAAATAGGCCGTAGGTGGTCATGTAAATAGTTATAAATAATTATTGGGAGTCATTTCTTATGGGACCTCATCAGTAACTTAGCTTTAAGCCTGGCCTTCAGGGTGCCCTTTCTTTCGTGCCCACTGTGTTTTTCTCGCGTTCTCTATCTCTACCGTCGATTTTTTGCTATTGTTCCTCGTCTTTTCGTGTTACGATTAACTTCACTCCCCACTCATAATTATGACATAAACAGCATGTTTTGCATGTTTTCTGTCTCGCATGAAATTGATTTCGTAAGGCATGCACATTACGTGTTTGTACTTGATATGATCCACTCTAGAAACAAATATTCTGCAAATATGATGACGATACCGACAACACGTTTCTTGCTTTTTCTCGCACACTGTAAAATTTTGTACTATGTTGGCCTGATCGTTGCATGGAGTGGCTGCAGTGTTTTGTTTTTATATAAATAGACATACGATACGATGATACCTGTATCTGGGCTCATAACACCACACTTCGTATTTTACTATCGCATATGTTATGTTGAAAATTATACTACAGTTGCAGTTGCGTTCATAATAATTCAATTACTTCGCCTGTCTGTCACCAAAATAACACAAAATGTTATTGACAGATCTTTATGAAATTTACAGGGGATGTTGGGCATGTCAGAATGAACATATGATTAACTGTTGTGAAGAATCGTTCAACCATTTGTTTGTTGGTTTGTCTGCCTGTTCTTCTTGGTAACATAACTCAAACGTTTATTAACGGATATTCAAGAAATTTGCAAGAATTATTGTGAATGTTATAAAGACCAACCCAACAAATTTTTCGAGTGATCTATTTGTCCCTATTTCTATTTGTGTCTATAATGTTTGTTTTCGTGTTTGTCTTTGTTTCTCTGCAATATAACACAAAAAGTTATGAACGTGTCTTTATTAAATCCTAAAAGACGCAAATGTTCAAATTTTGGTAATGATTGCTAGTCCGTTTGCGTGTTTAAATACATGATAGTTTGAGTGTTTGTTCGAACAAGACCCAAAAAGTTATGCTCTGATTTTCATTAAATTTGCTGGAATTGTTAGAAAAAATGTTGAAAGGCACAAATGACCAATTTTGGTGATGATCGGATCGTCCGTTTGTGAGCTCCACTTTCCCTAGGCATGTTTGTCCTAGTGTTGCCGACATATCTTTAAGAAAGTTACAGCTAGGAACTGTCATTAATATCAATAGGCACAAATGACCAAATTTTGGCGATGATAAAAACAACAATCTCAAGTTTTAGCTACTATTCCCTTGTTTGATGGAGGGATGCGCTTCGATAGGTTTGTATTGCTGAACTTGCATGTCAATGTTTTCTTTTTGTATACTTCCCCAAGGAGACCCATGAGTTACCTTCAGCGCCGGTCGGGGTAAGTTGATACAAAACCAAGATTTAGAAAAAAATCTGGTAAAAAAAATGAATAGCAGTGCTCTTATTTTATAGGCACACGACTTGGGTTTGTTGCCAAGTTTTGTGCCTATGAAATAAACTCACTCGTTTTTATTTTTACCAGATTTTATTTCAAATCTTTTATTTTGTTTCTCCTCATCCCGTCCGGCGGAGCGTTTCAACTCACCCCGACCGACGCTGCCCCCTTTCATTAATTATAAATTTCGTAAAAAGAGCTCGATGTGAGACTGGACTTCGATATCCACATGACCGGTAAAAGGGTAACATTGTCTAGGCTTTCGGGACTTCTTTTTTCCGTGCCTACGTCCGATTCCTTCGATTGCCGTGCTTCTCTTTATGATACTCGTCCTGTTCTCTATTTTCCCGAGCTGCAGTGCCCATATTTGTTGATCCAGCGTGGGAACAACCCTCGTGCAATGGGTTCCACCCTCCTTTTGACATACTACGTGTCTCCTCCCTCTCTTAAATATCGCACTTTCTCAAGGGAAGCTTAACCCAATATCCAGTGTAACGCACAAGTATTTAATACATTGAATTATTGTGAAAATTTCAATTTTTATCAATAATAGTAGCTCAAATGCACGTGAAAGAGTCATTTTAACGAAAATAGTAACTTCTCAAAGGGATACAAGAAATTCTTGCGTATTTAATTATTTTACTGAGAAAAATATCAAACGTGCTAACGCAAAGTATTCAATACCTCTCTATTTCATTTACTTTAAGTGATATTATTGCACATTATTTGACATGAATCTCAATATGAGTTACTTGTACATTAACATGAAAATATTTTAGTCAATGACGGACGTATCCGTGTTGTAATTCACTCATTTGAACCGGTGCGGTAACCTCCATTAATTGTGAATATTTACCAAAGCAGGTAGTGTCAGTTTTCGATCATTTAGAAATGGTTGAATCAAAAGACTTATCTCATGACTTTCGGAAAGTGGACCTGTACAGAGAAGGAAATTTATATAGGAAGATATTCCAGGCTTTGAAGGTCAATATAAACATGATTGGGAGCGTGATCAGACAGTGGAGGAACAGAGAATCTGCCATCATTGGCCCTGGAGCGGCCTTCGGAAGAAGATTACTGGTGCAACAGCTGCTATGTTACCAGAAAAGTATAACAAAACCATTTGTGACTCTTACTGAGAGTAAAGAAGACTAGCGAGACCCGTGAAATTTCCATGATTAATTAGTGCTCCTGTAATTTAACCTACCACGTCTAATCTAAAGTCCGCCTGACGAACCCTGGCTACCGTAACACACCTCGTCTAGCGGACTCTAACCTCTCACCTGTGAATCTTGCATACAACAGTACTCCTTGCAGTGTTCTATCTTAGCATACCTTTCTAAGCTCTGTTCATCGCCGTACCTATAACCTCCTCCCCTCTTAATTAATTAAACCTTTAACTTCAGCAGTCAACTTGGCTGAGTGACTGGCTGACAGCCAGTTTTACGGAGCAGTTGAATAACTTGCACCATACCAGTACAAGATAGCTCGCGAAATTTGCTAGCAAAATTTCTTCGCAAATTTTGACACCGAGAAAAAATATTAACGTTAACGGCGGGGCGGAAACTTAAAAAGGGTTGGTATAAAAGATACCTAGGGCTATTTTAATCGCCTTCTCTGGAGAATTGACAATCTAAAATCTATCAGACGTGGACAATAGTTGTAGAAGGGCATGGGACTGATGCCTGACAGCTCCTGCTCCCCCTCCAGCACGCGCTCCAGTAGAATAATCTTCACTCCAAGATCCGAACTACGTATCTGGCTGGCCTATTAAGAACGTCGAGCGCCACAATTAAGCAAAGCGAACACAATGTTGTGAAAGAAATCAAAAGCGGTAGATAAGATACAAGTGAAATGGCCTTCATACCTTCGCTTAGAAAGTGACTGAATTTTTTTTTAAGTAGGGTTTGAGAAGACAGCTAAGGTTGAACTTCGTTCCAGCGCAAATCAGAGCTTCGATCTTACAAGTTGAATTTTCCCCTAGCTAATAGCGAAAAGCGTCACGTACAGAACCGGGATGGACGTACGGATGGATGGAGCCTCAAGCAGAATTATAATATAGATTTGCACTGGGCTGAAGGAACTGTCAGCAAAGATACCATCAGTCGAACTCTTCACTGGAGTAGCATTAACTCGAGGTCACCAAGAACACCTCCTTTGCTGAAGAAGAAACATGTTTCTGGTCGTTTCAAATTTACTAACGAGCAGCTTGAGGAACGTGACCCATTTTGGGATTCTGTTGTGTGGTCTGATGAAACAAAGATAGAGAAATTTGCGGATACAACACTAAAAGCCATATTTGGAGGAAAACTGAAGAAGGTTTTGCTTCAATAAACATTATCCCAACTCTTATATGTGAAGCGTTTAGAGCTATGGTTTGGGGATGATTCTCTTCACGTCGAACTGGAGAATTGAAGATCATTGAAGGAAAAATAACTGCCATCATATGCAGAGATTTTCTCATGAAAAACTTTTCAAGTCTCTTGAAGGGTAATTGGGCCTTTCAACAAGACAATGACCCAAAGTTCATATCGAAACTAATGCCAAAATGGTTGGATGACAGCGAAATTAATGTTATGAAGTGGCTCAGCCAGTCACCTGACCCAAAGTCGATAGAGAATTGATGAAAAATTCTTAAAGTCAATATCCACTAATGAAATTCTCCGAATATCAAAGATTTAAATTTTTTTTGCGTTGAAGAGTTGTCCCGTATCACTCTTAAAATATGGAGCGGAGCTCACCTGAAACTATGCTAACAGACTTATTCTTGAAAAACACTACAAAAGATTTGCAGGTAAAAGTTCAGTGCGGGTATTGAATACTTTTACGTTAGGGCTTTTGATATTTTTGCAATAAATAATAATTAAAAATACAATGATATTTAGCAGCCTTATGAGAACATACAATTTACGCTGAAATCAAAAAATTTAGTTTCATTTCAACTACTATTATTATTATTTATTTATTATGAAGCAATGGCAAGTAAATTACAAGATGCAGCTGGCGGAGGAACTGCAAATGTTTAGTTGGTATGCTGCATATCGAAGAGCTTTAACAACTCAAGAGGTTGACCATCGCTTTTAATAACTGGATGCTCTCGTCAAAATTTCATAATCGTTGTGTGTTGTGTTGTCGCCGTCTACAGTGCAGATGTGCCAACCTTTGAAGCCCTTGTACAGGAGGTTCCT
>LQNS02278091.1:8966092-8980572 GCA_001587735.2 Parhyale hawaiensis | reverse complement strand
TTCATAATCGTTGTGTGTTGTGTTGTCGCCGTCTACAGTGCAGATGTGCCAACCTTTGAAGCCCTTGTACAGGAGGTTCCTGTCGCCCCGGTGCACCTGTATTGGAGTAGGAGTCAATGTAGCGGACAATGTTCTAAATTTCAAGAAACATTTACTAGTTTGAAAATTATATTTAAGCTTTGGAATTCTCGGTATCACAACTACATCTCACTGTGGTAACCTGCCGAAATTTTTGCAGAATTTAACGATTTGAATTTCGACCCTCTTAAAGCCTCCCACCTGATGAGCTGAGGACAGCGAAACGTACGTCGTGGGTAACAGAATTTCTTCTTTGTGCTTCTCATCGCATTCTTCAATATTATTATTATTATTGCATTTCACTGTATAATCATATCTAACCTTCAGTATACTGGAAAAATTAGGTTTCTGCCTTCATTCCCATATTGATGAATATAAACCAAGCGGTACCATTGTAGAAGCATGCAAAAGCAAGCGTTGCTATATATATAAGTACAAAGCATCGAGCCAGGACTCGATCTGGGGACCTAGAGATTACCACGCCGGCGGTACTCTACCAGTAAGCCACAGCAACTAAAAGCAACGCAAGCACACGAGGTGCTTGTGGTGCCCGCTGCATTCTAGCAAACATATTAAGGCAGAGCCGTGCGTGTATATGAGGGAGTTCATCCGTCTACCCTGAATAGTTAATAACCTGGAAGATCTTACAGTTTCTCGTCCGGTCAACACCCGGAATTATCCAGACAGGGGGCTCATCCGTCCACCCTTGTGTTTTAATAGAATAAGCCTAAAGATTACTACGCCGATACTCCCCAGATCGAGTCCTGGCTCGATGCTTTGTATTTCTTCTATTAAAACATAAGGGTGGACGAATGAGCCCCCTGTCTGGATAAAACTTGCATAGCTGAAAAGCTGCTTCCGAACTACAATATATATATAAATGCATATATATATTATACATATATACTATATATATTTTACTAGCGTGTAAAACAATGTAGTACTATTATTGTACTAACATGCAAAACTTAGCTGCTCTAGAATATAAAACCAAGTGGTAGTATTGTACTGTAGTATGCAAAACCAAGCAATACTATTGTAGTTGCATGTAAAACTAAGCATTACTATTGTACTAGCACGTGAAACCAAGTGGTATAAGCGGTGCCAGCGTTACAACCAAGCGATACGATTGTGTTGGCATGTAAGACGGAGCGGCACTATTTGCACTATTGTACTAGCACGAAAAACTCAGCGGGACCATTATAGTGGCAAGTGAAACCAAGCAGTATTACTACTGTGCCAGCGTGTAAATCTAAGCCATCCTATTGTACCACCATGCAAAACGAAGCAGTGCTACTGTACAAACATGCAAAACCAAGCTGCACTGTTGTACAACATATTAATGATAAGAGTATTATCGAAGCATGTCAAGAATGTCTATTTATCTGTCTACGCCATAACACGTTCAAGCCTGTGTAGTTAGCAGCGTACACATTGCATTTGTACAGCTATAGATGATAACAATAATCTAGAGCGTGAAATGAACGTTGTCTGTCTATCCATTTTAACGTCGCCCTCAGAGCGAGGTACATACCAACATGCGCCACATGCAAGGTTGCCAGCACTGAATTCTCCGCATTTTTCCAAATTCACGTCAATGAAGCAGGATGGCATCAGTTCCAGAATATACGCACCCATACACATATAATTATCTCGTTCATGTATGTGATTAATGCCTTTGACATTGCGGGTACGTGTATAAACGTGTAAAAAGTTGGCTACACTTTTATACAACTTTAGTGTTAACTATGACGAACAGCAGTTTAGCGACAATTGCGACGTCCGGGCTATCCCCAGCTCTGGTTAGGGTCAATACGGTGCACCCACAATTGCGTGTAAACGCCGAAAATGCTAACTCAGCGAGCCAAACGTCGAATTCCTGTGTCTGGTAGAAGGCAACCTCCACTTCTACAAAAAAAATCCCTCATACAGCGAGTCCTAAAACAGAGAAAACCCTGAAAGAGAAACCTCGAAACTAGAAAAAAATCGAGAAAAATGTGTACAGCACTATCTAGGGGGAATGGTAACAATAGTCGACGCCATTTTGAGAGACCAGTAAAAGGGTGTAGTTCAACTTAATCGGTACACTATTAAATTGTACAGCTTCGTGATTTCCTATAGTGTTAGGCAGCCAAAGAAAAGTTTTACAAAGGCAGAGGAAACAAGCATACTGTAAACATATCATTTTGAAATTGGCTCTGTTCGAAACCGAGACAATATACCTGTCTATATTTCTGGAATTTCACTATAGCGCCGGCGAGCGTAACGCTGTAACAAGCTGTAACTTCCTTTGCGGGTGGCAGTATGCTAGGGCAATATTCTACTACTTGGCCTCAGTGATGCTTCTATACCACCTTCTTATTATAATTCACTGCGGATTCATGAAAGTGATCTGATCCTCAAAATTACAAGGTCGTGAATCAGCTTCCAATGCTAGGGCATGGAAAAAATTTTATTGATTTTGTAGAGGAAGTACTCTAAGTTGTCACTTGTTGGATAAATATTAAATGCCGCATAATATGATAACTTGCGTGTAACTAACTGCAACATGCAGCAAATTATGACAATTGCAGACTTACCATTGTCTTTTGAATGCTATCAATTTACGGAGATGTGTCACTCGACAGAACAGAAGCAGAATACAGTAAACATTGGAAATAGCCCGCTAGTGGCAACCCTGTGCGTATTGTAAAGTGCAGCTGCTTGGTGCTCCTCTTCAAAAACTCTGCTGCCCAAAAATCCTATAGTGCGCCCGGGCCGCACTGGCCAAAGGGGCGCACTATAAGGTGCAGTGCTCAGCCCTGCTAATTCCATTATTTGATCGGAAAAGTATTTAGTAATCTGTTAGGATTAGGTTATATTCCAGTCTCAGTTTGGCGCCCCTAGATGCTGCGCACGGGACAGCTGTCCCCCTCCCCCCGACCCCCTTAGTTACAAAGGGGAGTAGAAGCAGTGTAGACACCGGGAGAAATATCCAGAAGCAGTCCAAGATTTTTTTTTATTTTTACCTGCACTGCGATGTTCTCATTTGCTTAGTAATTTTTATAGTAACAGTTGTTTGTCACGTTGTACCTCTATCATAGTTCCACTGTTCGTTTATTTTCAGTTTATCTAATCAAAGTTTTCGACGTTGAACTATAAAACAATTTAATTGTTCACTTGATATACGTATTTNATGTGAAGCGTGTAGAGCTATGGTTTGGGGATGATTCTCTTCACGTCGAACTGGAGAATTGAAGATCATTGAAGGAAAAATAACTGCCATCATATGCAGAGATTTTCTCATGAAAAACTTTTCAAGTCTCTTGAAGGTTGATTGGGCCTTTCAACAAGACAATGACCCAAAGTTCATATCGAAACTAATGCCAAAAGGGTTGGATGAGAACGAAATTAATGTTATGAAGTGGCTCAGCCAGTCACCTGACCCAAAGTCGATCGAGAATTTATGAAAAATTCTTAAAGTCAATATCCACAAATGAAATCCTCCGAATATCAAAGATTTAAATTTTTCTGCGTTGAAGAGTTGTCCCGTATCACTCTTAAAATATAGAGCGGAGCTCACCTGAAACTATGCTAATAGACTTATTCTTGTAAAACACTACAAATGATTTGCAGGTAAAAGTTCAGTGCGGGTATTAAATACTTTTACATTAGGAGTTTTAATATTTTTGCAACAAATAATAATTAAAAATACAATGATATTTAGCAGCCTTATGAGAACATACAATTTACGTTGAAATGAAAAAATTAGTTTCATTTCAGCTACTATTATTATTATTATTATTGCATTTCACTGTATAATCATATCTAACCTTCAGTATACTGGAAAAATTAGCTTTCTGCCTTCATTCCCGTATTGACGAATATAAACCAAGCGGTACCATTGTAGAAGCATGCAAAACCAAGCGTTGCTATATATAAGTACAAAGCATCGAGCCAGGACTCGATCTGGGGACCTAGAGATTACCACGCCGGCGGTACTCTACCAGTAAGCCACAGCAGCTAAAAGCAACGCAAGTTCACGAAAGGCTTGTGCTGCCCGCTGCATTCTGGCAAACATATTAAGGCAGAGCCGTACGTGTATATGAGGGAGCTCTAGGCAGATGGGACTTATCAATTATTGGACCTTCTAGAATGTCAAACTCGTCCCGTCAACACCCGGAATTATCCAGACAGGGGGCTCATCCGTCCACCCTTGTGTTTTAATAGAATAAACCTAGAGATTACCACGCCGATACTCCCCAGATCGAGTCCTGGCTCGATGTTTTGTATTTATTCTATTAAAACATAAGGGCGAACGAATGAGCCCCCTGTCTGGATAAAACTTGCATAGCTGAAAAGCTGCTTCCGAACTACAATATATATATATATATATATGCATGGATATATATATATATATTATACATATATACTATATATATTTTACTAGCGTGTAAAACAAAGCAGTACTATTATTGTACTAACATGCAAAACTTAGCGATATATAGTGCTGCTCTTGAATATAAAACCAAGTGGTAGTTTCTACTGTAGTATGCAAAAGCAAGCAATACTATTGTAGTTGCATTTAAAACTAAGCAGTACTATTGTACTAGCATGTGAAACCAAGTGGTATAAGCGGTGCCAGCGTTACAACCAAGCAATACGATTGTGTTGGCATGTAAGACAGAGCGGTACTATTGTACTAGCACGAAAAACTAAGCGGTACCATTATAGTGGCAAGTGAAACCAAGCAGTATTACTACTGTGCCAGCGTGTAAATCTAAGCCATCTTATTGTACCACCATGCAAAACGAAGCGGTGCTACTGTACTAACATGCCAAACCAAGCTGCACTGTTGTACAGCATATTAATGATAAGAGTATTATCGAAAGCATGGCAAGAATGTCTATTTATCTGTCTTCGCCATAACACGTCCAAGCCTGTGTAGTTAGCAGCGTATACATTGCATTTGTACAGCTATAGATGATAACAATAATCTAGAGCGTGAAACGAACGTTGTCTGTCTATCCATTTTACCGCCGCCCTCAGAGCGAGGTACCAACATGTTCCACATTCAATGTTGCCAGCACTGAATTCTCCGTATTTTTCCAAATGCACGTCAATCAAGCAGGATGGCATCAGTTCCAGAATATACGCACCGATACACGCATAATTATCTCGTTCATGCATGTGATTAATGCCTTTGACATTGCGGGTACGTGTATATACTTGTAAAAAGTTGGCTAAACATTTATACAACTTTAGTGTTAACTATGCATTCTGTTATTAACTTTACTCATAAACGACATGAAAATGAGGCTCAGTCCATATACTCTTGTATATGTACTTGTGGTACCTATTTGTACTGTTAGTATAAACAGGGGCGTACCTAAGGTACATACTTGGTGTCCGGGGACAAAGCCAATTCGAGCGCCCCCCTCCTCTCCAATTGTGAGCACACTGGGAGGAGTGTTTTGACATGTCTCACTAAATTATAAATAAATTACAAACCAGAAATAAAGTATCAATTAGTGTACTGAAATTGCAGCAACTGCAATTTTAATAGCAATATACTTAAGGTGTATTGGGTTAGCGAACGAATAAAATGTGCATTACAATATAGTCTGTATAGAAAGAGAATAAGAGCACATTCGATTGGGTCATCAAATTCGATCTATGCCAAGCCCTCTCGAGTCGAGTTGTCGGAAACTCCATATCGGAATTTTGATTTCATTTCTCCGAATCGTGGTATAGGCGTTAGAAGCAACCCAATTACGTTGAGCCGACTGAAAACTCTATTTTGCGCAGTAAGATTCAGTTCTTGGAAGTATCGCAGGTAATCGATTAAGGGTCAACGCCTGCCACTGGAATGAACAGATCGAAGCGAGAGCACTTATAGGAAGTGTCGGATAAGTTGAATCGTGTGGGCTTGGTTCAGATCGACGCAGTCGAATACTTCATTAAAGGTATTGATTTGGCAGCCCTTAAACACCCGTATGAAACGAACAGTTAACATGTGCGTGACGATTAACGTACGTAACTAGTTGCAACATATAGGTAAATAGGCATAATCCTGTCAAACATGCACTTTACTGGTTCGTGTTGCAAATTAATCTCCGCTATACCCAGAGAAGCGTGGTACTGCTGTCGACCAGATTTACAAAGCTGTGGCGCAAAAGACGCAAGGCCCCAATAATCTCTGCGACTCTGATCAGTTCCATTTCTCGTTAGGTCATCGCCCTTGTAGTGTCAGTAACGCTGACGCTACACTCCCGATAAGCAAAGAATAAGGTTCCCTGGCAAAAAGCAGGTATCCAATTTGGTAAAATGTAAAGTCACCTTACGACACGCGTGTCAAGTGGGGAAAACTGCACATACTGGTTCAGGCTGCCGACAGATACTCTTTGATATAGACGTGCACGGTTGCAGTCGACTACGACTACAGATGGTGGAAGCTTATACTTGGAGACGAACAGCAGTTTAGCGACAATTGCGACGTCCGGGCTATCCCCAGCTCTGGTTAGGGTCAATACGGTGCACCCACAATTGCGTGTAAACGCCGAAAATGCTAACTCAGCAAGCCAAACGTCGATTCCTGTGTCTGTTAGAAAGGCAACCTCCACTTCTACAAAAAAAATCCCTCATACAGCGAGTCCCAAAACGGAGAAAATTCTGAAAGAGAAACCTCGAAACTAGAAAAAAATCGAGAAAAATGTGTACAGCACTATCTAGGGGGAATGGTAACAATAGTCGACGCCATTTTGAGAGACCAGTAAAATGGTGTAGTTCAACTTAATCGGTATACTATTAAATTGTACAGCTTCGTGACTTCATATAGTGTTAGGCAGCCAAAGAAAAAGTTTTACAAAGGCAGAGGAAACAAGCATACTGTAAACATCATTTTAAAATGACTCTGTCCGAAACCGAGACGATATACATGTACCTGTCTATATTTCTGGAATTTCACTATAGCGCCGGCGAGCGTAACGCTGTAACAAGCTGTAACTTCCTTTCCCGGGTGGCAGTATGCTGGGGCAATATTCTACTACTTGGCCTCACTGATGCTTCTATACCACATTGTTATAATTCACTGCGGACTTATGAAAGGGATCTGATCCTCAAAATTATAAGGTCGTGAATCAGCGTCCGATGCTGGGGCATTAAAAAAAATTACATTGATTTTGCAGAGGAAGTACTCTAAGTTGTCACTTGTTGCATAAGTATTGAATGCCGTATAATATGTTAACTTGCGTGTAACTAACTGCAACATGCAGCAAATTATGACAATTGCAGACTTACCATTGTCTCTTGAATGCTATCAATTTACGAAGATTTGTCACTCGACAGAACAGAAGCAGAATACAGTAAACATTAGAAATAACCCACTAGTGGCAACCCTGTGCGTATTGTAATGTGCAGCTGCTTGGTGCTCCTCTTCAAAAACTCTGCTGCCCAAAAATCCTATAGTGCGTCCGGGGCGCACTGGCCAAAGGGGCGCACTATAAGGTGCAGTGCTCAGCCCTGCTAATTCCATTATTTCATCGGAAAAATATTTAGTAATCTGTTAGGATTAGGTTATATTCCAGCCTCAGTTTGGCGCCCCTAGATGCCTAGATGCTGCGCACGGGACAGTTGTCCCCCTCCCCCCCCCGACCCCCTTAGTTATAAAGGGGAGTAAAAGCAGTGTAGACACCGGGAGAAATATCCAGAAGCAGTTCAAGATTTTTTTTCTATTTTTACTTGCGCCGCGATGTTCTCATTCTCTTAGTACTTTTTATATTAACAGAACAAACAGTGCAACATGGAGATAGTATCAAGGTGACAAGCAAATAAAAGTCAAATAGATTAGTTTCAAAAGCTGCAACTTGATATTTTGTTAAATTAACAAGTGAACTATATGCATAAAAATAATTTTGAGGGTTTTCTCATTATTGCTCTTTACAATATCCTTGTTCATTTAATAGCGCTCAAGCTATTTTTACATATGATAAGCAGATAATACAATTAATAATGCCTACGTGCATCGCAAGATAAGAATGTTCACTGATAGGGTTTTTTTTACTAGGTCAGTAGTGCATGTTACTTTGTGGGCAGTTAATAACACACCGCACGTGCACGCCGCTCATAAAACGTGCCATTGCTTGACTCGCAGCGATAGTGTTTATTATAGCTGACTCGAGCACTCTATTAGTATATTTTTAGCTACTTAGGCGACTTTTAGCTTCTTAACTCAGTTGTTGATAACATTGCCTGGTAAATTGGTTCTGCTGGTCATATCTAAATCCCTCACCCCTGCGGCAGGGTGTGGGTCATAGGGTGAGGTTAATTTTAAATAGTTTTGCCCAACCTTTATGTTAAGGGAAACAGCGCTCCAGTTGACCTCTAGCCTTATCTAGGCTTTCATGCACGACGTCTTTCCTTCGTGTCCACTTTGCTTCCTTTCATTTCCATATCCTACTTTCTCCACTTGGTGCTCTGTTCTTCCTCTTCTTTCCCTACTTGGTGCTCTGTTCTTCCTCTTCTTTCCCTACTTGGTGTCTTGATGCTCGGTTGATCCTGCAGTAACAATACCGTGCGCATGAATTCCTCCTTTCTATCGCCATCGCCAGTTGACGTGACGGCTAACATTTTGGCAAGTATTTGGTGGTGTTTGCGAGGAAGATACAATATATTCGAAAATACATATTGCTACAGGAAACAAACGACTATGGTGTGAATCCGCCCTCACATAGAGTACTTCTTCTAATCTTTCTCTTCTGGTATCAGGATTGACCTCCTAACTTGAGTTTTTCGATTTTTAATGGATGTACCTTTGAAATATGGGTATTCTGCCCACTCGTACTAAAACAAATCAGGTAAAAGATTACTATACAATTACTCCACAGTAAAAATATATACATCGTCCGCTTTGATGATGCATATCAATTTTCTGCTATTAAATAAAAATGGAAGTGATTATATTTGATACAGATATTTAGGAAAGAAGATGAGCTGTAGTCAAATGAAATATTTTTCACCAATATCTAGAGCTTCGCAAACTACAATTTAGCAGATTGGGCAACATTTATCGAACAGCTATGCGTGTGGAAGCCATCCGGCGTCATTATGCTAGTTGACGATCTTCAGTAAGCATGAGCAAAAAATTGGTCTTACTGATGCTGATCGTGCCAGAATTACTTCCATATTTGGCGTAGACATGTTTACGCTAGAAAAAAATCTGATATGAATTATCACCATCGAACCACCAAGGATTTTCTGTATTGTGGAAAGACGGGGATGAAAACATTATACTATAAAGAGCGATCATATGGAGAAGTTTTCTGCATCGGATATTCGCAGACTGAAGATTCAGATGGTCATGACATCCAATGGTGTGATTGAGGCTATTATTTTTTGCTGGTGCTTGCCTCCCAAAAATTGGTTAAGCGACGCGGTGAAAACCCTAAAGAACTTTTGCAGACTACATGACACCCCCAAATCGACTTCCTATAAACAAATCTCACAATACCAAAAGGCTAGAACTAGGAAGGGGCGAACAGGTATCTGAAAACAGACGTCGAAAATGAATGTGATATACATGGATAAGTGACGACTCACCCTTGTAAAATCGATAAGTAGATTATTGATTGCTTCTATACGGTAGTGACATTACACGCACCTGAGTTACTGGGTGCTGAAAATAAGCAAGGTGATGGTTAATATTGGGTTGGGTCAAAGAGTCCGTTCATATCTTTTTTTAGGTGCAAATGCATTTTTTACGCTTGTTTTTGGATTTTTTATATCTGCGATTTGTCTGGTCGTCGGACTGCAGGCTTGTTTCAACTCCAGCTTTCAACTATTTGATGTAAATCTCGTTTGGCAGAGCAGAGCGAGGTTCATCATTTACTGAACAGGTCGCTGATCGAAGTCGAATGAATCCTTTCTGGCACACCCATGGCTGAACAACGTTAACAGGTTAACTCACGCACATGTAGCGTGTTAAGCCCCACCCACTCCTGTGACGTCAGGTGGAGAGATAGATAGCAAACAGTGTTAATTAGGTCATACCTGTTAATATCTTTATAAATACGGTGAGCGTGGGCTTCCATGAAGAAAAAAGAAGGGTAATAATGTCTGCATGAACACAGCTGTTAACTGTGTTATGAAAGAATCAGTTTGCTAGAAGTAAGGCAATAAAATGTCAAACGAATAGGTTGACAGACGAAGAAATCAATTACAACGACATTGACACGGCTTCCAAAGTTTTGATATGTAATATTTTATAATCATCATATATCATTTTACATACTAGTACACTCTGCCGTGAAAAATTACCGTGGAAGAACATGGCTTACAGGAAAAAAAAACTACAGTTGCATACGTACTATCGGTGGTATACGCTCTAGAAGTAATTGTAAAACCAAATTTATCAACTTCTGAAATTTGTATTTTAAAGAGCTTTTCTCGTCGAAATATTGCGAATGGTCAAACGGAGGAGTGAGTTTTTCACTAGTTCAAGCTTCATACATCAGTCGTTCAAAAGCAGTATTTCATATAATTAAACAATTTCACCGTCAACCTAGCATTTTCTTTCGAGTTTTACGAGAAAACCTAATTATTACGGCTACTTGACTAGACATGCGTTCAAAGTTTAACAAGAAAGATTTTGTTTCAAGTTTCATGACTTTTTTTTAAGAGATATTAGCGTTGTCTGTGGCTACACGGAAAATTTTAGAGGGAAAACTAAATTACTCATACTGTAATTACTACGTAGTAGTTTTTCATTTTGCTGGACGAAAAATTGTTTGAAGCAGAGAAGATGTTACTGGTGAGAGCGAAAACTTGGTATACTATATTGCTGCCAAAACCCACTTTTTCTCTTCTCCGGAGCTTTAGGAAAAAGAAGAAGGCTCTTAAAGTTCTTTTTTAAGGGTTCAAGATAGCCGTACATCAATTATCAGCCCATTGTAGCGGGAATAATGGTATAAATGAAGTAGGAATACTATTGATACTTGTGCAACACCGACGTTCTTCGCTCCACCTGACGTCATACGAGGAGATGCGCAGAACCGTCTCAAAATGATCAAGCGATGAGTTAACCTGTTACGTTGTTCAAGCCATGGGCACACCCGTTCTGAAACTTCATTCTCTCCATACCCATTGCTTATCTTTCGGGAAGTTTGTACTGCTTTCTTTGTTCTTCTGTAGTAAAAAAAAACATAAGATGCCGATAGTGTTCCGCCTGGTCCTCCAATTTCAAGGAAAAATGTTAGAACCTCTCTCCAATAATCCTTATTACACACAGATGTTTACATAAATTAACATAGTCGCTGCACCGATAACAGTTTTCACGGGAAAGGAACTGATGATAAATGATTAGAAGACCTAACAGTTGATACTAAAAAACTGTCTTTTTTGTAAAGCCAATATTTTAAGATTTTATTTATTAACATACGGGAATCCTTGCTGCACGATAATTCTATAATTGCCGTGCCACAAAAGCATGAGAAACGCTGAGCAGATCGTTAATGCAATCCTATTATCCTGTTCGTTACGTTAAACATGACTGGTATCTTTAGTATGTATTTTAGGCAGCAACTCGTCTGAGGGTTTCTGAAACCGCGATTAGGCCGCACCTACATATGCACGTTACTTTTGTGTGACACATTTTGCCGCCTAGGTCTTGTAGGTCCAAAGCTCGCAGCTGACTCAGTCGCCCTTCTTGCCCCAGGCAAAGCTACAGTTATTACATGCAATACGGAGCGTACAGTTTCCGGTCCGGTGTGCTTTGTTTGTACGTTGGTCCCACGGACCTTGTATCCTTACCTGAGCTTGTTTGAGGGACCTTCTATGGACGCGAGGCACAGGTTGCAACGGTTTTAAGTAGAAACGTATAGTATTCTGTACATAACGGGCTTATGAAGCCCCGTCCAGAGTACCCCAAAAATGCGCCCACGCTGTTGCGTTTTCGCAGATCACCGCGAATTTTCCTTGTCAAGTACGAGCTTTTTGCGTTTTCGCATGTTTCCAACTCGTTTGATGTTTTCGAACGATGTAGGCTGCGACTAACGGCGTTTCACCCTTGAGTCTGTTGTTCATCTCATACAAAAATAAAGGTTCTATATAAGGTTTTGTTGCTTTCAGAACTAGGATTCGGTATTTTTTCTGTACCGCCGGTATCGGTGTTCGGTAATGAAAAACGGGTCATTCGTTTCGGTATTTCGGTATTTTTCCAAAAAATATACCGAATGATTCGGTATTTGGTTCGGTATTATTATAAAAACTTCGTGCCCGGGCCCCCACGGACAGGAAGCATAACCCAAATGAAGCACTTTGCAACCCCGGGAAGCCCGAAATGCTGCTAAAGAAAATCCAACAAAAAGCCATTTACAGCTGAGTTGACCGCCTGCAGGCAAACACGACCGAAAGCCGATGCCGACAATGAGTTCCAAACCCTAACAGACCAGGGTATGAAGCACCGACAGAACTGTTTAGTTCGGCACCTAACATTCTCCTACGTGAAAGTGTGCGCGCCGACCGCAGCACGTATAATTCTCTTAGAGATTTTGAGGGCAGGGACAGATGAATGCAACCAATGCCTCTCATTATTGTATACCTTATAAAACATACAGAGTTCGGACACCCCCTCTCCTGTGGGACAGGTTCACCATTACCTGCGCACAGCCTGCTGGCTGAACTAACAAGTCGGTCCAACAGACATAAGTGACTGTCAGCAGCTGAAGCCCAGACCGGTGAGCAATACTCCAACACAGGCAGCAAAAAGCATAAAAGCATCTGCGGACAACCTCACTGTCACCAAACACAGAATTCAACTTACGCGGAACCCCAATCTTATTGGAAGCACGTGGCACCAGTCGCCTAATATGCGGCTGAAAAGCAAGCTTCTCATCAAAGACAACACAAAGAGTCTCCAGGGATCTAGACTCCTGAAGCAAAGTGTCATCTATCTCCAGATGTGGATAGTGCGGTAGAAGTGTCTGAGACCGACTGACAATCATAGACTTGGTCTTACTGGCATTCAGCTTCATACTCCAGGCCGAGCACTATGCACTAATGAGTGACAAATCCCTATTCAGAGACTGGGCGACAGCGTTACGCATGCGGGGTAGAGGTATCACTGCTATCAAAGTGGAATCGTCGGTATAGTTGATCATCGTGTTTTCCAGCGAAGAGAACATGTCACTAGTATACTTAGCGAGCAACAGCGGGCCAAGTACGCTACCCTGAGGGACGCCAGACTCTACCGTGACTGAGGCACTTGAAACGCCGTCAACAGACACACTCAGCGCTCGCTCAGAAACAAAGTCACGAAAGATTAACAGAACCCTACCACCCACACCAAACGATTCCAGTTGTATAATAGACCCCTGTGGTTGACCCTGTCAAACGCCGAGCTAAAGTCCAACTGTACGAGGTGTACCTCAGACTGATAATTCAGCGCAGACTGTAAATGATGTGGCACCGACAACAAGGCGTCACAACAACTCAAACCAATTCTGTACGCAAACTGACCAGCAGGCAGCAAACCCATAACCTCAGTAAAACGACCAAGCTTACAAGCGGTCAATTTCTCGAACACTTTCGATAAACTGGGCGTCAGCGTAATGGGCCGGTAGTGACGACATGGGGCAACGCTGGATCCTCGGGAATGGGAGTAATAGTCCCAGTACGCCAACAATGGGGAAAATTTCCTAACCGGATTAGGCGCTGGAAGATCACTGGTAGCTTAGGGGCAAGAACGCCAGCAAGCTGCTTATAAAACAGAGCAAACATGCCCACCGGGCATGTAGAATTTAAAAAACTCATTACCTATACGGTATATATGTATTAGGGTATTGCAATCTACAATAATATCCCAGAACTCGTCAGAAACGCGCTGATGTATCGCTTATAATTATTTATATGTAATGTTAATTCATAAATAAATTTTATAATATTTGAAATGTGCAAACAATGGTAAACACAATATTGAATCTTTGAGAGTAAAATTATTCTACAAGAAGAGGTAACACTAGTTTCAACAGAATAAATCTGCAAGAACGTTTCAGAACTCCTCAGAAAATTTGCTGATGCGTTGCTCATAATTATTTATATAAAATAATAAATTCATAAATCATTATAAATGAACTTCATACTAGACTCACCTACAGGGTGTCCAGGAAAGATTTACCCATTTTTAAAATAGCCACAAAACATTTAATAATTGATAGAAATAACTTTTTGATTGTATATGGCACTTTTCAGAACTCTTTTGAACGATTGTCTTTTGTTTCGCTAATTTGTAGACAATACTTATACCAAAATGGCGTCTCAAGCAAAACGACATCATATTGTTGCCTTAAAAACAGCTGGTATCGCCAACAAGGACATCATAAAACAGCTCCATGTGTCGCGTAAGACTGTATATAATGTCTGGAAATGTT
>LQNS02278091.1:8921226-8941754 GCA_001587735.2 Parhyale hawaiensis | reverse complement strand
GATATTGCGAATGATGATCGTGAGGTGCAAAGCTCCAAAGTCATGCGTTCTTTCTCGTCTTATCAAAGCGTTTCCAATAGGTGACCGCTGAAATAAAGGGAGCTTCAATGAAGCAACGCTATCTATTCTGATACGTGTATACCGTAATTTGTACAAAAAACTGTGAAATGTCAAAGGTGGAGAGCGAAGGCTATAATTTTGTTAGTTTATTTTCCGTGCTGTAGATATTACATATTTTTTGAACATTAGTTGGCTACTATGAAGGACGTAGACTAACCTTAGAGTATAAAACTAAGAGTGAAGCTCTTGTACGTGGTATTTTTCAACAGCTAATCTTAGGTCGACGTCTCAATAACAAAAATCACTCCGGCGAAGTGTCAAGGCGCATAAATAAAGAACATTAAGACTATCTTTTATCTTTATATTAGGTCGCAAAATTTTCTTTCTTTTGCCTATGTTGCAAAGTCTGATCAACGAAACGGTATTCACGACAGTACAATGTCGCGGCTGTCGTCGCCGCACCATCTGCGGATGACACAATAAGTAAGGCTTTATAAATCGAAGCAGACAGAACACGTGCTACAAAATGATAGAAAAAGATTTATCCTGCTATTGGACTTAGCAGCGCTTTGGGTAAAACAGGTTATGGTTATAAGGTGCTCCACATCATCAGGTTATGGTTTTTAAGCGTCACTAATCATCCCCTTAGCTCAAAATCTCGTACAGAGCAGCCGTTGTCACGAGGCTTTCTTGAACAAATTAGAACAATACAGCTGACCAGTCAGAAGAGTCCACACTTCGTGGCAGTGATCAAGAAGGCTTACCACAAGACAATGAGAAGCCTCGTCGACGAAGCTAAAGAAGTGAACGCAGCAACGCATTCGGCCGCGGAAAGAACGAAACTCGTTTCCACTAGTGTGTGTACCAGCCTTTATTCTCCCTTGATGATGGCCCATGCATGGCTTGTTCGATACATTACTTATACTTTTAGTCTAAATGGATAGTGCCACTGGTCTATCTTATAGTATTATTTGAAAGTATTCTTTACCTCACTGATAAGCGCCACTGCGCTGTCGGAAAGTCATGTGCATTTGCCCGATCTCTACGAGTATATAGGCAGTGGGCGGCTTCGGATAATATCGACGAAATATGTTTTAAAATCCGATTGGGTGACCTCTCTGATGTATTCTTTATTTATCCTCAATAGATGGCGTCGGTAGTCATTTTCCAGCACTTACTTCCATAAGGCCAAGAGGCTCGTCTGCTACTCTGTTAAAGCCTGTGCCACACGCTAGCCAATAGAACGAGTATCCGAGTTTTGGCTACCGAATCGACGTCTAAAAACCTGCACACTTCCGGTTTGCGCAAGAGTCTAGGAAGGAGCATGCAGCATTTTTGCGCTCGATACACGGGTCAAATGCGCGAATTTTGTAAAGAAACCGCCATCAGCGACATCTACTGCCAGAAATGTCGCCAAACTTGAACAATTTAATTTATTTCCATGTAACTTTAACATCAAATATTTGTAGCAAACTTCTGAAATCTGTTTGGCAACACTTCTTGAAAATTAGCGACTTGGCAACCAAGAATGGACGTGCAGGTGTCTTTTGTTCCCGGACCGTGTTCGCTTGTAGTGAAAATGCGGCCTAAATCTTGGCACATTTTTGAAAAAGGGCGTCTTTTTATGACCACCTTGCGGATGATTTCGCATGATCCGTGCGTTTTTGCGACCGCTTTTAGACGTGATACTGATAGCGATCACCCGTGATCAGCGGTGAAAATTTATCGCACCGTGATTTCTTCCGCGGGCTTATCATACGTGATCGAAGAGTAATTCCATCCGTTAAACAAGCAAAAATTAAAAATATGAAATGCAAGTTCGTATGTTTTCTTATATTTATGGATAAATTGGATAATATTATGATTGTTTGCATTATTGGCTTGCAGAATTGTAGTTTCGTTAGT
Source organism: Parhyale hawaiensis (assembly GCA_001587735.2). Taxonomy (NCBI): domain Eukaryota; kingdom Metazoa; phylum Arthropoda; class Malacostraca; order Amphipoda; family Hyalidae; genus Parhyale; species Parhyale hawaiensis. Next base: position 8,939,789 of record LQNS02278091.1, on the reverse strand, counting down.
TATATACACGTGAATCTTCGAAATGCATTGAATACTGCTAGTTCACTTATGCATTGGCTTCAAAATAAATGAAAATTTCTAAAAACTCCATTCTCCACCATCTTCCGCGTAAATACGATAGAAATCTAATTTCTGAAAATCAACATGACGTCTCTATTTTGTTTACAAAATTATTGACCGTTCTTGTACTTTTCGGTGATCACGATGATCATGATCACGGTGAGTTTGATCACAAATGTTGCCACAAAAAGGCACCTTTTGGGTATTATTCTATGAAGAACTTCATCGAGACTCTGCACCGCGAGTTGCTTAAAGTTAAGAACATTTGCCTTTTATAAGTCCACAGATCAGTTGTTCAGTTTGTTTCAGAGTCGCGACAGCCGATTGTTACCTCCGCCAATTAGGTTATGTTTTCGTCGGATTTGTTTGTCTGTAACAAAGATAACTCGAGAAGTTAGGGTCGGATTTCAACGAAATTTACGGGGATTGTTAAGTATGTTAGGAGGAACATATGATTAACTTTTGGTGAAGATCCGTTCATCTGCTTGTTTGAGCGCCTCATTTTTCTTAAGTTAAGGATAGATTCTTATGAAATTTACACGAATTGTTATAAGTATCGCGATGAATAAATGACCTAATTTTAAAAACTACACAAGGCAAAAAGATTCTAATATTAAATATGAGTCGACGATATCAAAACTTAACGTTTCAGGATGAAATATCCCATCTTCAGAAGGAAGATCTGTTTCTTGTTTGTTAGTTTGTCACTGTTAATATTTTGATGCTTGTTAGCACAATAACTGGAAAATTTATGAATGAATCTTCATGAAATTTACAGGAGATGTTACTTGTTAGTAATGTTGAAAGAAGTAAATGATTAAATTTTGGTGATGATCGGTTGATTTGTTTAAAAGTTTGACTAATGTTGGTCTGAATGTTTGTAAGCACCATAACTCAAAAAATTATAAGCGGATTTTCAAGAAAAGTACTGAAGATGTAAATACATACTGTTAAAAGGTAAAAATGATTGGATTTTGGTGTTGATACAGAGAAAGTCATGGTCTCAGAACCAATTTAAATTTTTCATTACTGTTGCCGTTCTTGGCGAAGGTATGCGCTCTCAGAGTGCTCTATTTTTTAAACTATGCTATTATAAACTTCGACTTAATGTTAACTGTGAAGGTAATGGGTAGCACCTAGAGCATTACTCTGCTTGTTAGATTTATATTTGTCATGGTATTCAACTTGTAGCCATGACAACGTCGTTTTGGTAAACGGATCTCGAAGTCTGTTGATCATCGGACCATTCTCACGTGTGAATACGGAGACGAGATTTTTCGCAAAATATTTGGGAGAGTTTCCTGAGCTTTTGGTTTGCGTGTGTACTAGAAGCTTCACCCGCAATAAAGGGCAACACAGGTCTCTTTTGATGCACTATTTACTGCCACCGTCAGTAGATGGCGCCACGGGTCTCTTTTTCATATATAACTTAATTTTATCCTCAATAGATGGTGGCACTCCTCTCTTACGATGCATTATTTGCAACTATTCTTAATAGATGGCGCCATTGATTTCCCTTACGACATTTTTTCCCCCAATTGGTAGGACCGCAAGTTTCATTTGCTAAATTACTCAAGTTTACCCTCAATAGATGGCCCCACTAGTTTCATTTGATGAATTATTTGCTACTGTCCTGAATAAATAGCGCCAGTTGTGTGCTCCACTGCATTAGTTGGCATTATTCTCAATAGATGGCGCCACTGGTCACTTTTACTACCTGCAGGCTAAGGATTTTGATACTGACGCTCACGGTTAGGTGTTGAAGTATCCCTGCCAGGCAAGCATATTGTTTGCAGTGCTTGAGATCATTAGATAGCTTCTAGTCTGCGAGACATCGCTGGGGTCCTGACTTATGTCGGAAGTGGGGAGGGGTGCAGATCTGAAACATAGTGCCTCTCGTCACTGGCACTTTAGCTCCTGACAGTCTGTAGTCGATTGCACCCGTGTGCTACTGTGGGCTTGTCTATACTACATTTGCAGCACGAACCAACGCTTTTTGGTTTCCCATTTAGGAGTGCGGTTAAGTTGTTGTTGTAGTTGCCTTAATTACCTCAGCCAAGGAGATATGTTTTGTCGTGTCTGTTTTCTTTCACCACGATAATTCAAAACATTATGGGCGGACATTTACTAAATATACAGGGATCATAAAGCACGTTAGAAGTAACAGATGATTACCTTTCAGTGGAGATCCGTTCTACCCCTTGTTTCTCTGCCTCTTTTATTTATCAATACCTAACTCAAAAAGTTATTAACAGATTATTTTGATCTATACATAAGTTGTTAGGTATATCACGAAGAGTAAATGTCGACCAAATTTCTATGATGATCTGTTGTCCATTTTTCCTCGTGTTGAATTTCATGTTTGTTAGAGAAATAACTCAAAAAATTACGAACAAATCTTCTAAAATTTATAGGAATTGTTAGATATGGTAAAAAGCCATAAATGATCAAAGTTTAGTGACGATCAGTTGTTCTGTGAATAACACTAACGTTTGTGAGAATGTTAGCAACACAACTCAAAACGTTATAATCGGATCTTCAAGAAATTTACAGAAACTGTTTTCACTGGCAAAAAACACAAATGATGAGATATTGGTGCTAATACAAAGGAAATCTTAGTTTTAGAAACAATTTAACGTTTGCATTTCCATTGTCTTGCTTGGCGCCAGTTGGTAGAGGCATGCACTCTCAGAGTGCTTTAGTTTGTTTATGCACCAAACAGATGGTGCCAGTGGTCTCTTTTGATGCACTATTTGGCATACGATACATTTCAATAGATCTCTATGCCATATTATTTTTTATCAATAGACGGTGCGCTGGACATGGAGGCTAGCCGTTGCTGTAGGTAACACCAGTTAGTTTTTATCCTCAATAGATGGCATCACTAGTTTCTTTTGGTTTGCTTCAATGTAGTTCAGTTGCTCTTAGGCTGATGCCAAGAAAATGATTATATAATTTTCATGCCTATCTTCATTCTTTGGATTACTGACCATCAAAACGTAAATTGTTTCAATCTCCGTTAGTGACTGTTATGTGTTTTTTTCTGATGGTTCAGAAATGTAAAACTAATAGGTAGGCCCATAGACCACACTATATATGTACATTGACTGGACACTGGAGCCCTAAGACAGATTTCGGTTCCGCAATTGGGCCTGACTGCACGGTGCCGTAGAGGCATTTTTATATGGTCTCCTATTACTTTTACATACTTTGTTGGGGCTATATGACTCAATTCTTTTACATTCAGTAATGCTTGCAAACCTGAACATGCTTCTAAAACTTCTATGCGCAATAAATTCACAAAAATATTAAGGCTTGAAGTGTAATTACGTAGAGCAATTGTTCATGACAGCCTATGATATTTGCAGTAAGCTTATTTTGCCATAGTGAAATGAACGGTCTCATTTTGTAGAACAGAAACTACTCAAATTCGTGGTATGCTCGATTTGTAATGAAATGTCAAGCAAACAGCTGATGAAAATGTCAATGACATTTTTGCTTTGCTATACGGGCCAAGCGAGAAAATCAAACAGACTGCAGAGCAGAAAGGTGAATTGGAGCAGCTTGCAGCCAAAAAGTGATGGAGCCCGGCCAGCAGCGAAGTGATGAAACAGTGGCCTTCATGAAGGGATCTAGCATTGGTAGCAGTGACGTGATAGAACATTGGCAGAAGTGGAGTGATATAGTGTTGGCGGCCGTAAAGTGAACTGAATGATGAAACACTGGCCGCCATTAAGTTACGTAGTATTTATTAACAGCAGTGAAGTTATTCAGCATTGACAGCCGTGAACTAATAGTGCATTGACAGCCGTGAAGTGATGTAGCTTTGACAGCTGTTAAGTGACATCATTGGCTGCCTTTAAGGGATGTAATGTAGGCCACAGTGAAGTGATTTACATACGGGAACCATGACGGCGCTTTAACTTAGGAAACCAAAAAGTGATGCAACATAGGAAACCATGAAGTGATTTAACGTAGGCCACCACAAAGTAGTGTAATATACCTAGGCAGTTCTGTGAAATTATGTTGAAATCGCGATGTACAGCTTTAGATGGTTCCGATTATGAAGGGTTGTATCAGCCATAACTCATGTTTTAATACCACATACCGGCTGTCTTCATATCTTTCTCTAATAGTTAAGCATGCATTTTCAGTTAAATTGCAGGTACCAACGTAGCATCACTATGGTTTTAATTCATTATTTCAACATTACTGGATTTACTGAACCTCACTTTAGTTTCGGCTATTGGGATAAGGTCTACCAAAAGCTCTACATACATCAATTTCTGAGGTTATTGTTTCAAATCCATCAATGGGAAAAACTCAATTCAATGTGATAAAAGTAAATTACGCGTGGTATCTATGAGCCAATTTTTTCTCTAAAACTTTAATATTCGTAGAAATTATGATGAACTTTCAATTTTCTTTGGTGTCCGAAAGTATCATATATGTTCCTGATGGTACGACAAAAATTATTCTTTGTTTGTGGTCACTGTGATTATTAGAACTCATTTTATTAACACTTACGTAAATCGCCTCCAGGCCCAATTGCGAGAGGCCCGATTTCAGTGTCCAGCCAATGTATGGTGTGGTCTGTGGTAAGCCTTATTGAAACAGCATTATCCCTGGATCTCTACAGGTAGCGGAAAGAAAGTGAAGTGAAACTCAGCCATAAATCTCAATTTCTTATAGAATATAATATACACAGTGATATGCCGAAACATACTGTACAAAAATATAGAGGAATGTATGAGCATCGCATCTATTTTGCAACAATTAAGGACATTTACGTGAGTGCGGCGCGAGAAGCGCTGGGTGCTGTGTGACATGCTTTATTACGCCAAGTATAAAACTGAGATCTACACACAGATTTCATTACGTCCTTCAATAGTATTACAATATACGTGCCAAAAACAGTACAGGTCTCCCTATAAAAGCAGTTATAACACACACTACTTGATTGTTAAATGGAGTACTTCAAGGTTGAGCATCCCGATGGTTGTTACCTTATGATAGATAGGCTCCTGAATTGTTGGACGACCTCGAACAAATTGTTCTAAAGAACAAGAAGTAAACACAATACACAAACTAGTGGGAAATATTGGAGGAGTATGCATGCGTGCGCTAGTCAGGCTACAGCTGGCAATGTGTAATACAAACAAGTTTGTCTATGGATGGAATGACCTAACAAAAATTTTCTTCAAGTCGTTGAATGCTATTTGCAATTGATACTGTAATACAACGCGACCAAAAAATTTGAAAATCCCGTAATGTGAGTTGAGTAAGGAATCTTTTCGCGGCAAGTCTGCAGATCATCTCGAGTTTTTTATTGCTAGAGTAGCCAGTTTTTGGCTAGACCGTTTTTGAATCGCTATTAGTTTTCCGCAGAATTACCGCAACCAGTTTTATTTTTGAAAAGACTTTTTTTTTTAACAAATATCCAGTCTCTTTGTTCTCTGCAGTGATTGGTGTGACCATCAGAACATTGATTCTGATAACGCAAGTGGCCACAATAAAGTGCATTAGGCAAGCCCCCGTTTGGCCCTATGTTGAGGATTCCGTTGTATGGGTCCCATGTATGTATACGTCCCAAAGTTGCTAAGTTCAAGTGTAGCTGCCATGTACCTAAAGTATACAAAAATTACAGTTTCTTAATAAACAGAAATACAGATATCCCAATTTAATGTTTCAAATCGATCACTGAATTAGCAGGCATTTTTTTCATAAAACCGACTTTTACAGCTCACCGATTTAATGAGGAACGTTATCTTCAACATTGTTTCGTATCCAATCATGTTAAGTTGTTATTATTATAGAACTTTTTCATCACCGCTGATGCTCAAAACGGCATTTCCATGGTGTATCTCTGAAATTATAGTAGTGCTTCGTCAAGATATGATGTAAGTTTGTTTCCAATAGCTAAGTTAGGGATTTGTGGAATTAGAACTTTATCTGAAAGTAAATACTTTGTAAAAATTGCCATAATAGTCCTCTGAAAAATGCGGAAAGCTTTTGAATTAGAGAGAGAGAGTAGGGTCCAGGACCAAGGTATCTTCTGCGCTCATCCGCTATTGAGGGACATTCCATCAATTTCTGGTATACACAGATTGGGGCACAGGCAATCTGGGCAATATGGTATTAGGGTATTTCTAAGTAGAAAGCCGTGTGTTATTGTCGTTAAGTTATAACATAAAATCAAATGCTACAAAAATTATAAATAAAATAAGTGATAAGCACTGTACACTGTAATCAGATTTAGAACAATATGGTTCGCCATGGATGATGTTTGGACGAATAGCGAAAATGCCGGAAGAAAATTGAGTTAGAAGATAATTATGTACATCGATGTGGTTCGGAAAATACAGACATCTGTACATTAAACGGCATGTGGATATAATTTCTAAATACAAAACTTTTCCAAAAAGGCGTATAATTTTGAGGAAAGAAGCTACAGAACCTCACTGTGACTATCGCACGCATTGACAAGGTCTTAACTGAAATATAAAAATATAAAACAATTCAGGGCAAAAAGGGACTGCCGTAGGAAGCAGGGGAGTGTCCACCACAGAGCTTCGGTAGGGCTATTGCACACAGTCACATATTATAAATAGGCGCTCACCTGCAGTCTAACTACACCAATTCTCGATTTATTGAGCTAAAGAGACAAAGCTAACTATCGCTGATCTAGAGCTAATGAAAGGAACTGCCTGGTCTTCAAATTGCAGTAGCTGGAAGTGATCCCAAGCACTTACCGGCTGATAACTCAAAGCGTTGGCGCAATTCCTACCAAGAGGCACACTGAAAGCCATAATTATGAAAATTGCAGACAAAACTCGCACATATTTGCCACATACAGTATCTAGGCACAGTTTTTAGTAGAATTTATAGACACTGTAAAGCGCCTTTTACTGCCACCACACACGATATCTAGGCACCGCATTGAAATAACCACCTATATATAAACTACAAGGCAGACATGCATCAGTCACCACATACGGCATTTACAACAGTTCTGAAATAACGACACAAACTGGAAATCCGACTCGCAAAGTATTTCTAGGCACAGTTAAGCGACGGAGGTTCGAAGGCACTGAAGGTTTTATGCCACACAGAAGAGTGAACTGAGGGGAAAATTATCAATATATCACATAAACTTAACTTTTCCTAATAACAACTACCTACGGAAAGAAAATGGCAGAGGTAAAACACGCCGATACGAAAGCTCACACAAATCAGCATCAAGAAGAACAAAACTCTACCGCATATCAATCATACATAAAATAGTCATAAAACTTACATACAAATGCCATCAATATNTAACTTTTCCTAATAACAGCTACCTACGGAAAGAAAATGGCAGAGGTAAAACACGCCGATACGAAAGCTCACACAAATCAGCATCAAGAAGAACAAAACTCTACCGCATATCAATCATACATAAAATAGTCATAAAACTCACATACAAATGCCATCAATATATACAGTGACTAGCTTTAAAATATACAGACAAACGATAGAAAAGAAATTATAAAGTGCAAAAGAACAAATCATCAAAAATGTACACGTACTCAACACAAGCAACTGCTGCACATTACAGGTAGTTCGGCAAAGATGGATCTACGGAATAGGTACGTCAAATGTAGCTCATCGCTTACTAAAACTCTGATTTATCATAATTTTCTTCTGTACTTTCATAGAAAATACTTCAAGTAGCTAATAATTAATATTAATTCATTCCAGTGGTAACTGTAAATATATAACTAACGAGAATTTGCAATAGCTTGCTGCATTTCAGTCACATTGCAGAGAATGAAACATGGAGAACAGATGGCAAATGAACGCTGATAAGAGCGACCGGAGATGCAGTAACTCGCAAAAAAACGTTGAGCAACAATTAGCAATGAAATGATTACGAATGTGATGTACTAATGATCTTCGGAAGAATTGACGCCACCTATAACTTTTGTAAGGGACACGCATGTTCATAGTAAAAAATATACACCAAATGTGCTGTACTGTATTTGGCAAAGAGAACCGTTACGAAAATTCATAAGTGATCTTAAACTACTTTGGTACGGGCGTTAGTACATGTTCTTCATAAGTGAAACGAATGTGAATAGGTCACTCATCTCTATGCGACGGGCATCCGAGTTCACTTATATGAAGAGGAATGAATAATGACTGAACACAAAATGCATGATTTTCAAGAGGTAGCTGCAAGGACTTGAGAGCGCAATGTGAAGGCAATAAAAATTAAGTAGATAAAGGCGCAATAGGAACAAGACGAGTATAAGATACAATAGAAGAGTAAGAGTAAAGTACGACAATGGAAGTGTAGCTGCCTAGTAGTACGGTAGTTAATTAATGAGAGCAAAGCTGAGCAGCCTGAGCCCAAACAGTGCACAGGTGTCTTCGATTGGCACCTTTAGGTCGAGTTAAACAAAGCCCATACTACTCGGCTAAGCTTGCACGGACAGGAGCGTTAGTTTTGTCACTATGAGTAGAGCTGAAAGTGTTAGCCGTAATCCGGTTACGGTAAAGACTTCTAAAAATTCTATTTTATGGAGCCGGATAAAGTTTTTTGGGAACCTCAAAATTGAGGAACAACGGTTGAAGCTCGGTCGAGCGGGTTGGAGCCATCGCACCAGTCTCAAGTTGCGAACAAACCAAGCCTGGCTTAGCGTAACTCTACTCTATTGAGCCACTTAACAATATTTCACTCGCCTTGCAACACGATTCATCTGCTGCAAGTGATTGCTTGGTAGCCTTAGGCCACGGCCCCACCGGTGACACAAGCGACGTGCAACGTGACAAATCTGTTGCATGACAAAAAGTAACGGAGGGTACAGCAGTCTGCTATCCCCACCGCCGCAACTTCGATATCTCGCGACACCCGTGCATTGCTGCAACACGACTCCCGTAAAAATCGCATTGCATCGCTTGTTGCTTTCTGTGAGGCCCGGGTATTTAGCTGTGTCCTGACATAGAGCAGTCCAGCTGCCGCCAACAGTCGCTGTCTCAGGGACTGTAGTTTATTTTAGAGCTGCTCCTATCACGATGGCCAAACAGGCAGCTGGGCAGGCACCTCGTTACTGAGGCATTCGCTCCCTGCTCCGGCCTCCTTAAGTGGTTTAGGAAGCTTTATCACTGCTCCCAACAGCGCCTGCCAGCGGCAGCCTTATGCTCATATTACATATAGTGTGACGGTTGCTAATGCCCGTGCTTGTGACACGTCTCTATCCTATATTCTACCCACTTTCGCGTCGGCGGCCTCCCTATAGCCTGTTGCATCACAGTATAAGGCGGATGCCGACGCAAAGTGGGTGGAATCGAGGGGTGAGACGTGTCGCAAGCACGGGCATCAGCAGCTGTCTCGTTATGTGTAATATGTACATATTTGATCTTCATCTAGCTGTGTCCCGGTGGAAAACTGGTTATTCGATATTACCTCTACGGAATGAAATTCAATTAAAATATATATACTATCAATATATCCATATAACAAAGCTACTGTTATGGTTACTAAGCACACATACAAAAACAGTTCACTTTACATGACCACGTTTGAGGTGCTACGAGTTATCAATATAAGGACTGCACGGCCCGAAAATATTATCATTTGTGCAGAAGCTTTGTGTTCTCTAAGTCTAGTTTTGGAAGTCCCGGAAATAAATTACGCACCTTACAAATCTACGCTTCTTCCTACTTTTGTACATGAAGATTTTCTTATCGCTCTATAATCTAGCTTATATAAGGTAAAATAAAAGCGTTTTATGTCTGTCTGTCACGCTGTAGTGAATGAGCACGTAGTAGGGCACAATACGGTCGGGTTTGATTGGCTCACCTCCATCAAGACGATTTAATGCGCTGAGTCTCAATTTGTCTGAGATTGGAGTTGTGAACGTTGCACTCGTCACTTAGGATTGAGTTTCAAGTGCTTTTTGCAAACTGATTACGCTTGAAACGGTCTCAAATCGGCGTCGTTCAGTTACAACTAAAGTCTCGGATTAGAAATGGCTAAGCGAATTAGATTATTTCTATGGAGTTACCCAATGGAACACACGCAGCCTACGACTGGGGTGAAAGTTCACAGTCGGGTTCCAACACATTTGGTCATATTTTGAGGAGATATATACTCAAGTATAGTATATATAGTCTTGATTCAGCTTGAGTTCTCTCGACCCTTGGATCCGAAATTGATACAAGTTGCGAGAGAAAGTCTTCTTAGCGTTAACAAGCGAAAGGGTTGTCTTCACAGGCGAGGTAGTAGCACCGGCTTATACACCACAGCATTCGTAACCAAAGTACCTTCAAATACGTAGCTAACACTTGCGTTTCAGTGGAAATAAATATACATAAAAAGAACAAAGCTCACATTCAATGAGCTTATTTGGCATTCTTTCGATGGGAGCTTTCAAGGGTATCCCTTGTCTACTGCGGTTTGAGAGGCTACAGTTTCGTTATAACTTTTGGCAATTGTGATTTAATAAAGCGTAAACTTTGCATCCATTTTTACATAGAAGAAGTCGTTAAGGAGCCTTCTTTGTGAATCAATACAATGGATCAAGTATCGCAGAGTACCTATGTAGGAGAATGATTTTAGAATAAGAGGCCCTAAAGAAAATGTTCTGTCTCACCAAACAAAGGTGATTTCATTTGGCCTTATTTTTCCGTACTGCAGTATTAGTAGCCTCAGTGAACTATCCTTGAAAAGCGAAGAGAACCTGCATTTTTCACAGCGCGAATGCTTTTACGGAAGTACTCGGCAAAATGTAGGGTTGGTCTAACTTGCGGGTACTACCATGCCCAGAATTTTTAAAGCTATAAGTTCATCACAGAGCGGAGAAGGCAAGCAGGCTACATGGATGTTTCTAAAGGCTGACTGGAGCTGAGCGATCTGCTGTTAGCGAGCTGCGACTCGCTCTGCATGTTGAAAGGTTGACTGGTGGGAGGGAACTGGTTGTAGTTGGGAGCACTCACGGGTGGCAGACCATCCTGCGTGTCGGGAGTGTAGCGGCTGTAGGGAGCACCATTGTGCAGGTTGTCTTCCGATGGATACCGTGGAGGAGGAGGCTGATCACGCGGCAGGGTGGCAGCTTGGTACATCTCGTCAGGCGGTGTGACGTCATTGATGTGCCTCGGTCCTCCCGAGTGACCAGAGATGACGCTGCTGCCGTCTGCAGGAGTACCGCGATACCCAGTGGCGGGGGGGACGGCGGACTCTGGTAGGTTCTGCGTCGAGCCACCACCGACTGACCCGTACCGGTAGCTCGAGGCCAGACTGAAACAAACAAGTGCAGTTAATATAAACTCCTCAATGCTACTGTGGTATGTGCTCCACTGGTTTAAAAATTTACAGTAAATCCAGTTGTTCAAACTAGACTAAAACACCAACAACGACATTTTGTAAAAGTGTATTACACCGGGCCTGCTCTTATGTACTACTAAAGTCTTTATTGCTTTTAATTTAAATGTGCGTTTCATTTCACTGAAAAAATGCTCAAAGAAAGAGTGAAGCAACATACATGAAGTTGGCTTACTAAACTGACAAATGTTCAACAACAATAAATCGGAAGCAAACTAAAAATGGAGCGACGTCACTATAGTGCAGAAGTGCAGTGCAAATAACCACTGGTACAAGGAAGGCTCTATGATATGACTAGCTCTAAATAAAAATGAAGGAATACCTGTGTGTAATAACTAAAGCTTCTTAACTTCGTTAAGGGGTAAATTCTGTGAGTACCAAATCAGACGTCGGATTCTCATAGGCATAGCATTGTTTGAAACGTTGCATACGATGTGCACTGGTCCTCATACGGTTAGTTTCACTGCAACCTACCTAGAAACTGGGTTCAGTGGATGGAATTTGGAAAAAGTGAAAACAGTTCAATCTTTCCCCTGAGTTGACAATAACCCTTACTTACGGCAGCACATACGGCGTAGGCTAAAATAAAAACTCAAAGGGCAAGATAAAGCATAGGAACATGTAAAATATATGAGAAGTCGATTGGTACGTAGGATTCAGAGGACCTTGGCTGGCGTTCATACGGGTCGTACAAATGTCGCACGTGGTACGTGAGAAGGATCAGCTGAAGAATGAATAGGTGTATGAAGAAGATACAGTACAGTACATTCTAAGTAGACTTTGAAATGAGCTGCCAAATTCTTCAGATATTTACTGAAGATCATCTCAATTTACTATAGAATGGATGGAAAAATTTCGATAGAAAAAAAAATCACACCGGCTGATGATTCTTAAAAAGTCCTTTCTCTACCATGAGGCTCAACTTATGTGCTGCTCAATGTATCTATTGTTAGTACAAACTCCCATCATTGGAAAAAAGCAAGAAAGGTTTGCAGGGGTTCAGGATATACATATAATGCTAGGTAAATACACAAAGCACTATTTACAAGTGACTAGATGAAGGGTACTGCTGTACACACGCATTCCAGGAACATAGAGAGCAATGCAGTTCTTCTTGACAACAGCGCTAACGCAAACATGCAACCCAACTGTTACACACAAATACATTAAAAGAAATTGTATATATATATACACCACGAAAGGTAATATTAATAATCTTCCACAAAAAAACACTTCCACAATGTTATAAGCGCTAAAAAGCCGAAATAATAGCAAAGTACTGAGATAATACAGTATACAGGATGACCAAGCACTACTAGATCATCTGCTGCACATACTATATTAGGTAACGAGAATAATTACCAAAATTTTCTTAAGGAAGTTTTAAAAAGCAACAAATACGCCTTTTACAAAAAGAAGGAAACACCACACGATAGAAAAAGTCGAAAAAATGTAGGGTAGTGGTTCAACTATGGAAAAATATATTAGTTCTAACCTCGAATGCATTGAAACTGAAGAATAAAGTTCATTAAATAATTGAATGAAATCATATAATACAGATAGAGGTACAGAAGCAGAACACATATCAAGGGCTCATATCGAAAAACGTTTAACAAAATTTTGAAGCACCCAGGTAAAAATGCAACAATCTTTCCCACATAAGGCAAGAGGCAAAAACATACTTTCATTATTATTATTAATATACACCAGACTGGTGACGTGGTAATCAACCCCCACGCAACCAGCCCAGCAAGAGAAAAAAGAGAGAATTAAAGATCACAGAATCACTCTGTTTAAAAAGTGCTCAAAGCTGCCAAAGCCCGTACCATCAAGGCAGAGCCATCAATGACAAATATATAAACAACGTTACAAGATACAAGAGAAATATATAGGAGGTAAATATCCACTAACAACTATAAAATAGGGAAGAATTCCTAAGGATTAAAGATAAAATTTCTCATCAAAAGGGTACAGAGCGGAAGTCAACATGAATAAAATCCTCTCATAAGCAAATAGAAAAGCAGTAAGCAGAAAACTACAACGAATTTGCTGATACAGACAAGGACAAGCAGACAAAGCTTGAATAATTTTTCACAAAGCGAAGACGGAATAAGGGATAACAAAACTTAAATATTATTATTTAACCCTTAATTGGAGTTTGGCACAGAGTGTGCATTCTAAAATAAGATAACTATGGTAGCCTTCAGGTCACCTACATGCCAAGCAAGCAAATGATAAGGGCCAGGGAATTTTGAAAATATGAACGTGATTTTCCTTTACACAGTTAAGCTAGAGAGCAACAATACAGAACTGTATACAAGGTGTCCTTCGATTTTGCAGTTACTGTAGACACTTCTGCAGCAGATAATTCAAATAACACAGTTCAGGCTAGCTGAGCCTAGCTCTCTCAGATGTTGTATGGATAGGATGACGGCAGGAATGTGCTGTAGGGAGCAGTCTCCTCGTTACTGGAGGAGTCGAGTGCCTTATTTACTGAATTTACAGTAATTGAAAGCGTACGTGTGCTAGGTATACAGTGTCTACTGGAAGTCCTCAACGTTGATCTCTCTTGTTTTAAGTAGTTTTAATATTTAGGATCAATACTGTTACTTTCAGGTAGCTACTTGATGTACTTATGAACCTAAATTAGAAAGCTGCGTAAAACAAGAGGGCTCTATATTGGAAACTATCTTCAATGTGTATGTGTAGTACATAAATATGTTACTTCAGCCCACTGAAACTATAGCATATCGGTACAATCCACGGATGATATAGCACCAGGTTAGGGTCCAACACAGCGGGAAAGGAAGCAATCGCACGTAGCTGCAACACTATTTGGAAAAGCCAGCCACGGAAATCACCATCACACACACAACCCACAATCAAAAAACAAAGCAGATGAACTAGAGCACAAGAACAGCTCCGTTACCCCGCCACAGATTTGGGCCGCCAGCTATGGGGCTCATCGTCCTGCTGCACAGCATGATACACTTTGCCTTGGTCATGACGGCTCCTGGCCTGCGAGTCGACGGATGGTCTCCGGGGGATCTCAATCACCTCGTAGAAAGGTTGGTGCGTCAAGCCGTCTTGTGAACTGCGCGTCACGAGCGGGTTAAGTTCATTCTACGGAACATTTGTGCTGCATAACAAAACGAGGTAAGTAGGCTAATGTTAAAGTGGCATGCAGTGGGAGACAACATTGTGTCACTTTGTGCTTTTGCGCGTTGGGAAGAGTAAAGATCCTTAATGACATAATCTACATAGCAGAACCAAATGAGTTAGGTGCCCTTAGAGTTTATTTGATTTGCATGCAGTGACAGAGAACATTAAATGGTTAAATGAACGTAACAGTTTGTTCAGTAACTTCAACTGTAGTGTGAAAGAAGCACTGCATTGGTATTAAGTATCTGGCCATCGTTTAACACACGGAATAATGGTGTTCGTATCACTACTATTCAGATAAAAGTTTTGTTTTTCGTACCATTATCTAGCAATCCTGGATGCATAAACTGTCACTAGTTTAAAATCTGTTAATGTTCACCTCAGAATGTGGAGTTGAGAAGAGCACTAGGGTATTGAACTATCTCACAGGGGCCTTCCGCGTCATCAAGGATCAACCTTATATAAGCAACTAGTATGACATGCTTGTCACTGCAATATTTAACAGCTGTGTATAGAAAAAATCTACAAAAATTATGAGACTACATTAATTTTGATAACCTAGCACAAAAAACTAGGGATTGTGTCAATAATAAGCGGTGGTGCGTCGACGACCAAGATGTCAGGCTCAACAGGCTATCCAGGTCATGAGTTCACATTATCTACCCAACCATGCACTAAGATGAGAGCAGCAAAGAAACATGTATCACACTGCTACAAAATTTACGTTAAGCCTCTAACACCGCAATTAAACATCAATTTTGGCAGAAACGGGAGTCTTTGTAAAGGGAAAACAGCATCGACTCGCTAGCAGAAGGTTCAGTACAGGGTGACCAGCAGATTCCATATGAGTATGGAGAACATTTATATAACTGCACCAAGGACTGGGCGGCTGCATGCTCAGCTGATCACCCAGCCGTGCAGGAGCTGTACGGCTGGAACAGCATAGTGAGTGATGATCTGAGTATGCAGCTGACCAATGAATCGCAATGAGATGAGTACCATCAAAACTAGGTACCAGCCTGGATTCTGCAGCCCCGCAAAGTGGAGGACTCTATTACGGATTCATGAAAAACTAAAATAAATAAAGAATTTCTTGTGTACATATTCAGAATATTAAAGTAATTGGATAACTTGCTCTAAAAGAAATGTGTCGATGATTTACAGCTGCTTCTTTTGACCCCATTCGATCGGACACAAGGTGTTTTAATCTAAAACAGTAGAGAAGTGAGGGAATTTTTAACGTCGTGTGCCATGAAAACAAGAGTCTTAATACACCAAAATATATTATTTTGAGAGCTGTGAGAATAACCAGGAAACAAAAGCAGTAAAAAAATGGCATTAAAGTTTAAATGGTGGCTAGGAATTAATGAACGACGAAGATCATTTCTTTCAAGCTAAGGCCACCATGTTCTTTCAGTTTCACGTAGATGTAAATCAATTATTAAATAAAAATTTATTAGTTAGTTACTCAAGACAGAACGAAGTCTAAATAAAACTTCTTCATAGCATTGCAATGAAAACAGCTAGTTAACGATGCAAATGAACGTAGTTTTGAAACAAACCGTTCATCAGGAAATAACTACAGGAACAAAAAAATTAGAAAATTAAAAGAATTTCAAGGGCTGAAGTGATTCGATCGATATCGAAGGTTGTGGAACTGGAATAGCACCTCCAGATTTGTCTTCGTCGCACAGTATGTATTGAGTGTACTGAGAACAGTGAAGGACATTCATAGCAGCTATGGCATGCGCTAGACTAGCGGTAAAATATTTCCCCATTGCTAATAAACGTGAGTTCGAGATTAGACAAAGAAACAACTTAATTCGGTGGAGAGTACACATATAAGATGCAGTGTGCACAGAAACCGTGAATACAAGTTACCGATAACATCCATAAAGTAACGCATAACATTTAGGGTCGCTAGTCAAACCATACACGACCAACAATCGCTCACCTGAGAGTGTTATAAATGTTATTCTGACTCTTAGACATCATATATGGGCGGCCAGGGTCCACAGACGACGCTCGTTTGTTAGCCGCCTTCCTGCCACCCCAGAAGCTTGAAACTTTATTGCTGAAGCACCAAAGAAGTTAGTGAACACAACACCACAGGAGTGGAAGGCTCGAAGACAGGGAGAGAGGCAGGTTAGACACATGCACAATGGTAGCAATTCAATGAAAATAGAAAATAAGGGCATAACAGTTGCGTTCAAGGCAAGCAATAGAGCTATGCATTTCCCTTCCAATACAGTCAAACCAGTGACTCGTAAATGGAAAATAAATAAGGAACAAATGCGTCAAAAGCGCTCAACTTCCTAAGAGTTGAATCCTATTAAAAACATGAGGGGCGACACCTCCACAGCTGCTTCAATACATTTCCAAGCTTGTGATGTTTCAGTTGTAACACGAAGACGTCTTCCAATGAGGGTAACATCATATATGCCGGCTTGTTCTTTAGGAGTGACAAGAGAGAGATGAACGATTGGAAATATTTTGAGCATGGGCACAAAATAGCGTATCAGGGAGACAAAGAAGCTCTGTGTGATTTAAAATTAGCGAAGTAATACGCGGAGAACAGAGTGAATTTGAACGATGATAACTTCATTAGGATTAAGGATGCTCCAGCTGACAGGTGCAGAACAAGTTAGAACTTTGTTTTATTCAGAAATTGGTACTTACTCTAGAGGCACTATTAAACAAAAATGTGTGAGTAGTCAGTAGTTGGATGAAATTATTAATATTTTTATCATTATTACTGCCATCGTCTCATGAAAATCGCCGTGTCCTGACGTGAAACGGTTTCGCTGCGATAAAATGAAAAAAGAATACGAATAGGATGACAACTGTTATCGAGAGTGTCATTATACGGAAGTTCACGTGCACAATGCACCATGTATTGGAAGGAGTGCAGAAAACCCAATAGAACACAGTATAAAGAAAGGATGAAATTAGTACACCAATTTAATTTGCAGAAGGGGAAGGCACGTAAAGTCGTCATGCTGTGAACAGGTCAACATAACATCTGTAACAGATTATTGCAGCAACATTAATGGTAATTGGTAATGCGTCATCGCTGCTGCCAAGGTAATTCTCTTCGTCATTATCCTCACCAAATTTTGCAACACAGAAAATTAGGGGAACACAAGTACACGGAGGAGAGGAGAACAACGTACCGTATAACTACTTCAAATTTCTTCTAACACATAAGTTTATCGAAATGTTAATACATATTTCGAAATTTGTTAGAATTTTGTAGAGAAACGACCGACTGCCCCAATAAATTCGGCTTTAACTGTCGCGTCATCATTTAGTCTAAAGCCTCGTCACCAAGGACCACCACAATTGGTGTTACGGTCGAACAACTTGATATTCTTGCCATTGTACACGAATACTGTCAACCTGCAACCGCAACAGTGATCGGAAGTGACAGTAGTCCTAGTCCACCAAGGACAGAGTTGGTTCAATGGCTCACTGCATGCTGTCAGTAACATCAGCTGGTATTGACAAAGCAACATACAGCTAGTCGTCACAAGGTACACGATATCAAGCGTCTGCGTTTAGATCACAATTAATGCAGTATTAGTAGAAACGAAGCATTAAATGAAAACAAAATGGTAGTTTAAGCATAACCGTTAAAAAGTGTTAAAGCATCTTAGCAAACGACAAAAAACTTTGTGGAATGACTAGGGGTAGTCCTAAAATTAGACAGAAGTAGAGTACCAGTAATCCATTAAGAAGTCGTCTTGCACCGTAGTGGTCGTAGAAGTCTGATGTTAACGCAGTTTACGAGAGTGACGCACATCGGCAAATTATGCTTGTGACAAGCCAAGGGCGAAGGAACACGCCCTTTTTCTCACCAATAGCGAACTTGACACCGTATAGGACTTAGCCCAGGGGATCATACTGCCTTTAACTCTTGATACCTGCTTCACAAGTGTAAATCGTTACAGTTTTTGTCTGTTTGATTAGTCTTATA
>LQNS02278091.1:8897351-8907609 GCA_001587735.2 Parhyale hawaiensis | reverse complement strand
CGCTGATATGCGGAGCTTAGTTATATAGATGGAGCGGAAGTGAGAAGAAGTCAGCTTAAAATGGCCTGGGAAGCTTTGGCAGTTAAGTGCTTGCGACTCGTGGAGTAGGAGTCCTTAGCTGTGGAGGATGTCTCTCCCAATGTATGTCTGGATCTTTACCTATTGTATGCAGCAAGGAAATAAATGAGGGTACCTCCAACTGCGCCAGCAAACACGTTGTAGAGTATGATTAAATTAGATTAGATTAGATAGGCGGCAGTAGACGAACAAAAAGGCCCATTCCCAAAGAGACACCGGGACTTACACCCCGGCCCTTTAGCTCAACAAGATCTGGAACTCCAGGCAACACTGTGACTTGCACTAGAGGTACCTAGCGGCATTCATAAGTTTGCAGGTCTACAATAAGTACATTAGACGTTAGTGAAAGGCTCTCCAGACACAACGCGGTGTCGTATGAAAGGCATAGGAAGGTACATAAGGTTGACAGAAACGTAGAATCCACACACGAGAGTTCCAAAACAATATGTACGTTACTATGATTATTATTATTATTATTATTAAGTATAATATTAAATAGTTTAGGCCTCCGTTTCCACAAAAACGGCGAGGAAGATATAAGGGAAATATACGGTAGTATGTCTATAGAAACGTGGAGCCCATGCACGAGGGTGTTCCCACACATGATCAATGTGCGTGCATAGGTACAGCAAATCGGGAAAGAAGAGGAGAGTCGAGGCAAGACTATATATGAGCCTTTCGGCGAGGCGCTGACAGTCCGGACGTCTAACGGAAGCTCGTACTATTTGGTGATGTACTAATATAAAGGCAGCTAAGCTACAAAAAGAAGATTTACAAAAAAGTAGATATGAAAATTAAGCTCGGTAATTAACGTACTAATGTTCAACCCGAGTAACTTCCTTCAGCTAGAAGTAACAACATTAGGTGAGAAACCATGAACTTTCCGTGCTTCTGTTCTAGTTGTAAGTGAGTCACAACTAGCTACATCAAACTGAAGCGCACACACACACAAAGCAAACATTCGTCAAGAACACATGGCGGTCTTGTAAGCATAGATCACAACAGCGAGTGGAAAAGAAGGAAGTTTCAGAAAACTTCGATAAAATATATGGAAAGCAGGACTGCAGAGTCGCAGTCGGAACCGGTAGGAGTGAAACATTTTTGAGGGCAAAAGATTGGAGAGTCGGACTCTCATTTGCCATTGGAGTCGAAGAAAATGGGCCAGCCTATTGTGTAAAGCAACATAGTCAGTCATTATGCGGGTCCAATTCGGAGTAGAATACTGGCTGGGCCGACGAGTCGAAGTTCAGACTCCGCAACCCCGCTTGAAAGAATCCAAAATGCAAAAGAATTATAAGAGACTCACCGCTTTCGCACAAGAAGGGGAGGTTGAGCTGGCAGTCGATGGAGCGGACCTGCCTGTTGATGAAGGCAGCACAGCCTGAGACGACATCATAGTGCTGCACCCATATGGCGTCTGTCTGCCACAGGTACTCCAACTGGATCTCCTTCAGCCACTCCTGCAGATGCCGGCAAACATGAATAAAAGCAAGTAGATCGTTTACCTCCAGGTGGGAGTAGAGATTAATTTGCACAGTATAAATATATTTCATTAGTTTTAAGACACTGCTTCCACAACAAAGGTGATCCCACAAAGGACGAAATAAGGGACATACAGTATGTCGACAGAAATGTGGAACCTATACGCAAGGGTGTTCCCACACAGGATCAAAGCGTATGGGAACAGCAAGTCAAGAGAGGGAAGAACAGTGGAAGATAACATCAGTAAGAGTATGAAAGCGGAAAAAAGCGAGGTGAGCACGAGGGAAAGAGGTCCCGAAGGCCAAGTTAATGCTAAGATAACCTTATAGTGTGTTCTTGGAGTCGCTGCTCCCCATAACATAACATGGGCAAACCTAACTAACCTAAACCTATGGCCAATGACCCATCCTGTATTCCCTGAGGGATGAATATGCTTATACCATTCAAGTAAAATATAACAAAGAAAAATATATAATAGCATAGAGACGACTACATGAATTTAGCTGCGATTAGATACACAAGATGACATAAAAGTACAAATCTCTAGCAACTATAGTCAGGTTCTCCATGTAATTTTACCGGATTTTCATAGAGTATAAAAATTATACATTTTTGTAACTTTATAGTATATATAAGCAATAAGTAAAGCTTTATTTCACTGAACGTGCACAAACTATTCAACGAGGAAATGACAGGGACTTACAGTACCTTGAAAAAAAAACGTGGAACCATGCACGGTATGTGCCCTAACTGGATCAAGACGTATAGTGAACACATGAATTCAGGAAAGACGAGCAAGAACATCAACAAAAATTGCCAGCAAAATGAAAAAAAATATGCAGCAATAGTACTAGTTCGGTAACGGAAACATTCAAGAGCCAGTCAGACGAAACACATTAGTTCACATTACCTGAACCTCCCCGTAGTACTTCTGGAGGAACGGAAGCGACGCGTTGTCGCGCTTGCAGAACTCTTTGGCTTCGTAGTACGTCATGGGGGCACCGACGTACAGGTAGCAGGCGTCCCCCACGAGGGTGTAGCCTGGCTCGCACCCAAACAGCAGCGAGTAATTGTTCAGCTTGAACTGCCTGTGGGGGACAATACGCGTGGGACTAAATACGCTGATTAGGCTTCCCTCGGCACAACCACTAGTTTCAAGAGAAGAAATGAAAGGGGCATGTAGTAGGATACAAACACAAGCACGAGGGTGTATTCACACAAGATTCAACTCGCACGAAAACAGCAAGCCGATAAACAGAAGCAAGAACTGAAGGAAGCATCATTAGTAGGAGTACGAAAACGGAAGGGAACAAAGTGGTCACGGAATACAGCTGTGCCAGAGGCCTAGCTAGGGTTAAAGTAACATACGGGTTCCCCTGGAGGAGCTAACCCCCCATAACAGGATGGGCGAACATAGCTAACCTAGCGATACCGCCCCTGGCTCATCCTATCCCCCCCCTAAGTATTACATATGCGGCGATCAGTCAGGCCAGGCATCTATTCTAGCTGAACCGAACGTATTTTCAACCAATCTAAACGATAATTACCCTTATCTAATTTCGTACTTCGTAAAATTTTGCTATCGATTTTCTGGAGCGAGGGGTTATGCAGCTTATAATTACACAGCATATAACCATCGAGGAAATAAGCGCTAATCCATTTCTGAAAGGCAAAAATAACTGAGGTAATTTAAAGAAAAAAAACGAAATAAAGAAGGGGCTGCACAGAGGAAAAAAATACTAGGCGAAAAAGTTCTCCTAATTCAGAGTTCAACGTGACAAGGGCATTTAACACGTTGACAGCATTCCAAGAATAAGAAATAGTAGGTATTCCTAAATTAACACATTAACCGTGATTCCAAGATTAAGTAGTATTCTCAAGACAATATGTAGCTACCACTTATCGTTTACATCGCAGCTAACGCGTTAATAGAACTTGTTGCATCGCAATGATTAGGACTTACGTAAAGTCGACTCTGAGGAGTGTGATGTCGTCAATCCTGTCATGCACGCGGCCGGACACCGCCACGGTGGTGTTGAAACCCCACCAGTTGTTGCGGGCGTTGATGGGGGTCTTCCATACGTCTGATCTGGGGGTGAAAACAATGCTATCACCATGCTATATATCTTCTGTACGCATTTGCGGCTTTACAAACACGGCTAATCTTACGAAGAGTGACGTTTAAGTTAATTACCAAGACAAAAGAGTTAATAAAGCACGATGTTTGGCAAGCACCAAAAAGCTAACATTTTTATTCACGAGATGAATTAATTCAGTAATGATTATATCATAGTTTAGTACAAAAATTGTACTTTTAGCAAAACACCGAATCACGTATGCTTACGGGCGTGTCGGACAAATGTCTACATACAGCTTCTATAATTTCTTGTTAAGTTGTTACAATCTCCAGAGATTCGCACGAAGTCCAAATCAATTAAACATCGGTTGTGCATGAGACTATCCCGACTGATCATTTGAGCGAAGACTTCTCAACAGGTAACGTAACGCAAATGATCACGAGACGGGTTAATCTAGGGAGATAAATTAAAGCAGGAACAGCCGTTGTTTCCAAGGCAAATGACTATATAAGGTTATTTCCATGACACTATTTCTACGAAGGCATTTTCCAGCCACCAGGTAAAAGGGTAATGGACTACTGAACCGTAACTCTGGTCTCTGTGACCCGACGAGAAGTTGTGAGCTGGTGAATACCTTGCACTGGGAGCGTTCCAGCAGAGGAGCAGGTGCGGCGGGCTGAGGTACTTGCATCAAGTATCGAAGCTCTGGAGGAGGTTAGAGAGTGAAGACTCCAGCATCTACTTAGTCCACCAAGTACTCAAAGTGTAGGACTCTGAGCGCAGTGCAATGTTTCCGCTTCTTATTATGAGCGGACCGTAGAAAAATTGGGACAGACGTCACGCACGCGAATCAAAATACAACGGTATGATGCAACGTTGTTGTTAGCATACAAATTCGTTACCGGATATTTGTGCATGAAAGTCAGGATGGATCACTTAATATAAGCGGAAGATTCCCGAATGACACGTTTCTATTAAAATAGCCAATAACCATATCAAAAAGATTACCCACGACGGTTGAACGGGTATCAGATATCAATAAAAGGCTGAGCTTTGTGTGTGACCAAGTGCGAACAGGAGACAGAAGATTGCTCTTTGTGTGCGGTACAACGCATGCATTCACGGATTCTTGTGCTGCTGACGATGGGTGAACAGAGTAGAGAAGCCCGCACATCACGCAGTCCAGTTGAAATCCTATCACGATAAACCAAGACCTTCAGTTTTATAGGAACCATTGCTGAGCTCAACGTATGCAGGAGACGACGCAGTTACTTAGGTATACAGTACTGCGGTGTGCTCTAAATACCATACTATAACTTCATAATCTATGCGGTGCGATAGTATAGCACAATACAGATAACCGCAAGGGAAACTTGAAAAAAATTGCGGAGTGCTTGTTCTTAGATTATAGCTACTGTCGCTATTAAATAATGGAGCCGAGGACTTACCTTTGAGTGACGTCAGGCTGTAGTCGCCAGTTGTCGGTGCACTCAGTGGATATGTTGCACCGTCTACAGTGGGGTGTAGAGGTGCATGGTAGAGGAACATAGACATGCATGAGTGAAACGTTCAGGCACAACAGCTATATACCTTACCAGAATAAGAAGATAATCAGTACGATTATGTGAGGTGCAATAGCTGAAAGAGACCGAGACTATTTAGCTCAAAAGCTTTAAGAGCAGACAAGAGCAGTCCGCCAAGGCAGCAAATTCCCTCAAGCCAAACTTATCTAGACTGTGCTGATCTGCTACAGCGGTTCTTGGGGCAACAGCCCCAGCAGCGAGGTAGCACAACCTACATAAGGTTAAGGCGTCTTGAGGTTATTGAAGGAATATGCACGGTAAGAAGATTAAAGAAAGCGACATTCAAGTGCAACAGCGCACCAATAAGTTCCGCTCAAAGCTCTTTACGAATACAGTACAATGTTCT
This sequence comes from Parhyale hawaiensis, assembly GCA_001587735.2. Classification (NCBI taxonomy): domain Eukaryota; kingdom Metazoa; phylum Arthropoda; class Malacostraca; order Amphipoda; family Hyalidae; genus Parhyale; species Parhyale hawaiensis. The sequence goes on along the minus strand of LQNS02278091.1, from coordinate 8,902,042 downwards.
ACCAGCGCAGTAAGCTATCTTCGGTATTAGGGCCGCTAGAGAAACATTAAGACATTAAAAGTGCAATAGATTTAGAAACTTAATATAGCTATACAATCGCTCCTGCCAAGCATAGCCGAGTGCACAGGTACTGAACTACTAATCCTTTTGACAGGATGGTTTACAGAGGGAATTTCATCAGTACGATATAAAGTCGTTGAACAGCAGGATATGACGAACAATTTCTGAGAAGAAACGAAAGACTCGACGTCTGCGTATATTATCTATGCTATACACTAGCAGAGCTATTTCTTAGTGATAAAATTAAGTTTACAATAAACTAGAAGCGATAAAATAAACTAGATTATGGCATTGTACAGCCTTAGCTTGAGCATATAATAGTGACGTATATACCTCTTCAATGAACTTCTTCAAAAGTTCATTTAGAATTTTTATGTATAGCTACAGGTTGAAATATTAATGTGTAAGTTACCTACGTCAAAAAAGATGTGACCCTAGTGGAGAGGTGATTATGAAGCGTGAGTAAGATATGTGCAAGAATATACATGGAATATGTTGAAAAACCTGTTTACGTAATGGTAAAGAAGCATAAAAATGATAGTTCCCAAGAAGTAAGCTTTAAAGAAGCGATAGCTAAGCCGTGCAAGCAGTTCAGAACAGCATACCAAGACGTGCAAGAAAGCATGCAGAGTCAGCACAATAAATTCAGAGGAGCTGGTCAGGATCGTGTTTCCAGTGGAACAATGACGTCACGCTGACGTTCAGTGACGCAGGAGTAACGTGGCAGTGCTACAGAGACTCTGCTTTCATTAAGGTTTACGAAACAAGTTCAAGTCAGTCTGACGTCACGGTTCCAGAGGAGCCCCTCGGTTTGCCGGAACGTTGGTGTGCTGTGGCGGTGCTTCGGCCAACACGACCCTGCATGCCACTATAGAACAATTATTAACCCATTCGCTACGGGCGTACGGATCACTTAGTCAGAAAAACATGCGCATTGTCCAATGTCTACGAGTATATACATACTGACCGGCATCGCAGAACGTCGGATAATCTCTTTAAATCATTACTATTATATTACCAGTTTTAAAACCGCACCAGCATATGACGTAAGTCCCTTAAAATTTCCGATTGAGGTCACTTTTACTTCTTGCGACTGCAGCCAACAGCCTGTAGCGAAGGGGTTAGCTACCTCAATTGTTACCCGCCTATATTATTCTGATACAAGGATGCTATATTTAACTCCTGTATATTAGCATACGAGAAAAGTCTGTAGCGAAAAGAGAATTAAAGACATTCGTTTGGTTAGAGTTTCATGCACTTGGGCAACAGGCAACACAACGCACGTACCTTCACTGACGCAGCGATCACTTCACTATCGTACTTGCATGGATGAACTACACCAACGAAATACTCTTAAGTTTTAAGGAATAAAGAAATTCAATTAGGAAAAGCTTCGACTCTTACGAATGAAAAATATACGGACGTGCACCATATTTAGTACAACGAAGAGCTATCATGGTCCAGAAAACTATATGTTCGTTGTTCGTATCATGAAATTATCAAATGTTGGAAAAGGCTAAAGGTCATTTAACTTTGTTGAAGAATAGTGAACACCGAGTTGTAATCCCTTCATGATAGTGGTCGCTAAAATATGGCAACGCTTTTAAAATGGCGATAAATGTAAACGCAAGCCAATCTTTTGAGCAAGTCAAACTCAAGTTTTCATTTCCTCAGGCAGTGCTGTATGACGCTACAAAGGTCTTCTCTGCTCTTAGTGCTATTGTATTGCTGCAGAATGCAAGAGCCCTTCTCATTAGACAAGGTTAGGGTGGGTAGGGGTAAGGTTAAGTTAGTTTTTATAAAACACTGGAAGAAATCATCCACATGGGAACGTAAGTGGCAGTAATATCAATTTTCAAAACTTTAACAATAGCCTAAAACGGTTGATTTTCGAAGACCGAAGAAAAAACGCCGCTCGTCTACCATTACCAAATTAGCTATACGACGGACGAAATGCTCCAAGAACGCCGAGTTACAGTCTTACCTGTTGCCGCAAGGGGTGAGGGCGTCCAATCTCCAACATCCACTTCATGAATAAATAAATAACTCTGACGATGAGGTCTTGTGCGCTCTGTCGTACCTGTCACTTGTCGATGGCTCTAAGTCTCCAGCATTCAGTATTAAGTCTAAACCTTAATGGATGAGATGATGTCTTACCTATGCAGCCCAGATCTGCTCGTGCCACCGACAGTCACCAGGGAAAGTGCAAGAGGGAGGAGAGACATCACAGTTAACGACATAAATGAAATCTTGTTTAGAGGTGGCAAACTGCGCCCAACATTTATAAAAAAAAACAACGGCAAGGAATAATAGCATGAAATGAATCATGGACAAAAGCAAGAACGATGAAATCAATGGAATGGCATGTAATGAACGCCCACACACACATGCACATCTATCCATATATAATCAATCACTCTCTAAACGATCTCTACTAAATGTCACCAACTTTTAATTCAGCTAAATAAAATACCAGAAAATAATAGTGGGCTTGGGGAGCTGCAGAGCAGTTTTAAATATTAACAGCAGGTGGTGCCATAGTGTAGAGAACGACTCCCTGTGTTGTGAAGGCACGCAGAGTCGCAATAAGAACACGGCCAACATTGCGGCAAACTGCAGCCGTACGACGTATTCGTCACTATATCATTGTCATTACTATAACCTCCGCTCAGGAGGTTATGTTTCTGCCCGCGTTTGTTACTTTGTCTGTTAGCAATATCTTCGTGAAGTTCACATGAACTGCTGGGAATGTCACGAGCGGCGGATGAATTAATTTTAGCGAAGATCTGCCTATCCGCTTGTCTCTACGCTCCCTCAGCTAGTTCGGAACGGATCTTCATGAAATAATCAGAAACTGTTTGGAATGTCACCAGGAACAAACAATTAAAGTTTGGTGATGATCTGAAGAAATTCAGGATTCTGAACCACTAGGGAATCGTTAGCAGAGCTTTGCGTTGCAGAGGCCTGCGTCCTTGTGACTTTAGTCATTATACTGTTGCCAGGCTTCACAGAAACAATAACAGTGATTCAGGAGTGAGTCGACAGAAGGACGGGTTTATAGTTATAGCAACTCTTACATCATATCGAAGTATCGTTGTAGCCACAAATGTAGCCTAACTTGATGCGAAGTACCTAGTATCTTGCAGGTACCAAAGGCGAAGTGAAATTGAGACAGCCTGTCACGCACTCATTAGTACCAGTAACTATTAACACGTCCAAGTAGCGTTAACTGACAAATAATACACGTCAAGAACGAAATTAGCATACAATCGACATCAAAACGCATTCGTTCGTGTCAAGGTAAAACGCCTGGCGCCCAAGTAGGTACATACTTACAGTTTGACTTGCGTCTTTGTGACCAAAGTTTAGTCCACGAAACGTTCCAACGCAATTAGGCTTATTTTAAAATCTTTAATGACAGCCTGAAATGATACTAGGGAGGACCCAACTCATTACCGGCCCTTTATGAAGCAAAAAGTGACGTAAAAGGCGCAGTTCAACGACGGACTGTGTGACTGAAAAATTTCCATTGCCAGGTATACCGGACGTCAAAAGTGTTGCCATTTGCTTTACTATCAGTCGTGATGGCAACTCAAAATTATGCAAAGAGCGATGCACTTCCGTCGCGAGTCGCAAAATGTTACTGCTTTAATAATTCTACGGAAGAAACTTTGATCGTCGAGTCTCGAACTTCACTTGTATTTGATGCATTGTTTTTCCCAAAGGTTGAGCGTAGAGAACTGGATACTGACATTCTTCGGGAACCAAAAGGCGTGGCTCGCGCTCGATTTACATCAAATAGCAAAAAAAAAAATCGCGCTAAAACTGCAGGATACGTTGCATGTCAACCAAACAAACTTCGTGTAGATTGCTACAGCTCAGTTTCTGTAAATCTGTAAGTAGGGCGAAACTCGTACTAAAATAAAGAATTTACGCAGTCACTACTGCGAAGCAGTTCCATAAAAAATGCTAGACTTGAAGTGGATACCCACGTAGTAGAAAAAGTAAATACAAATTAAGATAATACAACAGCTGCGATTTTGGCTCTTTCGCCTTCACACAATGCACAGCGAGACCTACTAAACGCACACTTGATACTGATTATAAATAATATATATAACGTCGACTAACTAGTAAAATTTGACGTTTCGGGACGAACGAATCCCATCATTAGAAAAAAAAAAAAAAATTACACCATATGTATAGGCCTAAGTAAGAACTTTCTCTATTGAATGCACAATACACATCCATGCTCTCTTCTGTATTGAATAAAGAAAGTTCTTACTTATAAGTGGTAGAATTTTTTTTCTGATGACGGGATTAGTTTGCCCGAAACGTTAAATTTTAGTAGTTAGTCTACGTTATATTTTTTATATTGATACTTTAGTTTGAGCCCCTTCAATTACCTGATCATAAATTTACACACTGGGAATAGAAATTTCTAATAGGACATCGTCCAATAGGATCGAGAGCGGAACATTCTATGTCCACACAAAGTGAGAAATCAAATTGCATATCTAAGCTATGCCCACGAACAAAGGAGACAAAGCTGTTGAGGGTAGAGCTGTAAGCAATGGAGATCACGAATTCAAATCACCCAGAGTAATTATGCCGAGGAAACACAAGCATCG
>LQNS02278091.1:8886850-8897120 GCA_001587735.2 Parhyale hawaiensis | reverse complement strand
AAAAACTGTAACGATTTACACTTGTGAAGCAGGTATCAAGAGTTAAAGGCAGTATGATCCCCTGGGCTAAGTCCTATACGGTGTCAAGTGAGCGAGAGGTGAGAAAACAAATTGCATATCTAAGCTATGCCCACGAACAAAGGAGACAAAGCTGTTGAGGGTAGAGCTGTAAGCAATGGAGATCACGAATTCAAATCACCCAGAGTAATTATGCCGAGGAAACCCAAGCATCGCAAATGAACCAAGGATTAAGGGGTGATTGAACAAGGCGAAGAATTAATTAGTGGAGTGCATATAAGCAGGGTAAAAATAGAACAAAGTGTAGTCAGGTAAACTGAAGAAAGGCAAAGACTTAAAAATATAACGTGAAAAATTTTCCAGGAGAAAGGGAGAAATGGAGTGAAAATGGAGTTTTGTAAGTCAATATGAAACGAGCAGACAGTGAAAGGTCTTCAATTGGCATAAACGGAACGAAAGACAACAGACGCTTGAGGAAAGAGAACGATGTGATATTTTTTCGATGGAAATGCTGCCCTTACGTTACCACTCTACAAAAGGGCACAGAATGTTCAAAGACAGCGTGCTAAGGTTACTTAGTATGACACAAAGTAAAAAACGGCCCAACACAGAACAATATTCTTTACAGCATTTAGTCTATGCGCCACAAAGAAGAAAGAGCAAATAAACGGACGTGGTCGATACATATTCAGTCAGCGAATGGTCAAATCGAGCGACTAGGTCTAACTCCTGTTAGTGGAAGCCTATCCTTCTTCAGTAAAATAAACTGTAAAAATGTTTAGCAATTATCAGAACAATGTAGAAGGTAAGTACCAATGACAGCAGGCCCATTCACAACTAATGTGATTCAGCTATTCCTTTAACAGAGTAGGGTAACTCTACAATAAGTTAAAGCCAACAACTACCAGGAAAAGGGTAAGTTAAAAAATAAAAAAATTAGTAACTATGTCTAATTTTCTTTACAACATTAGAGAACTGTACAGAGATTTCTTCTACAGAAACTGTAAACAAAAAGTGTCTGAAATGATGTACTCTAAGTGAGCTTCGATACGAATATGATTTCGCCGTTAGCTAAACAAACTCTGTTTTCTTGCTAAGAACAACTCGCTGGAATCCACAATACGAAACACTAAACATACTTTAGCTGCTGATGCATTCATTACAATTTTTCATTGGAATTCAGTGAAACGTTTATAGCAATTAAATATCTGCATCAATCTCTTGGACAGGTGCAGACCCGGGCACATGACCCAGATAGGTAGAAGGTGAAGCGGAAACAAACAGCAAGTGAAATCACTTACTGTACCTCCTATTTCGACGCGCATCTGACGGATAGCAAGACACTAGACATTGGCTATTTAATTGCTATTTAGCGGTATCTAGTCACTTGTAGTCTTACACGGGCTCCTTCTTCGATTTGTGCCTGCTGAAAAGTACCTAGCCACTATGCAACATTTCTGGTTCATTCGCATAGCTCATTTATGTCCTGCTTTGCATCACCGAAAGGCATAAAGTGCAAGTATTTTAATTTTATTGCTGTTGGTATACGTCTAGTTTAAAACTGCCTACAAGAAGACGCAGTACGCCTACGAAGGAAGAAGGAAAGCACATGGAGCACGGAAAGAAAACTGGGAACCCGTGCACAGAGGCAAATGGTACGTGACAGTAGGAAACTAGAAAACCAGAAGAAAAGACCATCGGTGGGAGAAAGACGAACTCAACCGTCGGTAACTCATGGGGTCCTGTAGTAGCACTACTGCCCATAACGTAAGACGAGGGACTGGGAGAGAGAGCACCAATGACAAGAAGGCAGTCAATTCCCACGCCTGGTCCTACGAGTACTGCAAATTATAATAATACTGTTATGATAAAGAAACTGAGGTCCGCACTGGAAAGAAGAAGGCTATAGACACTTACACCGACTCGTTGACAGCGACCATTTCGTAAGCGTTGTCCCAGTTGTAGAAGACGTTGTCCACAAACTGCTGGCCGGCGCTGCCCACAATGATGGTGCCCTGGTAGGTTGGGTCTACCGCCTGGTTCCTGCAAGGCACCATATTAGATTATACAAGGGAAATTGGTCAGGTCTCCGTCTACCGCCTGGTGCTCAGTTTCTAGAGGGTATCACATTAGATAAGGCATTGGAAAATGGTTGTGTTTACTGCCTGGTTCAGAGAGTGCACCACATGAGACTAGATATTGGACGTGTGCAGAAGTAAGAGGTAAATTCCCAGAGAAGAGATGAATTCTAGGGTTTGGTCCCTTTAAGTTACCTTCATCCCACGCCGGGCACATTTCGTTACAAAAAATTAGACGCACAATAAGAGTCCTGGGCGCTAGACACCTATCCAGTATTAGCGCTGTATTCACTCATACAAGTGCCGTCCTCATCCCTTTAAATTCATAATTTAATTTTGCCTCTCTCGTAGGGAGAACACTATTTGGAATAACACTATCTGGAATATTATATACATACCAAAGGATGTTCACATAGGAAAGAGCAGCTCACCTGGCCAGGCTGTTGTGGGAAGTGGTTTGGTACACAGGAAGGCGCACTTTCTCGAAGCCGTAAATGTCGAGGATGTGGCGACCGAGGTTGGCGTGCACGTAGTTGTAGCTGAAGTCTGAGATTACCTGCGAGCGTCAAAGGACACTTCAGCGTACATACTTATGATACGTTGACGTGATCCGCAGAGTGTAAGATTTGGAGATCATCTCAATTCCAAAAAACTATCCTAGTCAATAATATCTTTATTGGATTACCAAACCAACTACCAACGTGTTTAATTGTTTAAGTGGGGCACCCCATCCCTGCTGAGTATCCTCGTCTGATATTGCAACCGTCTCGGCCGAGGAGACCAAACACACTAGGCTTCTGTGTAGTGTCGAGGCTGAAGTAACGTATTAAAATTAAGGATGTGTCTTCTGAAGACTCCAGCTGTAGAAAACCACAAGAAGTCTATTCAACGACGTCGGCCTTGAATTTATGAACGCCGTACCCAACAAAGTCAACATCTCTCGCCTGCACTAAGCAACTTACATGGTAGGGAGACCAAGAGAAGCTGAACCCTAATAGAATTCTTGGCCTCTTCCATCAGCAATAATCGCAACACAGCTTTTAGGCAGCTAAAAGACCTAAGGAAGTTGTGTTTGATGGAGGCGCGTTGGTAGGCAGACAGGGTACACCCATACAGAGTTACTTACCTGAGCCAAAGTAATGACGTCATGGTAAGGAGAATAAGAGAAGCTGAAGTCGTTGTGTTTGATGGTGGCGTGCTGGTAGGCAGACAGGGCACGGGACTCTATGTAGAGAGCTGAGCGGTTCTTGGTCTCCAGGAAGAGGTTGTTGGTGATGTTCGCCTGTAGCTTGGTGGCGGCGCCCATTGAGCCCGCCAGGATGTATATACCACCCGTGTTGTTGCGGATGAGATTGTTCTGGGAGTAAAAAGTACAACAAATTAGTTAAATGGCAGCAGCAAGGTGGAGAACCTTGAGCTTTTATCACTGTCTTGTCTTCAAGCCCCAGTTCATTTATGCATGCTGAAGTTCATTCGCAGTAAGATGCTAGGCATGTACAGCTCGTCCTATACATACGGTTTACAGCTTGTGAATCCAATCAAAAGTAATGTACATATTAAGTAAGCACATCCTCCTGCTACAAAATATGTATTTTCTCACAAAATGCTCATTCAAAACTCAGCGCTGCCTGAGCCCAATGCTGCTGGTATATGATAGTATACAATACAGGTTTATAGTAAACAAATTAGCATTAACTTCGTAGTTTCCCAGCCGTATTCGATACGAGCACAAGAAAACGACGATCCATTGATAGGTTGGCGTCGATGAGCAGAAGGAGTGACGCGCGTCACTTAATAGAGCTAAGAAACAAGTAGGGAAGAGACAACCAGCTCACCTTAATAAAGATATCCTGGACGTTCTGCAAATCAAAGTAGAGGGCAGCACGAGTGGTGGTGAAGTTGCCGTAGAGGGCGGCCCCGTTGTGCTCGATGCGACTCCACGACAGGGTGATCCACGGGTTGATCTCCCCAGCAGTGGCGCAGTACATGGCACCTTGCTCGTTGTTGTAATACTCGTTGTACGTGAAGTTCTGAAGCACGTCTCGGCCTGCACACAAGCAGCGTAAAGGTTATCTTCCTCCCGTACAGTAGAGCTATGGCCCAGTGGAAGGTTATGCGTGAAGTTAGTTTTAACAATAGGTTGGGCTAGGTTCGGTTCAGCTAGAACTGAAGCCTAAAATAATAGGCACGAATATTGTACCTGAATTTTAAAAAGGTCACACACGCGGCACTGGATCCCTTATCCTGCTGAACACACAATTTCTGACATGCACAACCAAGCTCAGCGGAATGAACAATGTCCCTAGCCTAAACCAACCGTTTCACTCAAAAAGATTATTAGAAATATTAACAATTAAATGTCGGCGAAAACAAACATTCAACCTAAACTGAGAACAGTAAGTCGTGCTGTTGTCCCAAACCCAGCAGGCCATACTGTGGAGTATGTACGGCAAAACACGGGGGGCTGGGGCCCCGCTCACAGGATAGTGAAGCAAAAGGGGTCAAAATGAGAGCTGCCATGAAACAGCGACTCCAGAGTGAAATGGCGTTGAAAACATTGAACTGTGGTAACAAGGTGACATCAATTTTGCGTGACTGCAAGCTACGGTGATGTCACGGTTACTGATGGGGCGAATGTCCACATCCGCGGAACATCCGCCTCTGCTTCCGCGGATGCTAAGACTGTAACATCCACACTCGCATAAGAGGATCTCAGAACTGTAAAATCCGCTAATGATCCGCAGCAAAGGAGGCGCGGATGCGCAGGTTTATCACTGTACACTAAAGTCAGCCATAGTGCTCAAAACTGCAAATTCTCATTTGTTTTGAAATGTGTGCAAGCGCTGTCCCCGTCAACAAAGCACTATCTAAGTTTTCTTCCCAAGTGTTGTACAAACTGCCGTCGTGAGAGGGGTGTATGTGTCTGTTTTTTGGGGGAAGAATATCTGCATTTGCATCCGCGGAATGTCCGCATCTGCATATGTCAAGATGGTTTTATCTGCAATTGCATCCGCATCCGCGGATGTCAGAATGCTCAAAGATCAACTGCGAATGGCCAAAAATTTAAACGGCATGCGACCCATCACCAGTCACGCTTCCACACCACCGGATTTGAGAAAGTGAACTAGCTACTACTATTTACCCTACCACTGTAACCAAATGTTTATATAGCTTCACAGTACAGGGGCGGGGACTTGGACATAATTTCCTCGAGCACATTTGATCTGCCACCAAGATCGCAGTAGCAAAGTTTAAATTCTTACTAAACTGGTACAGAGCAGAAATGAGAGATAGAGCAGTTGTGGGCAAGTAGGTCTATCGAAGAGATAACTGTTGCTTCTCCCGTTGGTCACGAAGTTGAGCGTCGAGATCTCCATACACGTCGGCTGGCAAGCATAACACCACAACGACTATACTATTTAATAATATCAAATAAACAGATTAACTATCGTAACCGTGATAAAATCGCGACGTCAGTGTAGAGCATGTACTACATGAAGATTGTCCTATAGACATCAAATTACAAATAGAAACACAGCTTTATTTTTGTGTTGACTCACCGATGCCGATGTTTGAGATGGGGAGCGTGAGCACCTCTGCCACAAAACCAAAGGACCCCGAGGCGCCCGTGGCGTGCAGCTGTACCGACAGGCGCGTCCCTACGGTCCGGAAGAGCTTCATGTGGTTGGTGCTGTTGGCGTGCAGGGTGGAGATGAGGGTGCTAGTTTCGTTGTAGATATCACCGTCATACATCACTATCCGGTCCAGTATGGCTGACTCGTTCCACGTAGAGTTGAAGAGATTGAACTGAAGGAACCTGTGGTGAAGCAAATAAGCATTTTAGCACAAGGATGAGAAAGTAGTGAACTGGAAATGAAAATCAGCAACTGACAGATTCATGAGTCTGGGGCGCCTTGCCGCACACCTTACAGCAATGCAGCGTCACTACATGTCGACTTGCATCCTGTGAGTTGGAGACGGAAATTCTGTGGTTTTTAGTTCCTGCCTGAATACACTTGAACTCCTAAAACGTTGACAGGAATATTGTCTCGGTTTCGAAATGACAAGCTTTACAGCATGGTTGGTACCCCTTCATTCGTAAAACATTTTCTTTAGTTAACACCAAAGGAAATCGTGTAATTGTACAACAGAATATACTACCAATTGAGTTTCATTACACCTTTTAATGGGTCATACAATATGGCATCATCCACAGCAACCATTCACGTTAATATTATGATCTTGAAATTTTCTGCTATTTTTCGCAACGAATACTTTTATTCACAGGAGTCTGAGTTAATCAGGATTGTGCTTTTTAAGTTTTGGGGTCTTCCTCTCAGGAGTTTTCTATTTTGGAAATCTCTGTTTGAGATGTCCTATTATTCTTTTCCAACGTAGAGTAGCTTTTTCATCACTATTGTCCAAGCAACAAATTCGAAGATGCTTAAAAATACAAATCAGGGAAGCTGGTCTTTACTGAACTAAGGCTGAAAAACTAAAGATACGGCCACGTACAGCCACATGGATATAACTTACCTTATACCAAAGTTCTTGACATCATAGTTGGAAGCAAAGATCTTGACACAGTCCACAGGTCTGTTGTCGTACTTGTAGTACAGCAGCACCCGCTCTTCGATGACCATCTCCTTGGCAGAGTCGCAGATGTCCACCATGCCGAAGACGTGGTACGGCAGCCGCACGTGCGTCAGAGGCACAAACGAAGACTGCTCCGACTCCCTCGTCTCTCCTGTCAGACCCATCAGCGAGATGCCGTAGCCCAAGTTGTTCTGGAACCTGGTAGAACACAAATATTGGTCATAGTTGCAGTCTTAGTCACAATTGGCAGAAGAAGATATCACTGTAGTATTTTTTATCCTTTCAATTGCGGGTACAAGAAAGACAACGATGTTGCACTGTTAGTTTCTTGGATCACTGGTCGAAGGAAGATACTAGGTACTGATATAAGCATTTAAGCTTAGTTCTGCAACCCAAATTGTTTAGGAATACTGTACAGAAAGATACCAGTGACATTTTACTCATATTTGTTTCCATTAGCTACATGTCATGACCCAAACTGTTCCGGATGAAGGTGCAGAGAAGTACAAATGGCGTATGATCGATACTAGTTTTAAATACAGTAACAGAAAGAAAAAAATCGAACAAACCAGAAAAGAAATTAATGTATGGTGCTAATTTTTTCTAACATGTTAAGTGTAGAATCCGAGGCTTTAGTATTACTGGGGAATTCTATCCTCATAGGATTGATTACAATCAGTGTTATCAAATACTGATAAACAAGGCTAAAGAGAACTAGCTAGTATGTATTAAGAACGGCAGGTGGTAGGGAATATTAACAATAAATTAAAAATAAAACTCTGCTCCAAAACTGCAGACAGAAACTAACCTTTCCACAGCAGCAAATTCATACCAGTATAGATGAGTTCAATGCAACAAACCCCCTCAGAGCGTAAAGTAATACCAGGACGAGGAGTTCAATCAAATAGGTACCTACATCATGCAAATCGTCTGGCATAATCATTGCTTTAATATTATAAATCATTTCAACGTATTTGCTTTTTCAAAATTTTGCTTAAAGCATCATTGAACTTGTATTTATATTTGAAAATATAGGTAGAATGTTCAAACTCCACACGTCACAATATAGGGATAACTGCAACAACCTCCACTCTTTGACGTAGTTACATAAAACGCGACAACTGGCACGAAATTGAAAATATGAAAGGTACCACAATACCTGTACTGTATTTCACCGTTGTACGTTAATGAGTTCTAAAATCTTCTAAGGAACCACGATAAATCTCACTTTAGCAAGTGAACGGATCCTAAATCTTCCGCATAGTGAACCACATTATATCTCCCTCTCTTTTGAACAATAGAGAGCTCTAAAGTCTTCTGAGCAAGAGCAACGATATACCTATCTCGTTATTGAAGATGAAACAGTTTTAAAATCTACTGAAAATAAGCGACAATATGTCTCGCTTTTGCATGCTCGTGAGGAGCGGTAATGGCTCACCTGTTGTAGAGCATATCGAAGGGATCAACTGCGGATATGAGCGAGACACCGTCGTGAGCCGAGTAGCTGACGGAGACGCCCCTCATCCTGGGAGGGTCGTGAAGAGCCAAGATGGCGGGGGAGAACTCGTTGTGCAGCACTCCTGCACCCACCACGTCAACGAACTCCATAGCGGAGGCCCACGCTGAGTTGTTGTAGGGTCCGTGTACGTGCGTGTGCGGGTCGTGGATGCGGCTGTACACGCGACTGTGCTCGAAACTTGGTATCGAGAACCTGTGTACACATGCCGTATACATAGGTATAGGTATACATTGTATGTATTGCCTGCTTACATACGCACAAATCTTAAGCTTAATGTCATAAAATATTTGCGTAACTAGTAACCACCGGCCAGTCGCACAAAACTGAACACCGGTTACAAGTGGCTCAGGTGCTTTTCGGAAATAATAATATAGATGTAACAGTCGGTATTAGGTATTATAAGAAGAGTTAAGCCTCCCTAAATAAGTACTAAGCTCTTCTAAGAGAGGAGAAAGAAGGGACATATAGTATGTCGACAGAAAAACGGGGAACCCATGCACGAAGGTGTTCCCACACAGGATCAACGCGCATGGGAACAGCAAGTCGGGAAAGAAGAGAAAGAACAGACAACAGTAAGATCAGTAGGAGTATGAAAGTGGAAGGAAGCAAAGGGGGCACGAAAGACAGACGTCCCGAAGCCCTAGCTATTGGCTAAGGTAACCTACTCAAACCCCCTGGGGGCGCTACTCCCTATAACATAGGATGGGCGAACCTAACTAACCTAACCCTATGGCCTATGGCCCATCCTATACCCCCGGAGGGGAAAGTCTGACGAACATAACCCTTTGACCAAGGCCTTGAAAGGGCCACAAGAACTTCCGAGTTATGCCAGCAGCGGTAGACCCCGCTCCTAGCGCTTCAGACCAGGTCAACCTCGGACCGACTCCACCATCTTTTTTTCTCTAAGGGGCTTTCCCGGAACTACAGAACACCCGGAACATCAATTGTTACATCATTATTATATTGGTATTGTCCCGGTATTTCCGAATCGGAGACGATAAATTGTTATATGAGAGTTGAGAGACATCACCTGCATGTTTGGCATGGTGCACACTCTCTGCTGTGATCTCATGAAATTTGCTAGGTGTGGTACGTGTACTGCGTAGTGATCTCACCTTATGCCACCCCAATGCTCCTGGTCAGGGTTGGGGAGGTGCCGCTCACCGCAGGCAATGTATACAAAGTCGCCATTCCACGAACACTCGTAGCGGTGGTCGAAGATCTGTCCATTCATGCGGATGGGGCACTCACTCAGGTTAATTTCACTTCCTGTCAACAAAGAATATTAGTCCGAATTACAATCATAGCCGTTTGGTAATAAAGTGACAACAGCAATATGTATCTACGTAACTTGCCGCTCGACAGCCATTAAAACACACAATTAACAAAACAGATGCACACTGCGGCTTAACAACGTAGATGCCAACTCACCCTGACATTGGATGGGTTCAGGCCAGGTCCTCACTCGCACCAGGGCATTAGGGTACATTTCAGTACGGATGTTGCGCCCCATGAAGTAGTGGAGCTTATTGTAGCCCAGCTGATGGCACACCACCTGGGCGTTGCGCTCGGTGAACCTGTCGTCGCACACCGGCACCCACTGGCGGGTGGTGACATTATACAGCTCCAGGAAGCCGTCTCTGTAGAGTGAGCGTCGTTTGAAAATAAGAACAGAAGAAAGAACTGTTCAAAATCGGTACACAGTATGAACTTCTTCCCGCCGATATGATCATCGTCAGAGTTAACTAGAGCTAATTTAAAGAGAAAATAGAAACCGGCGAAGTCACAACTGGTACGGTCATTAATCGATCACTAATTATATCTAAAACTGAGCATTATATTTCTCGGCGTAACTCCAATAGCTTACACTCATTTTTTGCCAAATAAATTTTCTCGGCATGGATTGCTAGCACTTATAGATAACTTGACGTAACACATAGATAAAGGTAAAGTCAACTTAGACCACACCCTCACCTGGGAAACCCACATGCACTGGTTTGTGCTGCGGGTATAGGCCCACTGGCCCCAGATAAGTAAGTGTAGTCGCAGTCGCCCTCGG
>LQNS02278091.1:8874328-8885135 GCA_001587735.2 Parhyale hawaiensis | reverse complement strand
AGCTAATGGCTAAGGTAACCTACACAAACCCCCTGGGGGCGCTACTCCCCATAACATAGGATGGGCGAACCTAACTTACCTAACCCTATGGCCTATGGCCCATCCTATGCCCCCGGAGGGGAGGTATCAATTCAACTAAACAACGGTTAATGACACTTAAACGTACAAATACGTGGAAATGTGCTTTTAACCAATTATGAAAATACAACTCCAAACTAAATACTACAGGAAAGAACAGAAAACTCACCAGCTCTTCTGACGAATGCCTCGACCGTTGTTGGTGATGCGAGTATTGTTGAGCATGAAGGTGAACTCGCCCATGTCGTGGTTGTCGTGGTGCACGCGGTAAGGCGACAACACGTACATCGCCTGGTTGACGTTATCCTTAATGGTGCAGTTGTAGATCTGAATGGTTTCGTTAGAAGAGCGCAGCAGGAAGTCGTCTAATTCGGTCAGATATCTGCAGAAGACGAGTAATGGGAGTACAGGACCAAGCCTTAAGAATATACAACTACGGTATTCATTCCGCTGGTTCATGCCTAGCTACACACAAAATTTGTTACGTTCTAAAGAGATGAAGAATGAAGGGGCATGTAGCAGGTACGTCAAGCAATTGTTATTATAGTAAGACGGCCCGGGCCGTCATTATAAATGACGGTAGAAAATTAACACCTTAGGAAAACCCCCTTTGTCTCCTGTGCTTATTACTCTTCAGAGGCTTCTTTAAATGAAAATTCAGCATTCTGCCTGGAGCGCTCAAGTGCGACCCCCGTATCCAAGATACCATCTTCGGCGCCTGAACATGTCCAGACACGATCGTGCAGACGAACTCAGGTCCCTCAGCTGGAGCGCCCAAGTGCGACCCCCGTATCCAAGATACCGTCTTCGACACCTGAATTTTCTTCTATCTTATTCCCATAGAGCGTGACAGGAAAGATATAAATATAGTAATAAATAAATAAATAAACAAAACACGACGTGAAATATTATATAGTACTGATGGATTGCTAATGGCGCGGGTATCAGGCCCGCTTCGCGCCGGACGTACGTCGAGCAAAGGCGAAACTCATGCATCGGTAGAACAATAAAGGGATGAATCAAAAGAGCAGCAAAATGGATACTAATGGAAAGACGCTTTGACGACCTGCTTCACTAAGGCTAAGGCATTTTAAGAGATCCTTGTACTGTTGAGCCAGGTAAATTAGAATATAACAACCGCATGACTAAAGGAATATCATTGACAAACACTTTACCATATCAAGACCCCCCAACTACAGCAGTACCCGAAGTAAACTTTTACCTGTTGTAGTGGAGTGTGGAGATGCCGATGTCGTTCTTGGCGACCTGCGTGTTGGAGAGGAAGACCATGGGCCACTTGGCGCGGAAATTTCTCAGATCGCCAGCCTGCGCCATGTGTCGTCCTGGGGGCGAAAATACACCAAAAATGCAACTTAACCTACTGAGCCTTCCAGTCCTTTCAAAAAATTTAATATCAAGGGAATAACACTACTTGCAACGTCCTGAGACGGTACAGGGAGCGCGTAACAGAGGAAACAAACATTCAGTTACGGAATAAGAGCACAAATTCGTTTGCAATTTCTCATTAGCACGGAACTACAAGAAGCCCTCACAGTAGGTCAGACTCGTTGACTGCAGCTTTTTATACAAATTCAGAATTTTCCTTCCAAGTACCCGACGCATAAAGTCTTGGTTCACGAGTGCACATATTCAACACCTGGAACTGAAAACTTTGAACCTGAATCAATAATTGCAAAACACAAGCATGACATACCGGACGTCCAACAATATATGCTGCATTTTTGAAAGTTTCTTCTCTTTTTCATAGCAACAAAGAGTCTCTCCTACTCACTAAAATTATCACTTGTATATCCTGCTAGGAGGGCGTTAGAAAGAAACTATTTGAGAGAACTGAAGGTGATCTCAAAGGCAGAAAGTACTTATTACTAACTTTCAAAAATGTATCATTGATGTTAAGGACACGGGGTATAACGAAGACTTCTTCCTGTGTTGATAATGTTGGAATGTTCGGATTAGTGAGTTCAAACGGAAATTAGAGCTTCAACAACTACTCTAACTTTGATTGGATTTAATAACAAGAGATTGAATGAAGGTTAAAGAAGTTGGCAAGCAAACCAAGAGGTTCCACCACTCACGGTCGACAGCGGTGAGCTGTATGATGGCGTCCCCCAGAGCCAGGGTCCCTGACGTGTACTGCAGAGTTAGGGCGTAGCTGGAGGTGGTGGTCGGGAACGCAACCTGATTCTGGCTCAGGTCCCAGCGGGCAATGTCCTGCACAACGTCAATGGATCTCTTCTTGTAATGGAATCCCAACGTATCATTTAAAATAAGAAAATTACGGTACAAAAGAAAAAAAAATTACATTCAGGTTTCGCATCTAGCATGAAACTTCTTTCGATTGTGTTTCAGTAAGGAACAATTTATGTAATTGCTTTTGTCGACGATGGTTAGCTGCTACGACTATATACTGGACATTTTTTTTTTCATCGAATATTTTCACAAGAGTCCTCACAATCTCGTACTAAGCAAGCGACGTCAACCGTAGCCGTGAAGTATCTCACCTTACGATTCGTGATCTCCTGGTAGTCGTAGATGATGATCTTCTCAGTGCTTTCAAAGTTTATAGGACTCAGCACTTGGATGCCGATCACGTTGGTCTGGTCAGTCTGCGTAACCAAAAAATATAGAAGAATAACAACTGAAAATAAATGGATAAAAACTACAAATAAATACTTCACTGAAGCTTCAGGTAATCAGAAAATGCTACAACAATGTGCGAGTATAGCCTACAGCTGGAACATGAATCATAATACTGTAGTTACAGAGAGTAAGTACGAACGCACAGTTGTTTCTTGCTGCAGAGACCTAATTATTATTATTATTATTAAATCACAGCAGACCGGCGACGTAGGAACGGAGAAACTCCATGAGGTTAACAAACCCCCACACAACCAGCCCAGCTGGTGGAGAAAACAAAAGAATAAAAAAAAGAAGATCCGAGATCACAGAATAGCTCTGTGTACAGATCGTTTAAGGCTACCAATACCAGCACCAGCAAAGACGGAGCCATCAAGACCATTCCAAACATCCACACACGATGGAAAAAACGAACGGGAATACTGGCCCGTACGGTATCGTAACGGTTCCAAGGCAAACTCATGAAGAGCATCAGGCCGCCGAGTATACCTCAACCTAACAAATGGATCCGGAAGAAACTGAGACAGTGGATTACTGGGGCAGTAATGGATTTTATACTGAAAACAGACCCCACCAACTCTGCGACGATGCGCCAGATCACAAGGCACAACACCACCCAGCATGAACGCTGGAATATAATAAAACAGGCAATTTATAAAGGACCGAGACCGGAAGGCATCTCGCAGTTCGGAAATCTCACTTTCCCCACAAGACAACAATGTCCAGCATAACAGAAATGAAGGGTGGTTTTACATTTCGGAAGAAAGTATCCTAAATTGGGCGGTACAACAGACCAGAGAAAACCTCAGCGACGACGTTACTTGTGAATTTCAACTGGTCCGCTAGACATAGGTGGCGCAGTCTTGGAAAACTGCAGCCATTAGGCAATTTTCAAAATCAAATGCGGTACATACTCTCCATACAATTTTATCTCATTAAACAGTAACCTATGCAATAGCTTCAACTTCTAGTTGCAACCTAATTCTTATTGTGCACAGAAGGTACCCAAAATTTTCAATGGTCCATGCTACAAACCAAAATTTTTAATAGCTACTACATAGGTCTTACCCCATAAAAATTTGTTCTTCACTAATCCGCGCCTTAGACTACAATTTTTGATGTTTTCATCTCCTACTCTAAACACAACTGAAAGCTTTCGTGAACAACCCTGCATCATTCCTCAAACCTAAGAGTAGAATTCGGGAAAACTTTCAAGTCCGCTTGCCGTATAGGTTACCTATAAGCGGCTGCACCAGCTACCACTGACCGTGCAGTGGCATCATCACCACCACCGACGACACAAAATGCAGACTACGGTTGCAGTAGCAACTACAACTAGCGAGTCACAGTTTACTGCTGCGACATCAGCTTCCACTGACCGTGTATGTTATGGTCTGCTGCTGCGACTGTCCGTTCTTGAGTGTCTTGGTGCAGATGCGTATGGGCTTGTCCCTCTCGAGCGTAACCCGCGTCTGGGTGCCCGGCAGCTGCGTGTAGCAGTCCAGCAGCTTCAGCCAGCCTGTCATCTCGCGCTGCTCCGACCGTCGCAGGAACGGGTTGAAGTGCAGTCCTGAGCCGCCATTGTACGCCAGCGACGAGTCTGGTTACGGTGGCAATATTAGAAACGAGACAAAGTTAAATCCTAAAAATGGCTAAAATGCCATAGCAGAACAAGGGATAAATTTGGCAGTAGTATCTAAGCGGAAACGAAATAAAATTTTACTGCACCGTGGTACCAGAGGCATGAAGCTGGTGCCGATATTCATCAGCAACGTAGGTAATGAACAGCAGTCATGAGCTACCATCGTTCGCGAGCAGCGAGTTTAGTAACAGTAGGAAAATACAGAATGTCGAAAAGTAAGAATAAACTTTTATCCAATCATTGTAATAGCTAAATCCTGAAGACAGAGTGCAACAACAATTTAAAGAGAACAACTCACCGGTAATGTTAGCGCCGAGCTGCACGAAGGAAATACCGTGGCGCCGGTTGCGGTAGAAGTAAGAGTCGCGGAAGATGCGAGAGTTTGGGTTGCTGATGGCGTACTGGTCGCAGTACACCACCCCGACACCGTCATGGGAGTTGTCCTTAACTTCCAGGTCCTGTAGCACGTGCTGGTGGAAGTCCACCTGCAGAGCTGCGCACCCAAAGTCATTTAAAATCAATCGATACGCTGGAAATCAGATAGTAAAGGAAAGCGCTATTTAGAAGAAGAGTGAGCTAAAGATAGGTCAGAGCACGGCATATGAAATATCTACGTCATTTACCACAGAATATGCCCTGAGGATCGCTGCACATGAGAATGTTGATATTATTTTATACAAGTCAGTTTAAGCTTTCCTAGTCACAGCAAAGGTAAGCCAAGAGAGGAAAAGGAAGGAACACATAGTAAGTCGATAGCAACATGGAACAAATGCACTGGCTCAAGGCGCATGGGCTCAGCCAATCGGAAAATAGTGTGAGCGAAACACAAAGTAGGTTAACAAGTAGGAGAGCGAAAATGGAAGGAAATACAGTGGGTAGGAAAGACAGACGTTCCAAAAGCCTAACTAACGCTGAGGAAAACCTTGGGGTGCTATTGGGCGCTACTCCCTATGGTATGCTCGTAGGGTAAACGTACCTAACGCCATGACCCACCCTACGCCTCCTGACCTGGGGCAGTAGGAATAGTAGGATTAATACAGTCGGGTGTCGTTATAAAATGAAACGCAATGAAGCAATTAGCAGGCAGATTACTGGAATTTGATTCATTCTTGTGTTCCTATGTCTTGGCTTGTTGAAAATTCGAGTAGGAACAAAACATAGGAATGCTGACATGAATATTGTATAGTGGGAAATTGAGCTGGCGCGTAAAGCTACAACACGCAAGTCATCATACTCCACGCGTGGGAGAAATAGGCGTACAACGCACGATTACTTATTTCTGTTCATTATTAAAGTAATGTACCATCCGAGCACAAACACTCACCAGGTTTGAACGATCGAGTGGAGTAGTCAAGCAGTCCCGCCCTCTCGATGGTGACGCCCTTGATGTAGCTCTCCTTGGCCGTGATGCCGAGCCTGACCCCGGCCCAGGACCGGGGGTAGCAGCGCAGGCCCACGTCGTCGGTATGGCGGCAGGAGTTCTCCAGCTCACTCTCCCTGTCGCTCCGACACTGGGACACGTCCGTATCGAACTCGTCGCACACCACGTTCCTGGCGGCACAACCGGATGTTAAGTTATGCTGGGGTTACGGTATACAATGGCAAGCAGTACTTGATTAGCATCGTCGCGATGCATATTTAAAGTCGGTAGCATAGATACGGCAGCGTGAACGGCGTGCGAGCTGTACATCCGCGCATGACGTTTTGTGTGCGAATGTACAGACTGGCCCCGGCAATAGTAATGGCGTCATCTGGCATACAGGTATGTGAAATGAACCTACTCTTTTACCATACCATGAATTTAACTCAATAATTTTACATCCATATTACCAGAGACTTATAAAATATAACAGTACTGTCATAAAACATAAATTTTTCATATTATATTGACTTTCTTGCAGCGCTCCTTTCGGGAACAACTGCCGTGGGCCAAAGGAAGAGACCTCAGCAGCTTTGCCGACTCGCAGTCCAGCAAGCAGAAAGTTATCTCGCCACGTGGCAGGCCTGACGTCACAGCTAACTACTACCAATCAGCTGGGTTATCCCATCACGTGAAAAATCAATTGGTGACTTCACTGCTCGCAACAGCCAATCAGCAGGTTCATCTCGCCACGTGACAAACGTGACGTCACAGCTTATGACAGCCAATCAGCGGAGTCAATCTATTTGGGGGCACGTAGATGCTTCATTGGCTGTGACGTCACATACTTAATCACGTGATGAGATAAGCGTATGTTAGTTGACTCACCCCCTCACTATAGGCGCGTCCTCCCCCTCCTCAGGCAGGTCTCCAGGGAGCAGGAGCCAGTCCTCAGGGTTGAGGACGTAGCCGAGCTGCTGGCAGGCCACAGCAGCAGCGTCCTCAGTCCACCCATGACTGCACACGGTGCCCCACCGGCCCCCACTGTAGATCTGCCCACAATTTTATGTCAATATTTACACACAAAATGTCAACTGGCTAACTGAATACAGGCATTCGATTCGTCAGCGCAGGGCAGAGCTCGGGGCCGACAGACCAGTAATAAGTTAGAATTACGCCTTTATTTAGGCGTGACTTTCACCGTACTGTTGCCTATCGGCCAAGCAATCTACAGCGCCGCCAGATCAACTAAAGCTAAAAAAACATCTTTCTTTGCAGTTGGTCACGGCCGTAAGCGCGGTCAGTCGTCGACTCACAAAGGAGGTAAAGCGAAAAATACGCGAAGACACTCCCAAAGCAAGTAATTAAATGGAGCTAATAAACATTTTACGAATGTAATAGAAGTGGTAGTAGTATAAGATGGTTTGAGCCTCTCTAAAATAAGTACTAAGCTTTTCTAAGAGAGGAAAAGGAAGAGACATATAGTACGTCGATAGACACGTGGAATCAATACACGAAGGTGCTCCCACACAGGATCAACGTGCATGAGAACAGCACATCGGGAAAGAAGAGGAAGAACAAACGAAAGTAATACCAGAAGGAGTATGAAATCGGAAGGAAGCAAAGTGGACACGAGATACGAATGTGATTTCATAAAGACCCTAGCTAAACTTCACGATTATATTTCAATAAATTTTTGGAACCAGAAGTAGGCATAATGAGGACACTCACCATCAGACGTCCCTCCAGTGCATCACTACCACCAGCGAGTTTGACACTCATATCAGGAGGCATATCAGTCATATTGACGGTACGCTCGGTCATATCCTCAGCCAGCAGCTCCTCATCCGTCGACTCCTCAATTTCATTCTCAGCCGCGATGCGCGCCTCTTCATCCAACCTCTTCTGCTCCTCAGCGGCGGTGGTGCCAGAGAGCGTGAAGCGCACCCTCCCAGACCTGCTGCCCTCTGCCTTGATCTGCCCCGCAACCATGACGCCAATGCTTTCCTCGAACTCAAGCACGGTGCCAAAAGCGATCATGAGCTCGCCCGTTGTGTGCACGTAAATGTCTTTCCTGACCGTGTACTTCGGTTCTGTCAACACAACGCGCCCGTTGATCTCACCGCCAATGATGGTTATGTCGTCACGGTTCGCAAAGTCAGGCTCATCCATCTGGTCGTTGCTGATCACAAAGGTATCAGCGTTGGTGTCACTCAAGAGGAATGGATGAAAAGATATTAGCGCCAGGTTGTAGCGATCTCTTCGGTCCAATATGCGCTCAAAGATTCGCTTTTCAGTCTTTTCACCAAGCCAGTTGTACGTGCAATTGATCGGGCCGCTTTGATCAAACGAGTGCGAGCTCAGTTCGTACAAAGATTCCGGATTTTGGAATAAGTTTCGGTAGATTTCAATGTTATTGGACCCCAAGCAAAGGACACCAGCCGCCTGGCTCCTGGAAGACATGGTCTCGTACGGCTCTTGTACGATATTGTTTTGCATGGTGTTGTGGGTCACCAGGAGCGACTGGTAGATGCCTGGAGTGGTGAGGCTCAAGAGCATCACATACTTGCCTGTATTTCTCTGGAATATATTCTCAGCAATTCTGCCAACAAGTGGCAGCAAATCCAGTTCCGGCAGGTCCTCATTCCGTACTAAAACAGTTCCCAATTTGTTGCCGTAAAACTGATTCCACTCAATGGTGAGATTCATGTTCACAGCGGGACTGACCTTGACGGCAAGTTTCTTATTGTTCTCGAAGCGATTATTGGTGATGAGCACCGTCCTCTGCTGATCGGTCCGGTTCCAGCACGAGCCAATTTCCACGGCAGCCTCTTCGCCAGACAAGAATTTATTACTGGTGATGTTAACAAGGGCCTGCCTGCAAAAATTACCAACTAGGACTCCGGTCTCCAGGTTGTTGCTGATGGTGGAGTAGGCAATGCCAGTTTCCTGCCGCACGCTCGTGTTCTGACCGCTCTCGTTGAACCAAACAGCAACGCCCCTCAGCTTGTTGTGCGTAACAGTCGACCATGTAACGTTCTGAAGGCCTCCTTCGTAAGTCACGTTGACACCATCACCGATGTTGTTGGTGACGGTGGAATAGGTAACGTTGACGTCGCCGGCACCTCGCCTGACATTCAAACCGGAGCCGAACTGGTTGTTGGTGAGCATGGAACGGTGGATGTACACCGCACTGCGCAAGTTCTCCACCGACACGCCGTGACCGACGTTTTCAGAAACCAACGTTTCGTTGACGCTCAAGTCGGGCATTTTACCTGCGAGGAAATAAGAGGTACAGTGGATAGTAAGTTACCATTATATATATAAAACGTTGTTTCATTCGTAGCTTACGTCTCCCTACTTACAGGATTTGCCGCGTTTCATAGAAAGCATTAACGAACAGCATTTGAAATGAAAAAAAAGAGGCCCATGTATGGATATAGCCAAAAAACCATCAGCAGGAGTACAAAGAATAAACGAAGAAAGTGCGCAACACAAAAAGTTGTCACTAAGGTCTTATGAACCACAGGATAGCCTGTGGGTCTCGTGAGGGCTGGACTCGAAATATACGATGGAAAGGCCTTCATCTATGGCGCTGCTTCTAAGTTGCTGCTAATGAGGCGCATGAAATCAACAGTAACCAGAAGTTCATGCGTATCAACACCTGCATGACACCGAATTGATTTGAGGAACAGCTGGCGGCTCAAGGAATTAACTGAAACAAATTCAAATCGCACCTACAGTAAAGAAATTCTGCAGGTAAGTTAGTTACGATAGATACTGACTCCGAAATTCCTCTTTCCCTTATCTAAATATTAGTTGAGAAAACACCAAAAATACAAAAAATCACTGCTTATCGCAACTACCATGCACAATAGTGCAACTACCTACGTCAACACCGACTAGTCGTTGCTTTAATATCCACCGAAATCTTCACCAAACTGCGACATAAATAGAGTCAGCAACCGTAGCACCAACCAACCGTCTCGTGATGTAACTATCTATGTGAACCTGTAGTGAGTTTAATTTCTATTGCATACCTGGCTTCAGCTCGAGCAAATAGTACTCTGATCTACAGCAGTATCAAGCTACACTCGTAGTTTTGTTTTATCTAATTGCTCCTCATTCGCTCCACTATTTTCGAGTCGCAATGGCAGTAATTAGCAACTTCGACTGTATTTGAGCCTTGCAGTCACATTTATTTCAACAGAAACCAATTTCAATTCGATACATACGTTAACTATTATGAACACAACGTCTTTCACAGCGCCTGATGCACTCACTGCTGCTAGCGACGACCTCCATATATATTATTGCCTGTTTCCTGGCCGGTGCCTTGTACTTGACGTAGAGTTGGTTGCTTCTGGACACAACAGACGGAGGATAGGTTCTGTTGCGCAGACTAAAGGCCGTCAGCAGCTCCCCAGAGCTATCCCTGTCCCGCACCTCCACGCTGGCGTCAGACCCCGGGTCGTTGAGCATGTAGTTGAAGTGTAAGGTAAACACGTAGCCGTCTGTGAAGGTCGTGAAAGTCTGCGGACGAAAGTGAATATTGGTCACAGTAAAACCGGGATTCACGATTCGATTCAAGCTCTTCATATGCACCTTGTCAAGTAGACAATCTTGAAAAGGGAATCGTATTCAGAGATACGCAAGAAAGAAAGCATAGCACACAAAAGGTCACAAAACAGGGAGGTAGAAAAATATTTACAACAGTGTATGTACATCAGAGGGAGCCAGATATTTCTACAGAAATACAATACTCCATGTGGACACTATTAGTTTTTTTCCAAAAATGCGAATTATTATGATGAGCATGGTTCGGGCAACTAGTTCGACACTTCTGTAACCTGTAAAGCGTGACTGCCAGGTGGCTGTGACACACTAGCCAGCCGTCGCCCTGGCAAGACGTGGATAACATCGCTCCGTGTGTTTTCGCCAAAGTGCTTCTAGACCTTACAGCGGGAGAGTGTTAACTTAAACCTATAGATGCGTGAATACATAGTGCATCGTGACATGTTGTTAACAGTGCTGTACTAGTTGAATTTGTGAAGTTATATGTAATAATT
>LQNS02278091.1:8842290-8869790 GCA_001587735.2 Parhyale hawaiensis | reverse complement strand
GGCCACCAATATTTGTGACTGGGCCTAATTACTAGGTTGAATTTTGGCTACTCTGTTTGTACTTGTAAGCTTGTAAGCATATTTTGTGAACCCATTGTGTTCTTAATAAAAGTTAATTCACGCAGTCAGGGCTACACATATAACGGGGAGACTTTAAAATCTAGGCGAAGTTGGCTACCGCAGAGAAGCAAAACATCAAGATGTCAAGAGGGGCACTTGGGGAACACTTCGGTTGAGTGAACAGAAGTGAAGGAGGTTGTGAGGACGCAGTACCCTACACGGCATCAACACATGTCATCGATGAGGCTCAAGAGATTATGCATTGCCATACTTGGATCTCTAGCCGTGAAGAAAGAGCACGAAAATCACACAAAGCGACTGTCATTGATTTCCCAGGTTAAAGAGCATGGCTAAGCACTCGTCAAGACATGGGGCTATTAAGGGTCACACGATGACCAGGACCACATGGCCCGGCGCTTGTAGTTTTCCAAATCGGGGATAAAGCCAAATTTTCATTGAGATCAGGAGCTAGAGGGACACAGTCTGAGACAAAGACTAGGAGTCTCAGTGGTCATAGTTCCCCAATAAGATGAAGTATAATATCACAGCAATGAGCAGTACGAGAACACGGCTATTCCAGTCCCGAAAGCTGGCTGAGTTAGCGAAACAAGTTGTTGCAAATTACAGTATTGTATTAATTAACGATGAAAAGCCCGACTGCCCAAAATGGGGCAAACAATGAGAAACATCTCGCAAATTCTAACTTCCGTTGTAAACGGGGCTTCCAGGTTGACTCAACAAATCTATTCCCATGATTTTTCAAATTTCACATAAACAAAGTGATTTTACCTTTACCAATTCTGTAAAAGTAACTATAAAAGCAGAGTATAAATTTGTTGCTAGAGTTGACTAAGATAAATATGGCCAAGTGCTCAAAATCTGGAGCTATCGTGGTTAAGTGTGACGATAATTAGGGATTGGAGCGTTAGCGGGTACTCTAACGCAGGAAACTGCTGGCGAGCGGCAAGACTCAAGCAGCTGCACCCACCACGCATCAAAATTTGAGTGAAAGTGGCGAGTCGCTACGTAACGAACCTTCTCACATTTGCGTGAGGTGTAGGAATTCCTCTCTTGCTTGGCCACCATCACCAGAGGATAGGTCTGGTCGGGATTGTAAGAACCTTGGCAGAAGTCCATGAAGGACTCATCAGCAGAGCGGATGGGCTCCCTGTTGTGGAAGTTGTACTTGACACCGTCGGCCTGGTTGAGGGACACCACAGAGTTGCCTTTCAACTGCACGCCCCCCGTGGAGCTGTTCACGTACACACCGTAGCCTGCGGGAGAGGCAAACGGGAATTAGCCAGTTGCACTGCGCGTAAGGCTGATGCGTAAGAGTGCGCACACGGGATAGAAATTTACCGACTTTATGAAGATGCAAAAAAGATATGATTTCATTAAACAGTGTATCTGCGTAACAAATTCACATGGGGCCTATGTATGCAACACTTGTATATAGGTATAACTTCATTTCAGAATACGGTAGTGTTTGGATACTTGAGAGGACCCCAGCCTAATGGATTGACTATCTCAAGTTTCGGTCATTGCTTAAATGCTTCAACCCACTGTCTTGAATATATATACTGCATATTGAAATCTTGCATTCTTGTTCATAACGAGAATGGCTTTCAGAAAGGCAAAAATAAAAAAAAATACAAGAGCAGTTTATCGTCTAAGATACGATTAAATACTGATTGGCATTTGCATTTAATAAAATCGGTAGACAACAGTAGACCTGACGCCTCCGCAACATGATAGGTCAGTCACCATTAGGTGATATTTAAAGTTGTCAGGGCAGGAAACTTTCCAGGCATGAAAAACTTGACTTTGCTGATACAAACTAGATATACTTCAAGTAGACCAAGCCGTACCGCTTTTGTAACTCCGGTAGCTACAAAGACAAAGACAGTTTAAGACACCTCTGTTATGAGTCACATTAGTTGCCATGATGGCGACGAAACGTCCCACGCATAGTGAAATTGACATTGATAGTTGATAATAATGGACTACACACTCTACATTTTTCACTTTTTGCTCCAAATTGAACTTACCTCTGTTATAAGTAATATTGGCAGCTGTCATAGTGACGAACGTGCCAGGCATGGTAAAGTTGATGGCATTGTACACAGACCCTGTGATGCTGAAGTTGTCGAGGCGCGGTGGGGTACGGAACGCCTGCACGGCAGCGGTCACTTCCCTACGGGGCCCGAACCCCGCATGCAGGATGTCGATGTACGACAACTCTGATCTTGACACCTGTAGGCAACGCGATCATTTGAACTCTTTTGTGCCTACAGTACGCATTTGTACACGTTATAAATTGTGTTATTGCTCCGGAAAGTAATGTTAAATTCAGGCAAGACAGGGTTAATACTTAAAATTTCAATATTATTGTGAGAATAACGCATTCTGGAACGGGACAAAAGGCGACAGAGGGCGTTAAATTTGCACCGTATGGCAACTGGCGGCATTCCTGGGACCATTATCAATTTTAGAATTTCAAATCAAGGAACTGCATCCTTTGATAAAAAATTGAAAAGCCTAATTTTTCACTACAATGACAGTCAAATAGAGGAAACTATGAGGGATACATAGAAACTATGAGGGATACATAGAAACTATGAGGGATACATGGTTTACTTTGTAGGCGATCTGACTCCTTCCCAGCAGCCACCGCACAAGTGTCAGAAATAACGTACACAAGTTTGAAGTGAGCTAACAGAGAGTTAGCTTCTATGATGAGTGAGAAATACTTTAGAGGAAAGGAAAACAATAAAAATTTAAACAAAAAAACTTACTTTCAGACAACCAAGTTTCAAAATGAAACAAAACTGCGTCAAGAAAAAAAGCACAGATTATACCTACTACCTAAAGAATTGTAGTGCAAACTGATAAAATTGACAAGCATCCTCTAATATAAAGTCGAGTTAGGGAGACCTCAATTTGTACACAGAAGGCACGATAATCTAATCCGATTAGCGTTAATTTAACCAAAATTTCAATTGTCGGCGCTACATTCACTACTTTAGAAAGAGTTCCATGCGTTAATCTCAAACTGGTTCCGGTCGGGACGGACTAAAACACAATTCTGCTCTGCAAAAATTAATTTTCGATCGTTCGAACACACGCCTCAACACAATCAGTGGTACTGAATAACACGCTGACGAGTAAAATTTTGGGACTAGTTGAAGCTAATCGCATGGGATTATCTCAGTTTCAATGTGCTAATCGATGACATTCTGCCGGCTCTACTTATATGCCCCTATGATGCATACATCTCTTTTTCTTACCCAAAAATTAATTAGTCAGCCGGCTCTGCCTGTACCGTATTAGAAGGCCCTCTCTACAACACATCTCTCCATGTCGCCTAAAAATTCGTTCAAATTTCTAGCAACCGTGAACAATGTGAATTTTCATATTAGCAACTGTATTATGCGAGAAAATTTTCACATGCATTGTACTTTCCATTGTCATGCGCATCTAATTAATATAATACAGTAGGTCGTTTGGAGTCCAGGAGTCGGAAACCGGCAAGACCCAGCCTTCAGATTCGGCCTTTGTCCAAATGACTCCGTAACCCCGACGAGGCTATGTGGCTAATGGGTTGCGGTCCTTTTAGGCCACCAATATGCATGTGTTAGCTACCTTGAAAAAGAGCGTGCGATCGTCCTGCAGCTCCGACGTGAACTCTGCATCGAAGAACTCGATGCCCTTCCAATAGTGGGAGTCTTGGGCTCGCCAGTCGGCGTGGTACTCCCCGCAGGCCACGCCCAGGTCAGGGTGCAGGTCTGGTGAGGGGTACAAACGTGAGTAGAAGGGTTTCGTAAATTTAATTAGCCAAAAGTCAAGGGCATTTACAGACAACACCTGACACCTAAACTCGTTGACGTGGGCAACAGAATTAATGACAAAGAAGACAAATCGATCATTCTACTAAAAAATACAGAAAGACAAAGAAAACAACTGAGCTGACGGGCAGCCCGACAATACTGGCATCTACATTCGCTGGCTGGACGCTGCGTCTTACTTTAGAATTATCTTTTAAAGAAACGCTTGCACTCTACATCGCTTATGCAATGGGCTGAGTTCTACTTGGTGCCTAAACTCCGAAGGAGGGTTCCTTTTTCCAAAAAGTGTACGTCTGAATCAAAACCAAATAGACAAATTCACGCGGTAAAAAAAAAATAGGTTGCGCAGCAAGCAGCACCAGATTTGAAGTTTCTCAGTTCACGACTCTGTAGTTCGACATTCAATTCACACGAGAAACACAGCATGAAAAAGTGTGATGAGTTGTTTCCATTAGCTATGCCAAGTGCAGTTCAACGATATAAACTAAGTATTATATAGTATACCTGCACTACACGTGCAGTAAACCACAACTTCAGTGTCCACAGTAGACTTCCAATCGCTGCAACAATCGTGACACTGCTTGACCCTTTCGTTCCTGACGCCGCATCAGAGTTTTGATTATTGAAACCAGAGCGTTGTTTCTCGCTCTGGAAATTTGGACGGCATATTTAATGCCGCTGCCACACGCCAGACAAAAGAACGAGCATCGACATTTTTTCATCCGAATGTGTTGATGTGCCCATTTAAATAACACACACTTGCAAACAATTTTGAATTATAAATCCCTCCAGACATAATGATAAGTCCGAAAGTTAACTAACTGTACTTGTGGGGTAGGCTAAACTGAACTGATGGTAAATATTTTTACACCATTTGTTGGCTATCTCAAAGCTGTGTTGACTAGAGTTCATCATAACTTTCGAACGAAAAGATGACGATACTCGTTCTTTTGGCTGGCGTGTCATCGGCATAAGAAACCGTCTGAAGTCAGTTCTTGTATTTTATTTACGACTGAGCTAAACTGTCGGTGAGCTCAAGTGACTACAATGAGAGTGACTTATATGGGTTTCTTTTAGAACCTCACAGCATGTGCAGAGTTTTGTACCGAAAGGGTTAAATTCGGACACTCAACAAGAGTGGACACAAGCTGTATATGAATACGGTAACTAAGTACTAACTGAATTCATAATGCTGTAACTAGCGCAACTTATAACAATGCAGATTTAGTGCAGAGCTCCAACGTACATTGGATCAAATGGGGAAGCCATGGCAGAAGAAACTAGAGCACTCTGAGAGCGCATACCTCTGCCAAGCAAGGCAACTGTAGCAAAAAATTCAAATTGACTGAAGCCATAATTTTCTTTGTATACACTCCAAAATCTAATCATTTGTGCCTTTTGAGAGTAATAACAGCTTGTGCAATTTTCTTGAAGATCACCGTTCATAACTTTTTGAGTTAAACTGCTAACAAACGTTATTACAAACATGAGTCAAACATACAAACGGACAAACCGATCTGCACCAAAATTTAATTATTTATGTCTTTTAATATTCCTAACAACATCTATGAATTTTATAGAGATCAATTATTTTTTGAGTCATTGTGCTAACAAGCATAAAATTAAAAACAGTGACAAACGAACGAACGAACGGATTAATACCAAAATTTGGTCATTTACTCTTTGTTATACGTATACCTAACAACTCATGTCGATTTCATGAAAATCCATTTATCACGTTTTGAGTAATGGCATTGAGAAAAATGAGGCAGACAAACAAAGAAACAAACGGATGGACATGTCTTCACCAAAAGTTAATCATCTGTTCCTCCTAACATACCTAACAAACCCTATAAATTTCGTCCAAATCAGTTCATAACTTTTTGAGTTATATTGGTGACAGACAGATAGACAGACAAACACGGCGAAAACATAACGTCCTTGGCAGAGGTAAATATACAGCTAGGTACGAATCGGTCCAGTGGACAACTAATAAATTTCAGCATAGTAGATCCAAGTTGACCGGTATGTATAAGTTGCCTGGTAAAAGTGTCGAGTAGCCTACTCCGATGCAAATAATCTAATCTGATTATCCTTAATATAACCGGAACTTTAAACCTGAGCGTTCAATTTCTCAGTTTGGATCGAGTTTCAGGCGTTAATCGCAAACAGACTTTATTTGCAATAAACTGAGAAGGATTGTGTGTTTGGCTATCTAAAGCGAAACTGGCTTGCGATCAACGCGTGAAACTTAATCCAAAGCGGCGAACTTAACACTCAGGTTTGAAGTTCTGGACCAGTAGCAGTTGATCGCATTTGATGATTTTCATCAAAGGGAAGATACGGAGACAAATTAACAATGCAGGGCATAACTTGCTATTGCTTCGCCTGTAGCATATTCACCACTATCAGGCGCTTTACGTACCTACATATCTCAACCACCTTGTACGGCCTCGCTACAATGCATGGCTTTTTCCAGCAGGAATACTAAGGGACAATGAACCTTTGTAGGAAAAGAACACAGCCTGGTGTCAATAGGACTAAGTTTCTCATGGAGGCCGCAGGTCTCACTCCATTTCCAGTTGCTGCATGTACAGCTACACATGCAAGGGTTAAGGGTTGCATCATATGACACCGAGCCTGCGACTCACGCACTTCATCAGGAAAACATTTTACGTCTTCGGGTGTAACACATAAGAAAACTGCAAGGGATAATCGAATGACGTCGCTGAAGCGTGATAATGGTGCCGAGCCTGATTAATATACCTGTATTTGCTGACACTCATTACGAACATGAAATAAAGCTTGGTATTTGAATAGTCTAATCAAATTCCATTTCATCTCAAGGATTTGAAAATTTCGTCTCCAATTCCACGACTTTTCCATGATTCAAAGCACCATTTTCATTTTCCCTGACTTTTCCAGGTTTAAGAATTTCCAGGTGTGGATGGGAACCCCGATCAATTAAAGTGGGCTCACGACGGAGGAAAAATTGCGAGTGCCACTGCCCACACTAATTACTTTAAAGCTGCTATGCCTAGTGTGATGGAACAAAGACGCTCAAACACTGTCGCGAGTCAATGGAAAAACAGATTACTTCGATAGTACGTTTGATGAAACTTTGAAAAAAGTATATACCGTAATCGTAAGCTTATGACAGTTACAATGCCATCAGAGGGGCAGAGTAACGCCTACAGTGCAGCTCCACATGACGGTGCAGTGTACCCGCAGCCCGCTGACTCACCACACACGCCGCCCCCCAGGGCACGGGAGCCCCAGGCGCACTGCTGCAGGCTGCTCTCAGAGCCCGTACAGGCCGGCGCCTCCAGCAGGAGGCTCTTGGTGTCGTTGTTGGGCTTGTCCTGCCACTCGTAGTACTGGCCGCCTGTGAAGCCCATCTGCCGACACACCACCGACAGGTCCGCTGCCGTCCAGCTGCACGCGAAAAATAACATTATTATTTTTGTTTATTATATATAACTTCCTAATTTTCGCACACGACCGACAGGTCTGCTGCTGTCAAAGTGTACCTACATAAAATCAAACATCTTTCTCATGCTCTGTGTGTAACCTAGAAATAAGAAACATTCTCCTGTGTACCATATTTCAATCCAATTTTGTAATGTCTACGAGTAGGTACTTAATAAAGATTACTATTATTATTACGTTATTATTAGTATTGTGAGCTAATCTTTCAGACGTCCCAATTAACCATAGAGGGAGCAGCTAAGTTCAAAAATGTTCCAAACAATGCTGTTCCTTCACGAGAAATCGGGTCCTTACAGAGCTAAATCTAATTTTTTATGGATAGCCCGATTTGAAATGTAGCCAAGTGGTGTAAGCGAGCGTTCAAATCTTTGTGGCGCTTATTGCACACACAATTACAGGCGCTAAGAACAGCGCTGTTTACGAAAAGTGGCGCTTAATTCAGGCACCAAAGGGCGGATCAGATTTCTCCATATTGAGTAAAGTTTGTATTTTTTGGAGAACATCTCTTGGGCAACAGAAGCAGTAACGAGTTGCAATGGATTCTGTTCGCGAGCATTTTTCGCGGCGCCAGAAGTAGCGCAAGACTCTTGTCTTTGCGGAATCCCACAGCCCGCAACACTGCAGAACGTCAAATAATGACACCCTGTCAATGCACTTAGACCTCAGCAGCGAACAGACATTGCCCCACTCCTCTCCCGGGACGCAGACACACAACATACAGTAGCTCGGCCCACACAGCTCTCGCCTCTATACAGCGACCTCCATTACATATATAGCCCATGATACCGTACATCATACAGCGTAGCGCCATATAGCTATGAATTCAATGAACGCTTATAGCTACTGTATATACATATATACCTATGTTACGCTCTCAAGCGTAGAAATATCAAGCTCCGGACACACAATACCGGCTAACATAACAAAAGAAAGTGAGACCGTGAATGCACGTAGAGAAAACAATGGGGCAACCAAGTGGCTGGAACAGCATAATGAATGAAAGAGAATAGCGGTAAAAGACTACTAGCTATGAATCTGAAAGCGGAATGCGCCGTGCATGGTAGGTGGCTGAAGATGCAACAACACCAAAGAAACGGCTGCTGCTGACGTGAAATTGCGCATAATATTGAGTTGCTGACCCTATTTTTTTTAGCGAGTGTCAAATTATCTCGACGTTTACAGCAGTGTTAATTTTGGCCAGGGGTTTAGGGTTAGCCTTAGCCATGTACAATCCTTAAAGCTGATAAAAATCTGAGCAGACTTTTTTTGGCGTAGCTATATGCTAGCATCCTTTAACCCGTCAAGACGAATAATTATTTCCCCTCAACACTGATTCTGTAAAATTAAGAACCTTACCTTCAGCATACTACCACCCATAGCAAAATACCGGAAGAAAAATTTTCTTCAAACATATATTAGATCCATAAATTTTAGGGAGTTTCGCGGTTCGTTACCTTCGAGTTTCTGCGCGAATGAACCGGAATATTTTTTTTTCCAACTCATGCACCACCCATTCAGTGACACAACAGAGGAGCACACAAAGCGTGGTCACCCAATTCCGAACAAGCGAGTACATTGCGTCATTACCAAAGTACCAAGGAAAACGGAAATTAATATCCATAGTGTACATGAACCGGCGCATCGAGCATTTCCGGAGGAATACAAAAACTGTAGCGTTGAACACAACTATAGCAGAGACACTCTATGGTGCTGGTGCCTGAAGAGGCAGCGTCAAGTAAATTACTTCATAAAGATGATTTTTTTTTTGCACTGTCTCGACAACAAAAAAAAGTCTATTCGGGTAACACGGGAAGTCTACCGCTTAATTAAAAGCACAGATCAACAGAAAATTAGCAAAATCCATTCGAATGATATTCAGTATAAGCTGTTTGCAGAGAAATACGGAATAATGTTAAGGAAGTGGACTTGAGAGTTGGATGCGCACGAGACTTCAGCGGATTAACACAGCGGCTGCTATGACCACAAAAAGGGCTTCGGTTGTGCGTCGACATGACCGAGAACGGATGTCATGCGAATTCAGAACACTAATGACACAAAAGCTGCTAGAGGCGAATTCCCACTATGGTCAACCGAACACGTTTCCTCGCCCAATCGTCTGAATGTTTTCTTGAATCCTCGCAGGCACAACTGCGCGTCTACCAGAGACGGCAGATACCTACTACATACATCGTTAGCCGTCAGCTCGGTAATTTGACAATTAAGCAAGTGTCACTAATAAAGTTTCGAATGTCTCCTCTTATTTGGAGGGAATTAAAACAGAGAGAGCTTTACACTGCCGTGCTGTTCAACACAGACAGCAACCCATTAGGATGCGGAGCTGAGGAAGCTCGTCCACGCGAATAAAATTTCAGCAACTTCTTCACAAAAAGCACAATATTCGTATGTAACGCAGACTAGCACGGTGATATAGTGCTAGCCTAAGGAGAATAAAAGTATTCTCTATGTATTAATGGGAAAACCATCTCGAGGCTGAATTAAGTAAGCATCGCCTTCCGTAAGAATAGTTATTTCTAATGCCCACAAATGCGTACACAGTCGGTACGAGAGAGTAAAATAGGTAAGTGCGTACATGGAACAGCGTGATAGCGCCATGAATGAGCGCGCAATTTCGTACCAACATGTACAGATTGTACACACAGTACCGGTACACGTTCTGCGAGTGATTTTGGGGTGTGCATTAATATACGTACCAGCCAGTGTACGCAGCACAGGTACACAGCTCACACGTGAGGGTGTGAGAGAGGTAAAGCGTAGGTACGCAAAAGGACGCAGCACTCACCACTATGTAGGTCACACACCACGTAATCACCCCATTGTCAAAGAGTCGGTATCTCTATTCTTGAGTGGTAACCTTCCCATTTCGTCACCGCAGCGATATAACTTTCCCTCGGGGCGACGAGTTCTGCCGAAAAAGATCGACGGTGCTCGCGTGCGCGGGTTGATGACTTACTGTATTCATGGAATGGCAGCCTATACGGATCTAGTTACACGTTATGTGCGCTAAATTAACCGAAAGAGCATATTCCGTCACTGTATAGTGCACTGGTTATACTTACGTAAAATTTCAAAAATGAAAATGCATCTGGCTATCTCACATGGGGGATGTGCCACTGAATTTTAGAAAGGAAAGAAATCGAATACTGAGGAAAACAGCTAGTGTGAATAACACCCAAGTAGAATTTCTGTTAAACGCTGGTTAAAGAGTGAGTCTGCAGATGCAACATAGCTTTTGTTAGCTACCCAAAGTACAAAAATAACACTTTAATAAAAGAAAACGGCAACCAACCACAATGTCACTAATATTTTCGTGCAAAATAAAACGAATAGATACGCCACTATAGCTTGTGCATGGACGCACAGCTGTTGAAAGAATCGGTATATGTACGGTACGTTTGGAATTCGTTATCTCAAAGATGCGTCCAATTTCCCATGTATAGTGCAGCGCTTCAGTGTAACTTCATATAAGGGCAAAAGAATTGTATTAGAGAGTTTGAAGATGCCAAAACGAAGAAACTCGTTATGCCAGGGTGCGCATTCTGCATGCAGCTTTTAAGGCACCACATTCGTTTGAAGCTCACATGGGAAAATATATACTTGCATGACTTTCTATACCAAGTCACCTCAGCTGGAAGCAAGGGGAAATATGATGGGAGCAGCATACTTTATCCGGTACAGTAATGGCAATACAATATTTGATCTATAGCTACTTCCCAAAATGTTGTCGTGTATATATATATATATATANATTATGCTTTGGATAGTCTTCTCCTCAGCTGACAGAATGCGAAATTATGCTGATGCTGGAACTGTGGAATATCAATACTAGTGGATAACGCCGCTTATCCAACTGAAAATCAATCACCATAGCTTTCTTTTATATTACGGATACCTATTTAATTCGAAACTATAAAATGTTACGATGGAGTACATATGCACACGTGGTTGCGAAGGGGAACACTCATGGTTTAACAAAGAACAATCTTTAAATATTTTGGCCGACAAAGAGCCTATTCGACATCAAACTCTTTCCCTCGTTCGATAGTGATATTCTTCTGAAAACGTTTTTCAGCTGCCCGATGAGGGTTAGAAATTGAACAGGTAGATAGAAAAGCACAGCCTAAAGACGATAGGGTTAAGAACCCTAAACGCGACACACCAGTCCATGACATACAAAAGCACGCAGCCATCGTCATGACGCAACAGTAACAAAAAGTAGCAAGACCGCGTCAACATCGCCCGTGTTGCTGTACATCAGATCGATAAGGGCTCACGCGACACGACCTCGGTCGTGACCGTGAATATAGGGCCCCGCCAGGTATACTGCGCTCCCGGCTGCTCTGCGCGGTCAGTTCGCACACTTTGTTTCTCAGCCAAGGTTTCCCGCACTTCGTTCGGTTCATGATAGATAATATCGAAGTTACTTCCGGAAACCACACAGAGAGCTTAGCGAAGTATAATTAGATTGTTAGCTGACGTACTTAGCGACAACGAACAAAGCTAATCTTATATGGTTTTACCTCTTTGGACAGCGTTGCAGGTATTAGAACAAACCAATTTTGCTCGAGATGACTGAAAAATTCAATTTTGGGGAGCGATTGAGTCTTTGAAAGTCTTAAGGAACATCGATTAAGGTTAACGCCTAAAAGTCAATCCAACGAAGCGAAACTAAAGCACCTATCTCAAGTTCTGGACAAGAAAGGCTCAGAGGGGTTGGCTCAACTCCGTTTGGCCGTACCAATTAATGGTGCTTCTTCAGTATTCTCAAATCTTAACCTCCCGCCCTGCCGTCAGTTTTCGCCGTTTTCCAAAGAGAGGACTGAAGAAGCGACACGTAGGTATACCTAGAATGTCGAGCAGAATGAAACGACGCATAGCAATAGCAGACAGGAACTGATGAAGAGTAAAGAAGAATAGTATAAAAGTCATTAGTGGCATTGCGAAGAACCAAAACTGGTACAAAAGAAAGAACTTCCGAAGATTTAATTGATACTGATGCGGTCCCTTTAAGATGCCTGTAGCTGATTTAGTCTTACCTACAAACTGTGCTATGTTAAACTATAATATAATCAATGACGTTTAGTAATTTTTTAGCATGAGCTTTTAATCTATGTACATGAATAATTAAGGTTACTGAGAAACAGTTTTGTATTTGGGCTCTTGGAGAGGTGTCATTTATGAAACAAAGCCATTTACCAATCCAAATGAAGTTCACCAATAGGCAGCGAACAACCGTACCAGTGGTCGCATGTAGGCCTAATCGACAATATTCACACATACAGTAGGTATTGAAATTACAAAACGTAGTCGATAGTTTCGAAAGTTTTAACTGGGATAAGTGACAGTCGCATGGAAATATAGTTCTGAAATGCTATAGGTTACATATATTCATTTGCAAAATAGCAATTCGAATTGACCAAGCTTTTGAAACACGGCTGCGTTAAATGTGAGCCGTGCAATGCTCTGGAGTACTTTGGTTTTTTTGTCATATGAAATGACGCAATTAAGGCGGCTGCAGACGAGAGTCGGACCACTAGAACGTTTCGTATTCTGGAACGAAAGTTCCAAGGGAAAGCTGTTGTGCCGCACGTTGCAACTTGTGCTCGGAGCCTTTTATCCTCCGTGCTGCATTTCTGTTGTACGGAACGGGAACAAAACAGTGGCTGTGGCGATGCTTATCTTAATTTTTTATAAATTTTATACGAAAACAACCTTTTTCCCCTTAGCATAATAACGATTTTCTCAAATTGGAAGAGACATGGTTAATTTTTTAACGAATTCTTCAATATTTAGGTGTTTTCGGTGGTGCGTCATCACATGCTGCTGTTGAGAAAGTCTGTGCAAAGCAGTATATGCGAATTGAGCTGATGGGAATTTTTTTTTTTTTTTTTTTTTGAGGAATTTGAAAGGGGTTTTGATTCACTAGCGCACAGTACCGTCCAAAACCAAGGGACAAATTTTCAAAACGGCGTAACTTTTTTCTAACCATGCCAGGTAGCTACTTTTTCTTCTGCACACTATTAGCCAGAAAGATGTTGATTATTGTGTTAAAATTTGAGACATGTACGAAGGATAATAAAAAAGTTATGAACNTTTTTTTTTGAGGAATTTGAAAGGTGTTTTGATTCACTAGCGCACAGTACCGTCCAAAACCAAGGGACAAATTTTCAAAACGGCGTAACTTTTTTCTAACCATGCCAGGTAGCTACTTTTTCTTCTGCACACTATTAGCCAGTAAGATGTTGATTATTGTGTTAAAATTTGAGACATGTACGAAGGATAATAAAAAAGTTATGAACCTGAGGTTATTGTGAAGTAGTAGGTATGTATAAAGTTAGTTCAGCGTTTGATGCCTCTAAACTCGTAGTAAAAAGGAAACGGTACCTTTATGACGGCACCTGTAGGTTGTCGTAAGATAGACACGGTATTTCGGGGATGATGGGTTCTGCGTCTATCGTCAGATTCGACGTGATGATAGGTAAGTAGTGAAGGACATAAACACCAGGATCACTCTTGTAGTTATATTCATCAAGGAGGAATACACAATTGGTCTTGGAGTCTAATCCGATCTTAATAGTAGACGTGATCAAGGATTGTCACTATGCAAGTGTGCTCGAAGCGGTAAGTGGAGGTGAGATGTGTGACTAGATGTGGCTGGTTATGATCTAACACCAGCTCTAGCTACGCAACGGCTTATATAGGTTTTGAGGGTGCAGTGCATCAAGCGTGCACATGCTTCCCCTACAAAGGGAAATTGGAGCGTAAACTCCAATTAATTTTAGGCATAAGGCCCAAAGACAAAATCTTGAATCGATTATTCATGATTTAATTTAAGTCTTGCGCAGCAGGAGTCGCGTATATGACTGTAGTTTGTTTTAATTGAATAGTGTAGTGTGTCCACAACTAAGGAACATACAAGAAAAAAAAATGCATTTTACTCAAAGTTTGCTAGAAATATTTAGCAAAATGGTGGTGAAGAATCAATATTTGGTAAATAGTCCCTTGTTTTCGATTACAGCTGCACATCGTCGACTACCTGACCGAATGAGACTCTGACAATCTTCAACAATAATTTTCGCCCATTGCTCTTGAAGTTTCATCCAAAGATGTTCCGTATTGATGGGTTTCTTGCCATAAATTTCACCCCTAGCGTTTTCCAAAGATTCTCGATTGGATTTACGTCAGAACTTTATGGTGGCCAATCCATAATTTCGAGATTTTGCTGCTCAAGGTAACTCATGACTGTCTTTGCCTTGTGGCAGGGGGCATTGTCTTGCAAGAATATAGGATGGGGACACCTGAGTTTACAGTATAAGGCACGACAATAGCTTCCAACAGATTTTTATACAACTGAGCACTCATACGGGTTTGCAAACGAACGAGAGGCGATGTCCCTTGACTAGAGATCATACCTACCGAAAACCATCAAGCTCCCAACGCCAAACTTAACAGTTTTCTTAGTACACTTTACACTTAATTTCTCACCTTCACGTCTTCTAACAAAGTTGTTACCGTCATTACCAAACAAATTTAACTTGCTTTCATCACTGAAAAAACTCTAGCCCAATTTTCATGAGACCAGT
Organism: Parhyale hawaiensis; assembly: GCA_001587735.2. Taxonomy (NCBI): domain Eukaryota; kingdom Metazoa; phylum Arthropoda; class Malacostraca; order Amphipoda; family Hyalidae; genus Parhyale; species Parhyale hawaiensis. Next base: position 8,854,795 of record LQNS02278091.1, on the reverse strand, counting down.
TAACATGCTTGTTTGCAAACTCTTATATCTTTTTCTTGTTCTTGGCACTCACAAGCGGTTTCTTCTGGGGGCGTCTTGTAAATAATCATATTTCTTGAAGGCGCCGAGAAACGGTCTGACGTGAGACGTTCATACATGTTGTGTTATTAATTTTTAAGGGCATCAATGCAGCCAGTTTCATTATACGACTTCACTATTCTGCCCACAACACTTTTCGAACGGCTTACCTTCCCAGAAATTGCTTTAATAGTGAAATTATTCTTGTGCAACTTGGTAAAACCTTGTCGCAGGATACAATCAAGTTTCTGACGTGGTGCCATCATGTAACGAACAGCCATGTTTACAAATGGCAGTGTCAGACTTTGTCTTCGATGTAAATAAAGAAATACGGACCGAATAAGCAATTAACTATATTTTTCTTTTTTTCCCTTCGTTTCGGACATTATAAATTTTAAGAGAAAAGCTATTCGTTCATAACTTTTTAATTATCCATCATACATGTCTCAAATTTTAGCAATAATCAACATCTTACCGGCTAATAGTGTGCAGAAGAAGAAGTACCCTACCTGGCATGGTTAGAAAAAAAGTTATGCCGTTTCGAAAAATTGTCCCTTAGTTTTGGCCGGTACTGTAGGTGAGAATATGGATGAAGCTGACAACTACTTAAAGGGTGGCCAGGTTGGAGATGGTTCATAACACCTACAGAGATTTTCACTTTAAATAATGATGTGTGTACCTAACTAGAAATAGCCTAGTCATCATCTTAATATTGTGCACATTAAAATAGAAAGTTTGCAAAACAATTGGAGGAAGTGAAACACTGGTGATATTGTTCCTCTGACAGGTGGCAGAAGCAACTGAACACTGAAGCAGCTGGTAAACAATGGTCAGCTGATGCGCTCGCGAGTCGCGAACGTAAGACTCCGCGTCTGCAGTGTCGGAAACATTTGTTCCACGAAACGGAAACTGTTTGTGCCCGCGTTTTGAGAACATAAGGCTCTCGTCAGCAGCCGGCTTTAGGATATCAGCTCCGCATATTGAGCTGCAAGGGTTTAGTACGAGCTGGATAAAAGTCGCAGGCTGAGCGGTTAGTTTTACAAGAAAGAGGCTTCCAATAGCTTGGCTTGCGTTCACACCGAAATTTCAGAATGTCGATAAGTTCCGAAACTTCAGCTCCATATTCAGCGACCGCCAACAGTCATAACTGGTGAAATTGGAGGAAAATAAATAAACCCCTAGCTACTTTGGATGACTGAAAAAAGTCGTCCTATCTTCCTCAAATTATCAAGTGATTGTGATTGCCTTGTTTAAGAAAATCAGTCACTTTTCCAGCATCTCCTAAATCTTCAGTGATTAGAATAGATAGGCGGCAGTACAGGGCTCCCACACTGAAGTCTCACAATTAATGGCTTCACAACCTCATTTACGGAAACAGTCACTGATTCCGCTTAATAGATCCCACTGCTATCTTACATAGGTAATTTGACAAACTCTACCATCATCGTTTCATCTCCCAGAAACTTTCAACGGTAGGCATTGCTTTTTAATTAAGAATACCGGCCACCGTTCAATTCACACGTCACGTTTTAGATCCAACTGCTTAGATAAAATATGTAGCTACGCTGACGTAAGAGATATTATGAATGTTAAGATGGAACAAATTTCAAAAAAAAGTAAGAATAGACGAAACTGAGAAGTAGGACGGCGCAGGTGACACGACCGACAGGTGCAAGTAACCAACTTCAGGGACGTGAGGTGTGCGTGAGAACCTCGATCTCGACGCCCTCACGCAAATTGTTCCTCGACAGACCTGTGATCAGCTGCGCATACAGCAAGCTGCGTATTATCCAAGTGTCTAATATGATCATGATCAAGCTCGTCGCCAGCAGTCGTTGCTGGCTTTGCACGAATATACACAACTATAAAAGGTCAAGGGCGTTAAAACATATAATTTATTAATGAGGAAATATGGAGGTGCACTCACGAAATGGTCAAACTTACGACCATAAAGATATTTCTTATCTTTAGCAGGAATATTTAGCCACTTTGACCACACAGAGAACGTTCAGGTCGGACTGCGAGTTTCCTTCCAGGATTATTCCATGCGGCAAGAGCACCAAAGTTTGATGGAAATCTTGGCTAGAAACGTTTCACTAGATTCTTAGCAACCATCCCATAGAACTACAAACTCATCGACCATAAAAGACGGTGGGCAGAGTACATACGCTACACATTGGTCGTAACATCTACGTTTTCAAGCTAGTGTATAACAATAGGTGCGTAGGAGGTCATCCCGGTTCAAACCATGTGACCGTTGTATTTAAATACTTGCTTGACCCTGAAAAGACTTTGAGCGTCCTCCTCCATATTTTCAAGCAAAAGAAAAGACTGCAACTGATTTACATGTTAACACTAGCTATTTATCATGACCAGGATGGCGTAGTTTCTAAAAAATAGTACAGTTCGTGAGTAAAGTTTCAGCAGGCGAGGGGTGAAACATGATAGCTCTTCCCTGCGTCCCCACAGGTATGGGCCAAATGCAGAACAATCCGATATAAAGAACCGAAGTTACGGAGCTCATGGTTATTAGATAGAACTTCATAAAAAATAAATAGAAAGGCACTGCTTAGCCACACTATTTAAATTCGAAAAACAATTAAAGCTGTCGATAAACTGCGTTTATTTGTCGTCAAGGGAACAAAATTCCAGTACCTGGACGAACTCAGCGGACACCGAGCACGAAGATGACCTCACGCAACGGAAGTGGTCACTTCCTCACAACCGTAGTAGCTATACCTCCTGCTGCCGGAACTGATGGGTTGTGCTTCAGTGGGCAGAGTATCATCGTACCTGTCTGCTGCTCCGACATCCCGCTCCGTGCCAGCTTTTGCAGCATGGAGTAAATGTGCGTCCGTAAGACGCTAGTATCTAGCGCCTATTATTAGGTTTATGTTTCTCTTCCAGAAATCTAAAAAATTCTTGATATTAAAGACGTATATGAGCAAAGCTGTAAATAGATCCTTGCATTTTCTCGGCGTGCTTAATATCTTTTATTTAACAAGAGAGGCCAAATAAAAACATTGGCTTCTCGCAGGAAGAACATAACTTATTGGAGCGGCATGCTCGGACAATCTATCGTATCGAGTTAATTTTTACCCTCAAGGTAAGCAATCAAGATTGACGTCGATTAGTCAGCAGGTAATCAGTGAAGTATTATCTACCCATTTCCGATGAATGTCTAGACACTCAATATCATGTACTCCAACTAGCATACACTCACGTTTATACCATCTAGTTTCATTTAAATATCTGTTTAAATGAACTCATCGACATGTCAAAAGCCTATTTTCATATTTTGAATAGGTACAAAAGACAGGCAAGCGATTATTATAGTTAAGAACTGATTCATTACTCTCAAGCTAGCTACCAACTATAGCTACATGGTTCAAACTTCAAGTGGTCCATGAGAAATAACCAACCATGATCGATAAATATCAAACTCACCAAGATAGTGAACCATAGAACTGCACTGTCCAGATGACGAGTGGCACTATATATGTACTCGTCTATGTTGGAACATACACTTAAATTGATGGCGGTTCAAGGGAGAATTTCCACCGATACGTAACGACTCAAGTCTCCTCGCTTATCATGGCATCATAAAGCAGCATGTTTCCAAACGTATACGGTCAGCAGTAGCGCATCCAACAAGACGGCAGGGCCCAGGGGCGCGCACTGCCCTCAGGGGCGGAAGCGTTACGCAAGGGGCAGGTGCACGCACGGAGGGGGGGGGGGACGTTCTGGATGCTACCACACAGTCCCAGGTGATCCATTCTTTCAAACACTTGCTTAGAAGCAACGCCTCAAATAGCGATATTGCTAAGGAAAAGAGTAGAGTAATGTAGGAGAAAATAGGTTAGTCATATCAGAATGTGCTACTTCAATACAAGGGGCCCTCCCCCTAGATTTAAATAGGAGAAAGAACCCGTGAAGCGAAACTGTACACCCTAAGTAAGGTTAAAGCTATTGCCGTAGTAGACAAATTCATGCTCCAACAGGTACAGTAGGCAAATTCGAATGTACCGCGCGGTTCTCCGTACATGCATCTGATCTACATCCCAATGGTCTGACTCCATCATACCTACACGCCTATACAGTATTGCCTGCTAAATGATAAACTGAGGTATTTGCCCGAGACACTTTAGTATTGAATCGATTCTCTCGTTTACGTGCACAGTAGATACCGGTATTTACTCGGAGGTATGTAATTATTGTTAGACGCCCACAATCAGCAAGGATGTCATAGCACTGACCTAACATCAATTCGTGAAATTTTAGGTCAGGAAAATAATCAAAATTGAAAAATGAGGGCTTATAGCACCAAGAGTGCATAGGTGTGTGCAAGTTTGCACTTGTTTCAATATACATAATCAAGAGAGCTCAAGAGACCTTATAGGGATCTTAAGGGGCTTTAGCACCCTAAAATGGACCAACGACGCCTGTATATCTTGTGTTCTTTGCACGCACTGTACCAGTTTCACTATCTCTTTACCTACAAATTAAATACAGTTTGAAATGAAAGTATGGTAATTATAACTTCAAGTAAACAATTATTTCACTATTTTCTTTTTAAATTTGAATTTGACTTATTACTTCCGTTAAGGAGGTTATGTTTTCATGCATCTAGTTTGTCTGTCACCAAGATAACTCAACAAGTTATGGACGGATTTCTACGAAATTCAGAAGGATTGTTAGGTATTTTAAAAGTAACAGATGATTAACTTCTGGTTAAGATCCGTTCAGCCGTCTGTTTGTTTGTTTGTTTGTTTGTTCGCTTGTTTGTTTGTAGTAGTAGTAGTAGTAGTAGTAGTAGTAGAAGTAGAAGTTTTACTAGCGCATCAGGGACACAGTGTCTATATCGTGCCGAACTATTCCTGTGGTTTAACACAGGATCGTGCGCCACTAGGATGCGAGATATGTCTAGTTTTGAATTATCAATGGTTTTTGTCTCGGCTTTTCTGCCGGGAGGTCTCACAGTGTTCAGTGCGAAACTGACAGAAAAAAAAGGCGCAAGTTGTGCATCTCCAACCCCAGGGCAGCACTGGCATCAAACTCGCCATTCTGCGTGCGCTCATCACTGTGCGTGCGTTCAAGTAAACTTTCTTGCCGCGGAAAAACAACCAGAAGCACTGCCAAACCTAACCTAACCTTACGTAACCTAACCTAACTTGACATAATCTGCAATACAGCGAGCAGGCACAGCTCACGAACTTGAACTCCGCCCGCACGTACACCGATGCCCGTACACAAACGTACATAGCGAATGGCGAGTTTGATGCCTGTGCCCCCGGGCACGGCTGAAAGCTTTCGCTCAGCTACGCCGCACAGGGGAAGGAAACGAAAAACAAGAAGGTAAAAATCTATCGGAAATAGGTCGGCCACCTCGATCAGCGGCCCACATCCCGAAACAGAAGGGGAAGTATTGAGAGTTGAGAACTTACCTAACTTTACAAAACTAACCTCGTCAGCAGGAACTGCGGCAAGCTGCAACATCTGCGTAGAAGGCACTAGGGACCCTTGGGTGCGTGAGGCCCAAATATATTGTGGCAGGGAAAGAGCCCGCCAGAATATACCCCTGAGGGCTGCTTGTTTGTTTGTCTGCCTCTTCTGCATAGTACGATAACTAAAATAGTTTCGGATGGATTTTTCTAAAATATACACGAGTTTTTTGGTATATTACGAAGAGTAGGTAAATAACCAATTTCTTTTAATTATCAGTTAGTTTATCTCTGTGTTTTGTTCTATATAATTCAAAAAGTTCTGAACAAGGCTTTATGAAATTTACAGGAATTAGCTATTAGAAATGTTAAAAGACATAAATGATCAAATTTTGGTGATGATCGGTTGGTCTGTGTGTGTGAGTAATATTTGTCAGAATATTTGTAAGCAACATAACTGGTAAGAGTATGAGCTCTCAGCTTCCTCTAGTTTTGTAAATATATTTCTATCTTTCGTGTCCTGTTCATAACTGTATATAGTGGCGAAAAATAGGCCAAGTCACAGACTTTCTAGCTTTCTTACTTTTGGATGGGGATCGAACGGCAAAAATTAAACTAGGTTACAGAAGATGGCAGAGTGGGAATACTTATTCTTGCTACTGAATGCAGTTCTTGCTCAAACAGCGTTGCTATCCCAATAATGACTGTACTTACAGTTTTTCTTAGCGTTACGGAGTCTGATTTTCATTACTCTATTCATAAATTAAAACTTTACGTGCTCGCAATTCACGACGTAGCTAAAAAATGAGTAGATGATCAACGAAGCACAGGAGAGGCGATTTTTCACGATGTAATAGAAACGGAATTATTTTTCCACCTTGCTTTCTGCCTTTGGCGAAGCAGTTTTCGCTTGGGTGGAAAATTTTTAAAAATGTACTGAAGGTGTGTCTTGCTACAGTAAATAGGATACGCAGTGGGGATTTTAACTACATTCAGTAACGCATCACTGCTTGCTAATATACAATTATTTTTTCATATCATCTAGCCTATACCTTGAGTTACCTTGAGAGTCTTCGGAAGAAGTCCAGGTGACGTTGCTCACGTCACCCCACGTGTGTGGAGTCACTCTGCTGGGTGTCTTCTGTGGTGCCGCAGTTTGCNTTAAATGTGAATCCAGCAAATTTTTGAACTCTACAGTTTTGATATCAGTGGCGCTTCGAATATGCCGAGGCATTTTGTTAAACAATCTTGCTCCCCGTACAGCGAAGCTATTAGAATATTTTGTAGCCACAGCTTTTCCACCATCTCTCCTTGGGATACGGATATCACAGGTCCTTCCCGTTCTTTCCGAGTGTCTGGCGACAATCTGCACATTCACAGTGATACGTTCCAGAATTTTCCAAACATACCCAGTCCTTCCTATGGAAAGGAAAGAGCGCTACTAAATTAAATAAAAAATTTGAAATAGAGATCATTTATCTCTTATAACAATTTGAGCTGGCCGTTGTAGCATACCCATCAGAAGTACATAAGTAACGACAGCATTATCATTGAGAAGGGTCATCATAAATTCCTCGCTCTCAGTTTTGACAGCTCGGGAACTCTTAGTTGAATGTATCAGGAAGGTCTCATCGGTTAGCTCAAACTGAGATCAATAACTTCAGCAAGGCTCAACTGCGAGGCGGGAGTTAGATTAGATTGCATACAGAATATCTTGGGCTTGCACAACAAGACGCCTCTCTAATAATTCCTGCGAGACAAGTTCACCCAGGCCGCAGTAAGAATCCCTAACAGAATGTGAAGTCGTCAGCGGTGTCGGGAGTTCCGGCGCGCGGTGCGGAAATATTCCGACTGCTCACTTCCGCCGGTACTGCCTGCAGCGGCAGCCTCAGTGCGGGGGCCCGCACGCGCTGCGCGCAGCCTCAAACGCGCCTAAATAGTAGGTGCGCTCCTGTAATCCTGGCAGCCTGGGCCCTGGCTGCCACGATCAAAGTATGCGTACAGAATCGCATATGATTTAGTGTAGCAGCAGCGGAGCAAAAATTTGAGAACAGAGAACACTGACGATACAGAAAATGGGCATATATACATAGATACTTGTGAAATAGAATGATATAACAGATGAAGGAATATTTGTGGCCATCGAAAAGATTTAATTAGCTTCCTCGCTCAACACAAGCGATGCATCAGTGGAAGAATACATCACAAGCAGGCTAAGGAACGCAACTTAGAGCAGAGCAGCACTAGACAAGACAGAAGCTACAACACTAACTCTTAAACCTCTAACATGTGTACAGAGGCAGCGCTCCAAGTAGTTCTATTCTTACGAGAAGGGCAAAATTAATTCATGAAGTACAAACTGCGGCTTTCAACTCAATCGCGTCTGGACTGAGCTCCCTCGCTACGAAGGCATTTCCTCGCGTAGGAGAACAACAATTAGAGAAAATTCCTAGAGGCAACATAACACAGCTGGGTTAGGAAAAGAGTTACCTGCTGCACACCTTGTCCAATTGAGGTCATCACAAAAAGCGCTATTGTAATTTTGTAATTTGTAAACCAAAAACAGGACTTGTATTGAGGCATAAAAGGATGAACAAGAAGGAAAGGAGAATTATTTCAGTGAGCGCACAGATCCAATAGGGAGAGCAAGCAAGGGACGGTCTGCAGCACACGCCGACAGTGACGCCTGCAGCGGAGCCCCGTTGCTACGGACGCAAGGAAGCGTTTCTTGCGCGTCGCTCGTGCGGTCGTGACAGCTACCGCCCAACGTTCTTCTCCAGCCATGCACATGCAACACCCGCAAAAACTCTCAACTTCATCCCCGATGAACGCTTACAAGGAAGGTACCACCCAGTGTTTTTACATTACCGCATGTCACACAAAATCAAATTCCTCAATATTTATAAATACGAATCAACTACTCGAAGCATCATTTAGATATAGAAGAAAAAAATGCAAAACATCATACGAGGGAGTGGATTTTGCATTAATTAGTTCCCTAAGATAAGCTGCTCCATCCTAAAATAAATTCTCACATCAATACAATACTATCAGATGTGATTTGTTATCCTCCAGCTTGGATTAGCGTCTCTTCTGTTTCCTGCAACGAAGACGTTGTGGAAGAAGTAGGCCTACAGCCAACAAAAATTGGGCACTGCACAGTGACTGACGGCAGAAAGGGTGCAATTCTGATACGAATGCGTAGAATTCATTCCACGGAACATAATTGTAAGATAAGAACTTGTAGCTAATATTCGGTAACTACTTCGCACAGATCCGTTCTTGGTTATAGTCTTCTTAGTTCAGCAGCGACGCGACAGTGAGGTATAAATCCATCATAGTCTATTAGCGAACACGGGACAGGCTAGATCCATTGTTCAGCGCTATCAGCTAAGAAGCTTCATCTACAATGCAACTTGAACAGTAAGTAGCTTATAGAATGGCGTGTCCCGTCTTGTCAAGACTCTTGCACCGTTACTGCGCATTCTCTGCATTGGCCCACTTTGCCTGTCATTCATGAGGTCAAAGTAAGGATTTTGGGTGGTACTCCAATATATCTATAAACTTTTCGTCTCACACCGCGCGCGCTCTCAAGCTTCAGATACGCGGGATCAGTTAACAAATCCACGCGACACTTTTTCCACCACTCCACTCTAGTTACGCTCCTCACTATGTGTTACGATCTCCAGCAAAAATAGACCTCCAGTTTATGCGCGAGTAACCAGACTCCGTCTCCCGGACGACCGCAGCGCAGCGAGAAGTTTCGCTCGACGGCAGCAGGACAAAGAAGCTGCGCCACAAAGAACGGACGACATCGACAGAGCTAAAGTCGTGCGACTCTTATTGTTGCTGTGCCTGACATACTGGGTCGCAAAAGATCGAATATGGTTATGGGTTCGCTAATGCTCATGCCTTTTGTAACTTAATTTGATGTGGCAAATGTTTTTTTCATGTGGCACCATCTGCAGGAGCTGGGAGGATAATCGTACTGTTTGAAGAAACTGCGTCTCGTTAGCTGCTGAGCGGTAAGTAGGACTTTTCTTAATTCATCTCAGCGAAGAATTACCCGAACCATAGCCCACACCATGGTCCGAACTAATTAATCGTGTGCGTCTCCTCGAGTTCTGCACTAAAAGCGGCAAGGAATTTCATTTGCCTAGCCCTATGTAAAATTAAAATATCGGTACCGTATCTCATCAACTGAGCAGGAACTTAGCAAGGGGCTCGTGCTGGTAGAATTCTATCTCCGACCTGAACAAATGAGTAGCTACTTAGCTGAAATGATGATAGGCTACAGGGGATCCAACATGTACACCAACAAATTTATGAATGTAACACTGCTAGCCATCGACTAACAACATCTAGGAGACATTATCGATGATTCACGCAGTATCTGTTAGCAAACAACGGTGAGAAGTCGACTTGTCGTATTTGCATCAAACTGCGTGGTAGATACACGCTTTGCGAAAAGAAAAACAGTACCGTAGGATGGGGTAATTGAGATTATGTGGGGCAATTGAGATATAGTGGGGGTAATTGAGATCAATGATTATTGTGGCCTTGTTAGAGTACTTACACAAATCAGAACATATTTTTTAAATGTCAAATCCTGGCACATACCTACCGCAAGCCTATAGATTGTGTAAGTACTCTAACAAGGTCACAATAATCATTGATCTCAATTACCCCCACTATATCTCAATTGCCCCATATGATCTCCATTACCCCATCCTACGGTAGGTAATAGATAATATATTAAAAGCTAGTTCTGTAACAAACAACACGGTTAGTAGCTAAATACGGATATTAAACTTAACTACATTAGATACTCTAAAAGTTACTAAAGGATTTTTACGAAATTTACAGGGATTGTTAGGCATGTTAACACTAACAGATGATTAACTTTTGGTGAAAATCCGTTCATCTGTCTGTCTGCAAATTTTTTCCTAGGGCCATAAATCGAAAAGTAATGGATGAATTTTCATGAAATTTATACGAGTTGTTAGGTATAATACGAGGAGTAAACGACCAAATTTTTGGGATGATCTGTTTGTTTGTCCCTATGTTTGATTTTATGCATGTTAGCACAATAATTCGAAAAGTTAGGGATGGATCTTGATGAAACTTACTGGAGTTGTTATTAATGTTAAAAGACATAAATGATAAAATTTTGGAGATGATCGGTTAGTCTGGTTGTGTGTTTGACGTAAATTTGTCAAAATAATTGTTAGCAGCATAACTCAAAAAGTTACGAACGGATCTTTATGAAAGTTACAGGAATTGTTAATACTATCAAAGGGCACATATGATTGAATTTTGGTGTTGATACGAAGAAAATCATGGCTTCATACCCAATTTGAATTTTTCCATTACCGTTCCCTCGCGTGGCGGAGGTATGTGCTCTCAGAGTGCTCTCTAGTTTTCAAATTGTAGCCTGAATCGGCCAGCTTTTGCAAAAGCCTTAGAAAAAAGTGCATATTCTGCACGAGGTAACGACAGGATACGGCGTACTGGCAACAGTAACACACAGTGCTGGTGGATACGATGAAAATATTTGTCGTAACTTCTAAGCTAGCTTAGAAAGTAGATCCATCCAAATTTGGTTATAAGAGAAATTAGGACACGTTCCAAGGATGCTACTGAGAAGGGACGAAGTTTTACAAATTTGCACTATAGATGGTGAGCAAGAAGCAGAAAGCAGAGCGTCCTGACTGTCCGTACGAGCAGCAAAACATCTGAGCGACGCTGGAGTTGCCTGTGTCACTACCATAAACATCCTAGCTAATAACAGGATGTAAGAGAAGAAGAACTCTGAGCGTATAAGCACGTGCGCCAAGCGTAATTAACATTAATTTATTACAGATGTGGGTCACAGCGCAAGGCGTTGCTCACAACCTCTCCTGATCTTCAGATGTATAACTAAGTTAAACCAAAGTACAGTGAAATTTTAACTGTTGTGCCACTGAAAATGAAGCGAATCATACGACGCGCGCAACGGGATACTCAGTGTGGTGAAGAAATGAAAATGAGATCGATAGATGAAAATTGCTGGATAGGTACGAACTCTACGAAGGAAGAATACAAACTTCAGACAAAGACGAAAGTAAAAAATCGTTTTAAAAGCTTGATGATTCAAGATGACTACCTTAATTTATTTAAGTTAAGATACAGCACAGGCTCCCTCATTAAGCACATGAACATCGAACAGGTGGAACGCGAAGGAGCACTCGTCTATTTTGCGCCATAGAGATTTTTGGTGTTTTTCGTAGTAAATAGGTATGTTTTAGAGAAAAAAGTGGGACGATAGTTTTTGTTGTTGTCATTAAAATTGCTAAGTATTAATGATAGTCTATGAAAAAATTTATTAGTACTTGTCATATCTTTTGCATAGGGACTGAAAATTATTATATGAGGTTGGTAAGCGACTGTTCAGCTTTAATCGTCGTCTGTGCGCATTTAAACCCAATATTAACCAAGCTTTATTACCTACTGTGCCATACGAGTTCTTTGTTCAACTGTACAGGTTATAATCTTAAAATGGGGAAAAATAAAAATGCCATTGCAGCAATATGGCACAGTGAGGATGAAACAGGCTTATGAGAGATGGCAGAAAAGAACCTAACAACGAGAGACCATTGCGCTGTGCAGCAGAATTAGAGTGCGGTGACGCAAGAGGACACGAAGAGAAAGAAAGCCGCGGAGACTGCGGCGGAGCAGCCCAGCAGCATCAGGTGCACAGGAAGCGACGCGTGAGTCATGAGGTGCGGGGCGGCGGAGAGCAGCGGAGCTGATGAACACCGTTGTGTGGCGCGCTCTCCCCGCGGGAGAGACGCGGCCGCAGTGAAGCGCGACCCCCTTGCAGCAGGTGACACGGGAGCAGGACTCCATGGAAACTGAGGCCTGTCGCATTCAGCGCGCTGGGTAACCCCGGGTTACGCAGTGTGACCTCGGGGGTAACTCCGTCTCCAAAATCCGTGTCGCATTGAGCTGTTTACCGTCAATGAGAC
>LQNS02278091.1:8820933-8841994 GCA_001587735.2 Parhyale hawaiensis | reverse complement strand
TCGGGGTTACCCTTTGAGAAATCCTGTCTCATTCACCTCTATAATAGCGTAACCCAGAGTGAGTAACCCAGCGTAACACCGAGTTACTCTGTGGCAATCTGAATGCGACAGGCCTCAGGTGTCCTTTCATAGGGAATACAGACGACGCAAGGAAATATAGTACCGGGGGATACCAAAAAATTGCACCAGAGCATCATTACCTCGTTCACATACAAATTTTAAATAAACGTATGATACGCCTCATCACCACCACAGAAAACTTTACAGAGGATCTATATATGTATACCTATATTATCATTTTAGTTTTCGATAGACTTCAGGAAACTTAAGTGCCGCCTCTGCACTGTATAGAGCTAAAAGACAAAGGCAAGAAATACAAGCACGATTATAGGCCAAAGTCTTCCTAGCAATTACACAGTTGAGGTTAAGAGAAAGGAGGATATAACACAGGCAAATGAAAAAACGACAGTTCAATTGCATTTACTGACGTACCGCAACATGCGACCATCATGCAACGGCAGAGTAAGCTAAAAAAAAAACAATGATCGGAAGAGTAAAACAACCGTTCGTCATAGTAACATAAAGTTGGGAAATAGGTACTTCGGAAACATGGATATCTCCAAAACTCAACTAAGGGTCAAGGCCAAGTGTGGGTATTTCCAGCCATATAAGACAGGCCACATTCTATTTTCCAATAGTTAGGAGTAATCGCAGACATTGACCATGCCACGTACCTATGGTACAGTAGAAATTTATAATTCGCGTGACTGCGGCCATCTAAAATAGCGTGAATTAGAAGCGAGAAGAAAAATGCAGCTTGATTGTGGAGCACGCCGGACTGGGAGTTAGTTTCTGCTCTACTCTGAGTAAGTTAAGGCACCTGGAGGGAATGGGGAGAGGAGGGTCCAGTGAAAAAGTGTTTGCTCCGCCAGGTGGAGAAAAAAAAGTGAACCCGGTAGAGTCCAATGGACAGAAAGTTTGTTGGAACATTTTTTGTTGCTGCTTGTTCTCACTTCAGCAAAACCCTGTCAACGCATACGTGAACTATATAGATGAGGCTTGTGTCCCAGATAATGAAGCAGCTTGGTTTTCATTAAGATAAAAAAGGCTGCTTTTACCGTATCACGTTCACTCTACCTCACTTCACGGTCACGTCCAATTTTGATAGGCATATATTGCTCAAACATAGTATACATAGAAACAAACTTACATGCTATATTCAAGAGAATAGAGCAAACAATTATCTAGTTTCTTAACCATTCAAAAAAATCTACGCCACGTAATATGATTGTATAAGAACAGTTGGAATAATAGGCATCACAAAAACCACAATAGTCATGAAACAAAGTGCTTAAACGAAAGTCACACTTGATGAATCAATAAATACTTCAGATATCAAAAAGAAAGTATTAATTAATTAATTAACGAAAGGTTCTATTCACGTAATACTGTTCATGTTCTTGACAAGAACTGAGTAACTACCGATCAACAGAGAGAAAGTGATGCACGACGATCGACGCTCTTGTTCCAATTGTATGTAGCTAAATAGAGAAAGAAAGAAAGAAACGAGGTGAACAAAGAAGGGCGCGGCACACTCCGCTCACGAACGTGCGCAACAAAAGGCGCTTCACGCAGCATCACGTGTTTCTCTCGAAACAATTTCACTTTCTAGGCGAAAAAATACTAAACCCTGTCACACGTGAAACAAACTTGCCTTCTTGTCTCGATCCTTAACTACATACTTATCTCCCATCGCTGTGCAAACTCTGCTCTTCTATTTTCAGTAACACACGAAAAATACTAACAGTCACTACAACTAAAATTTACGTTGATACATCATGTGGTAAAACTTTTTGACATGACTATTAAAATGCTGTGAAAATTTTAAAATGCCGCTGAACATGATAGAAAATGGCAACTGGAAATGCTTTCAATATTTTCCAAGAAGCTGCAGATCGGGATTTATAACAAACAGTTGATGCCAAGACATCTAGAGACATTACAGTCAACTTATGTACAAGATATAGTAATGAGGCCTTGGCATGAAGAGATAGGTATAATAAAATAAGTAGGTAGCTACCGAAAGGGTTGAAGTGAAGAAGTGGTTATGGTGTAACATCATAATGGAGTAGCTATCCCGCGACAGTAAAGCTTCACGTAAAGAATAGGTTGAAACGACCAGTTTTCTGATAGGTACAAACAACCAGGAACAGAACCCACGCTCTCGTTTTGTGGATCAGTTAATTGAAATGAGAAGCGGTTTCTGAAGATTGAAGAGCATCAAGGGACCACTTCAGATAGGAAAATTAATGTTCTCCAAACGAAGAGAGCAAAACAACGAGCAGAACAGTAGAAAATTGAAAATATGACAGAAAAAGCTATACAAACGACGCAAAAATGGAGAAAATGAGTCGCTTATTAACCGAAAAAAAAAATTGTTAGTTGCCACAAGGAGAACGTACAGACCTAACAGCAACATATAGTGCGTGTGACGCAACAATTTTCTACAGCAGATCACTGAACTATGCGTGGCACGGAGGCTATTCCATTCTCCACCACGACAACCATAACAAAACTCCTGGTGGCCTCATGAAAAGTAAATCATAAACAAACGTCTGCATGAGGCGGCCAGAATGAATCTCCTCAGACGACGTCGTTGCATGGGAGCACGAGCCAATGGAAATTGTTACCTACGCAAACCGTGAAGAGGGCCAGGAATGCTATTAGTACCACGGAATTTCTTGTAGCAACTCACGTATATACCATTTCAATTCAAGAAAAATTTGGTGGAAGAACTTTTCAAAAGCTTCTTAAAGAACATATACAGCCTTAAGAATATGCACGTGGGAAACGCCTTTGAGGACCCATCAGCATCATATTTTTAATTTTATACAAATGGAAATAGAGTAGCAAATTCTAAAAATTGTCAACTTAAGCAACGATTAGGCCTGTAGATGATGCATATACAATTGACAACCAACAAAAGTTTGAAAACTACAGGAACACTAAGTATTGCACAAGGAGTAAAGCAACAGAGTGCAGGCTCATCATGGAAGTGAGCTATACGTATGACGGGAAGGGTTTGGTTTCCTTCGATGCACAACAACAGTGTTGAGAGTCGCCCCTATAGGGTGGGGGCGGCCACACGCCCTATGCGGAGAGCCAGCGCCTGGCACGGCAACGCCGCGGCGGACTCGCTGCCTGCTCCACTGCAGTAGCGCTTATTGTGAGCGTTTTGTTCACACATAGGTACGTCGCATGTGCCTTTCTCCCTTCAATCTAATACAGGAAACTTTAACTGGAAACTGCTGAACTTTGACAGGAGACAATTAAAGGTTACTCGGAAGCACGTGAGGTTTGATAGGTAACAAGATAAAGTGAATTTAAAAATTTAGCCATAGACCATATAATATTGTATGGTGTGGTTATTGAAGTTCAAATCAGGTTAACGAAAGCATGAGTACAAAATTACTAAATAATATTCACAATACTGTATCTTATAAGTATGATAATGAAATATTACTGACGCTAAACTTCAAACAAATGCAGCTTGATAATAAACATTGAAATTAATTTGTAACAACTGTAGTTTTCTTGCAATCAACTAAAGTTGAAAGTTCAATTCAGAATATGTCAACCTATACAAAATATAAGATGCGCGGAACAATTACGTCAAGGCCTACAGTACAAATTTGCCCACTGTCGACGACGAATCGTTATCGCGAATTACCGTTACCGGGTACATACGGAAAATTATGTGTAAGAGCTTGCGACGTCACAACCGCTACCGTCGTAATACACAAGTCCTATAGCACTCAACTGTGATGGCATATGTTACGTAAAATGACAAACTACGATCTTATGTACACAAGAGGTCCCCAAACGAGGTGTTTGGTAAGATCTCAGGGATACCTATGAGGCAGAGAAAGAGAGGTAAAAAAAAAGACGCTGACACCCTGTACAATGAAGCGATGTTAAATAAATGCCAGAATTTAAAAATTGAGCGTTCACATTCTTGCGTGAGGGAGGGAGCGATAAGAATATACGGCACATGGACGTCAAGGGGCACGAACTCGGTAAAGTTCGGTACAGAGACATACGTACATATAGGCCTATGTACCTATATTTAGGTGTAGACTTGCAGATGCAGGCGCTGAATACCGCATGGGACACTCAAACCTAGAGAAGTGTCTGGTTTCTTTAATGCCTGAAGCAATGCAACCGTAACTCGAAACCGGAAAAGCATATTTGGACTGAGCGCCGTCCCAAAATCAATTAGCTAGGTAATAAATGTCGTAAAATTGGTAGGATTCCAGAAAGTGCCTCGATTGATTTGCTAAAAAAACGTGTTTTAAAACTTGAAGCATTCAAAAACGAAGTAAAAATTCTTCAGTGTCGTATATTTTACTAATCACAAGGTAGAATATGCAAACGCCAACACACAATCTCTAATAGATTACACCAAGGTCGTGGCAATCGTGTCGCAGCAATGAACGGGGCTCGCAGTTTTACAACATCCAGACATTTACAATTCATTCAAAGCCCTTTTAACTTCACCTTAATGAAGTTCTATCCAATCAAAGTTTTTCCCAGATTGTAATTTTTTAGGTCCATCTTACTGAGTGTGTGTTCAATATTATTGGCTCTCGACTGTTACAAGGATCCACTCATATTCGGATAATAAAAATAACCATATATTATCTAGCATAGAGTGGATGCGCCTCCTAAAGATTGCCTCTGCCTTAATTCTAAAAATCTGGAGGTCTGGTAGTGTGATTTAAACAGGAGAAGTAGTTATCGGTGCGAGTCAGTTTGAAAGCCGTATTTCTCCTCGCCTCTCGGTGCCGGAGTGCTCCACACAGTGTACAACCGCTGTCAGCGTCCGAGACTCGAGCCCAGCTCCCCTGTATCCGATGCAGAGATGCTGTCATTTCTATACCGAAAGGACACTCCTCGCCGTGCGACAATGAAGCAAACGATTCGACGTATCCATCACTGGCAAGATCGAGCCCAGTAATTTCAACCCTAACCGACCGCTGTGAGGACCAACCCTCTACTGATGGGGGGAAACCAATAGCCGTGCACTTCTCAACAATTAGTAAATTACCGTCGCCGTCAGGGGTGAAAAATTTGCAAATGTTTCAGAAACTGACAAACTAATACGATGAAAGTGTACACAGCTAATATTTATATAGCGAAGCGAAATAGGTAACTCTTTACTTCTGAATACCCACTCACTATATCATTAAAATATCGGTCCGAGTGCGCAGGTCGATTTCAAGAGATACCTACGCCTATTCTACAAGTCAAGATTTTGTAGCTATTGCATGGTGGGAGTTAATTTCGACACAAACACGGCAAGTGCAAAAAAAAAAAAAACAGCAGCAGCATAACTCTAACAAAAAATAAAGATCCTCGCAGAAACACAGAGCTCGCAGTATAGCACAATCTCCACACAACAAGAATCTACGAGGGTCGGCCGCAAACAGATGCTGTTCGCGAGGTGCGGACGCGCCGGTGGAGCTAAACGCCGCGGCCAATACGGCACCGGTTTTTTAGCTTCAACACATTGTAATAGCTACAAACGCAAAGAAAGCTCAAACTCTCAGCAGTTGGCAAAAGAAAAAAGCTTGTCTACACACATAGCGATGCGGTTGGCCACAAAACGCCGGCCGGCAGAGAACGTTCATTAGAATATACGTGACGGTCGGTCGGTCCCTCGGCAGCCTCGGGACACCGGCATGCTGTAGCCTACGTGACAGGCGGAGGTTATTCATACAGTCTCATATTCTGGCTCTAACGTACTGCACAGTGCAGTAGTTAAGTAAAGCCTACCAACCACCAACCTTGCTGGCAAAATCGAGGGTCGAACTAAAGCTGAGTCCAGACATTATTTGAAAACACGATATACAGTAAAAGTGAGGGCAATTTCGGGATTAGGCTCACGAAAGCAAGAAATATCTTGCAAGCATTCAAAAAAAAAAAAAAAAATGGACGAAACTCTTTGGTTTCGTACATTAACCAAAAACTGTCTACATTAAACGCAAGTTTTGGCAGAAATGGCACCGTCTGACGTGTCCCAAATTTGTCGCGCTCACAGGTTAACCAATTAACCCTTCCGTGCTTACAGCACACATCTGTGGTCTTTAGAAAGGATGATGCTATTGCTAGGTACGCAAAGTGATATTTAAGGTACGAAAGGGTGAACACCCACTGTAGCTATCTGGCTACGGTACATTGTTCATTGTGCTATATCTACGAGATATGAAAGTCTATCTTGGGAACAAATGGATTAACCATATGTACATTTACTGTACCTGATGGAGAAGCCACTTTAATTATTACGACCAGCCCGTGAGCCTGTACAGACTTTTCAAAGCTCATAATAAAGTAGAATTCAAGGAAATAGGAGTATGGCAGTGGGTTATGTGTCAGCTCAAGGTGCCCCAGAAGTCGAAAATAACAGGGTTTGAGGCAGTGAAGAATTATGTTAGGGTAGGGCCAGGAAGGACAAACAAGGGACCACTAGATATGAAGAAACACGGCAACTATACAAATAGGCACACCACAAATATTATAACAGTTAATTAGGAAACAGAGAGGCCAGGTAAAGATCATTCGCCTACAAATGAACGAGTTTCATACCAGTAGGCCTAAATGATAAAAAGGCCTTTAAGCCTATCTAAGGCCGGGCGCACATTGAGACGCAGGCAACACAGCACAGAGCAGGGTGGAAAATTGCATCTCACTGCATAGATTCAACCTAAGCACGCATATTGACACGCAGGACAGCACAGCACAGGTGCAGCCCTGCGCCACGCAGTCGTTCGAATGCAGTTTTCTGTGCCATGTGCGGGGCAGCTTGATAGCAACTCATTCATTCAGTGCTGACAATGTCGTCCGCGAAGCAATTCATAGAGGCTGTTCGCCACTAAAGATTGCTGTAGCCTATGACACTAGTCATCCTGAGGCTCACATTGCATCGAGTCTAAATTGCAATTAATGGAGGTGACTCAGGTGACTATGGGATTCTCATTTCTTTTTCATTATTTTTTATGTAAACTCCTAATATTATCTTATTTTAAAAAAGAATTAAATTAAATCATATTTTCACATAATTATAGGTAGCTACCTACTGTTTTTGGCAACAGCCTTGATCAACACTACGACACAGGGCGACACTGCTTATCAATGAACGCGCCACACCTGTGCTGCGCTGTCCTGCCCTGCTCTACGCTGCCCTGCGTCTCAATGTGCGCCTGGCCTAATGTAATACCTTTAGGCCTATGACTGTACCAAGACTGTCAATGTGATCGCACACCCCAAACTAGAAAATTAGCATGCACAAGTTCGTGCTGCGGTCAAGTGCCTGCTACGCCTAAAGCGTTCAAGGCTGCAGTCAATCAAAAATTACCCGAGCTATGGTCTCAAGAGAAGGAAGGCTCACAAGGCCACTTCGACTTCCCGACCATCCCAATTACTGGCCAGGCCAGTGCAGCGCAGCGGACTGTGAATATCAGAAACGCTGAAGCTGCAATTCCCAGGTCAGACGACTTCACCTCCTAGGCTGGGAAATTGAGTTACGACCTCAAGGCAACGACCATCGCTCAAGCCACACTGGCGCTGCCAGTAGAAATCTAACACATACTGTTACCTACTCTATAGGACTATAGGTATATACAGGGCGAATTCGATCAGAGTGCTGTACACGGCTGAACTTACCTAGTTACTATAATTTTAACTTAAGATTCTACTGTTACTCCGCGAACAAATTGTGAAGCATTCTGAACGATAAAACCTCTAAGGCAGGTTCAAGTTTTGCCAGCGTCATGAAGCCGTCATGTTGCACGTGATCTATGCTCGTAATTACAGGCAGGTTTACAGCGTGCGGTAGACAAAATGCCGGCACATGATCGCACTCTGACGAACTTGATTACATGTTGCACAGCTTCTGACAGCCGAGCTACCACCATATCATCTGTAAACTTGAGTGCGTGATGGTCGCAGCGTACAGTCAACAGTGTTACACTGCAAACACCGAGTACACCGGTACTTACAACGCTAGCTTTAAGACACCAGCGTCCGTGACTACACACTACCAGAATATTCATCTGAAAATAACTCATCTATTCAATAGTTAAGCAACAATGTTTCTATACCAGCAGGAAAAATGGTGAAAGGTTACAACCAGCTAATATAGGTACTTGCACCAGGAAAGTTTCAATATCTTTAATAGTTAGATAACGTTGTAAATGGCCTCCACCAGGCTTGTTAAGAAAAAATATCCAAAGGGCATAGCTAAAGCAAACAACGACTTGAAACGAACAAAGTAGAGTAATTCATTATCAATACCGTCAGGTAACAGCATGATACGGTGTCTAAGTGATGTTTTTCAGGAAAGGTAAAAAAATTATTAAGGGTCAAGATAAGAAGAAAAACATCTGGCATGCAGTGAAGCAGCGTGGGCGCCAAATACACAACTTCATATCTGAGGGTTCCACCTCTACTTGAGAGAAACACTAACTGCTTATTCTTTAGATAAAATTGACTAGAACAAGTATTAAATGCAAGTAGCTATTAAATCATCAGGAATGATTGAATAAGTACTAAAATTCGTCAACATAGGCTAGTTTTCGATACATTAAGTAAACCTTCACTGCTGGTAATAATAGCTCTATTAATACCATTAAACAAAACGGACAGTGCGCGTTAACGAGTTAAGGTATAAATCGTTACGGTACCGGGAGCAAGGATATCCGGAGCGAGATCCCCCCCCCCCTTTCAAGCAGCTTGGGAATGATACGATACCTACCGGTATCCATAAGATAGTCCTATATAGTAGCTATATCTATCCGAAACAAATACCTGACAGCGAAGCACAAGCATAACCTCAACAAGGGCCTACCCTAATAATTAGATAACATCAAATTGTGCAACAGCTGGACCAAGAGAGAAGTGGACGCCCAGGATTCTGCCCGCTCTGAACTGTTGTCATCAAATTAACACAAAGAAAGAATCCTGGACGGTTAATGGAAAGCCTCAGCCAATGAGATGACTGTGCAAATAAATCATACATTGACTGCCTGAAAAAAAATTACGATCTAAGCAAAATAGTTTTTTTTTTGCCTTTGTAGGACTTGGGGAAACAACAAGGAAGAAGAATAAACTGAGCAGGAGACCAGAGCTCTTTTTCAGGACTAGCAAACTCGTAGAAAGGAAGAACAACGCCAAGCAGGAGCCCGCAGTGGACATAAGGACACGATCCAAAGGAAACCAGAGCGTGGAGGGATCACTGACCGCTGCTTTTTGCAGAAACTTCCGTTCGCACGAGCGCCTAAGGTAATTAGACGGGCCCGAAGATCAGCGACACGCTGCCGCCCTACGTGACAGGTGCAGCGTCCTCTGGAGGACATGCACAGACTGCCCCTGATACAGCTGCGTCAAGTCAGTAAGGCTGTAGCAGTAACAGCAATGTAGGGCGTAAGTAAGTTGATTTGCTTTTATCCTTCCCTTTTAGGGAGGGTGCATGTCAATGGCGCATCGATTGGAAAATTGAAGCTCAATATTTTGAACGGCCTGTGGTGGGATAAAGTGTAGTAATGAGACTACCGCTCACGCAAAGTTTGAAACGAATAATTTATACTTAGAGGTGGCGCAAGTGAACAGGTTTCAATTCGCATACCTACGCCCCCTCTAAATATTAACAGATTCGTTGAAAACTTTGCACGAGAGGTTATCTCATGACCACACTGTATCCCGTCAAAGGCGGCTTAAACATATTAAGGTTCAAATTTTCCTCCTTCTACCCCATCCCCTTTGCGATATTATTAACAGCCTGATCATTACCTTTCTCAGGTTGGTTGCGCTGTTTTGCTACAGAGTTTGTATTCCCACAGGCAAAAGTGACCTTGTAGCGAGATAATACAGCCTGAGCAAAACACAGTTAATGTAAGTTCAACAGTGGCCATTAACATGATCATTCACTATCGGTTTAGAAAGCTCACGTGAGGTTTGGTTCCGTGTTAGCCAGGTGACTCCTATTTCTTACTGGGACAAGCAACAAAGTTCAATGCACTAGCGCAACTACCACAGCATAGCAAATTGGAAGGGTAGCGCTAAACACCGAAACGGCGCCCGTTTCATGTTTCAGGTAGTTAGGTAGGTACCTTTTGCTTTGGCCGATGCCCCCACAACACAGACACGGTAAAAGGGAAATCGAATAGCCTAAGGGGATAAATGCAACAGCAGCACGTGATGAGTAGATTATCACCCTTCTAATGTGACTGCTTTATGCTAATAGTTACTTCACTGCTGTGATCATAGAGCAGCGCCAATATAGCTAGGCTACGCAGCAGCCAACTGCAACACACTTCCCACTGTTGCTCCCCCTATGTCCAAGTAGGCCTAATACCAAAAGCTGGTATGATAAAGTTTTATTTAACGTTCGACGTAATGGATGGCATGATATATCTACAACAGCGTCCGGATAGGCTAGTTCGTACATCCTTCAAGAATGGAAATGTTACGCCTAGCATTTTCAAAATATACAATATAGAACTTTATATTGACTAGCGGGACCCGCGCAAATTCCACGGTTGGTTAATGTTCTCGCTCTCTAAAATAAAGCAATGCTAACCTTCGCTATAATAACTCACTTTAATTCGACCTAATACAGATCCTCAACCTAACTTGCCCATATATATCGCTGGTCTCTTAATCCTGCGAGCTGCGTCTAACCTCAAGCTGCATACGGGAGTCGAAACATCGGAACGTTTCACCCTATCCTTCCCAATACGCTGCTGTGTATGCAGTTTGGCTTGTCTAATATTATTGTATTAAAAACTGCTTAAACTCCGAGCCGCTGCAGCTATTCCGCTATAACAAGGGCCACTTGCTCAGTTTCGATTTTCTCCGTGAATTTCTTTGAGTTTGAATTAGGGACAGAACATATTTCGAAACGATGAGTCTTAATAGATTCAGCTGTTGCCACCCGCATACAAACATGTACCTAGATATTCTAAGAACGTGAAGCGCTTTCCTATTTCGACTCGTACGCAGGAGGCCTAACATAGCCCTTGTATGCCAGACACTATATCACCGGTGGCCTCGTAGATGTTTTACCAGCAAAGTTTTCGTCCTTGTATTTCATGATATAGACATAAAGACAGCATAGAAACAAATAAAACAATTTCACTCTTCGGAAGTACTTTTCTCAGTGTTTTCTTCTATATTGACACGCCTTCGCAAACCTTTCTTCCTCATCGTCTGAAGATATTACTATATAGATTTTCACTTTTCATCGGTGAATATGATGATTTCAATTCAATAGCGGAACCCGTGGCAACTTTATACTATATATGTGCGATAGCTTTTCCACAAAATAAAGGTAGGGCCTACAACAGCCTCGGGACTTTTTCTTCAATTACTGATTCATGTCGCCGAAAGCACTTTTTCTGTCAGCTCAGACGAGTTCTTTAAACATCGCGCTTTCACTTCAAAAATGCTTTAGAATGAAGCAGTTCAGAACAGCTCGCTGCACCGTATTTTGTATAAGAATTTTCCCATATTAGGATCGTTAGGCTATGCGACCTCAACAACGTGAATATTTCAAGATATGAAAATCGGTACGGTATGTAGGCATGATACGTGTAAAAGGAACTTCATGTCTTTCCTTCTAAACTGACTGAAAATTTGTTTAAGAGCAAGCGAAAAGAAGACAGATATTACTGAGCTTCCTCTCAGACAAAAAGCAGAACTTCTGGTAAGTTAAATTTGGCCCTTGATGAAAGTGAAAAGCGTATAACGTACAGATGCAGTGATGGACGTATGGACGGACGTACGGATGGAGCCTCAAGCAGAATTATAATATAGGGCCTAGACTAGACGGCCCGTGACCCGTTGGGTCGTCATCAAGATCGTCTTCATTTCGCAAAAAAAGCAGGTGTTATTTAGGTGGCTATAGATCACACGCTATTCGGATATCCACTCCTGCCCGTATGGCTTACTATCAACAGATTCTTTGCTTCCGCAACAAAACATTCAACACCCAGGTTGTAAGCAAAGTCAATTTATATGTTACGTATTTCAATTGTATTTCCGTAGCACCATTGAATTTAGTGTGCCCGTTCTTGCGGCCGAGCTCAGTTTAACTTCCATATCACAGTTAGGGGCTACAATCGAATTAGATCTTCAACCTTCGAATTTTTTTCTATCTTAAAGCAAAGAAACTGTGTGCAAACAAGCAAGAAACGCAAAAGTAAATACATAAATAATAAAATTCACAGATGTTTAGCATTATATAGATAGATTAGCGACAAGTGTGTTGTATTAGCATAGAAGTATATCAGAACAATTTGGCTAAAATGAAACAAAAGGAAGGTAAGCAAAAATGTAGAAGGTGTACTCACTTTCTGGAGTTGGTACAGACGCCCCGCCATTGGTCCTTGTAGTAGACCTGCAGCCTGCCCAGCACTGGGGTGGGACCGTCCACCAACCGGGCCGTGAGTCCCGGTAAGGGCTCTGGTGGAGGTCGGCTGCTGGTCAAAGTGATGCGTTCACTTGGTGTGCCCTGCAACAAAAAATCTCAAATGAAATTAAAGTACAAAAGAAGTAAAAGAAATAAAGAGTAGCCGAAAGACAATTTGACCAAAACCTCCACTGACAAACTCGCACGCACTAGCTGGTGCTGTAGATATAGGCTAACTGGCTCTAAAAAATGTAGGTACTGCTGCAGTCGACCACAGATCGTCATGAGCTATGGCGCCATTTCCCGAAAGACTTATGCAACGGCCTGTGCTCCCAACCCTCCCCATTTCGGGCTAAGGTCAGTACCTGCAGCAGCTTTGCAGCCACCAACTGCTGACTAAGCACTTAAAACACCTAAAGAGCTCGCTTGCAACCTTCAGTGCCATTTATGTCAGCATCTCCAGCTTGCATCCTAGACATTCCTACTTCTTCAAAAATAAAAAGCGATAGGACCGTATGTCTAAAGTAAGTCGTGTCAAAAAAGGAAAGAAGCACAATAAAAAAAAGAAGCTAAGCCTAAAAAGTTGCCAAGTCTACCAATTAAAGACAGAAGAACAATGTAAAAATAAAGTTTTCTCACAAACGGAGAATGAATATTTGTTTTCCCATACGAATAGTATTACTTGAAACCAGAGTTGCGGAGCAGGAGGATTTGAGGGGGAGTCGGAGTCGGAATCTCACTTGCTCCAGGAATCGGAGTCAAAACCGAAATTGATAGCCCGACTCCGGAATCCCATTTATAAAAAATGTCATTCAATTCTGAATTTTCAGTCACAAGTTTAAAAAAAACCTTTTTTAGTAAATGTGGATATTTTTTTGTACATTTCTCTTTTACAGCTATAGCTACATGC
The DNA here is from genome assembly GCA_001587735.2 of Parhyale hawaiensis. Lineage (NCBI taxonomy): Eukaryota > Metazoa > Arthropoda > Malacostraca > Amphipoda > Hyalidae > Parhyale > Parhyale hawaiensis. The sequence continues at coordinate 8,828,618 of LQNS02278091.1, read as the reverse complement.
ATTTTCTTATTCCATATGATGAGGCCATTGAGAAAATGTTGGGTAGAACTTTCGCACCTGGTACAATTATGTGAGGGGGGGGGCATGGGGGAGTGGGGGCACAATGATCAATTTTGGACCGAGTGTTTTGAAATTTGCATAGTAGATGTATTTTTGAACAAGAAACACATTTTGCCCCTACAAATTTTTCTGATTTAGGCCTTGTTTTTTTTAGATAATAGAAAATATATATAAATATAGCTTTATGCATTTTTTCTAAGTTTCAAAGGAATAGAACTCAATGAATTTTCATGCTAGAATAAAGGCAATGACAGTTTTAGAATCTTTGTAACATTCCTAACAAAACTATAGAGCAAGATTTTCCATTTTTGCTCTATTTTTTCAACTCAGCTCAAAACCGATTTCTTCCCCTATAGTTTAGTTAGGTAGGTAGTGATCGGACAAAATAGAAAATGGAGAGTCCAGCTCTGTAGTTTTGTTAAGAATATTTCAAGGATTCCAAAACTATCATTGTTTTTATTATAGCATGAAAACTCATTGAGTTCTATTCCTTTGGAAATTAGAAAAAATTCATAGGTATATATTTATATATATATTTCCATTATCTCAAAAACTAAGGCCTAAATAAAAAATTGTAGTAGCAAAATATGTTTCATTTTCAAAAATACATATACCTTGCAAATTTCAGAACAATCGGTAAAAAATTGAGTATTTTGCCCCCCCCCACGCCCCCTCACATAGTGTACCTGGAGCAAAAGTTTTACCCATTTTTTTTTTATGTCCTCATGTCCTCAATTTTATGTCTCAAATGATATAAAATATCATTGTATGTGTACAATACACCTAGCATCTTCAACTTGATATGTGTAGGCTATATGGTAGCAAAAATTATTGGGACATGTTTAATGTTTACATCTACTTGTTGGACCAAGGAGTTGGAGTCGGAAATTCTGCAGGGCCCAGAGTCGGAGTCGGACCTTGAACCATCCGACTCCGCAACCCTGCTTGAAACGTCAAACATAATTGTCACTCAGCGGTAGACAGCTAACACATTTAAATATCAGCAACATTACCTAATGCAGCAGAAAAAAAAATATGCTGCAGTTCACACTCCATCAGATGAGAGGTAAATAAGCACGAACAGGTAAGACAGGAAAGCAGACATTATGACTGAGAAAATTTGTTAGGTCCTGCAGGGACCATTACATCCTATAATACGAAACGGAGACGTAGGTATACCTGCCGTAAGTGAGTTATCATCTCCTCCGCCCCCATCCATATGGCGAGCGCCTTTATCCCACCAACACCACACACGATGCCACAATTGCAAATTAACTAATTTATGGTGGGCTAGGGCATACTTTCAATATTCAGGTACCTACCAAATGACCGCTACATTTCATGCTTAGAAGAACCTAGTAAAGAACAATTAGCCTAGGCTAAAAGTAATTTCAAAAATATCTTCTGACATACCGTACGGTACGCGCTACACCGGCCATAGAATTCCACATTATTTTGATCATTTATGTGCTGCATTATGCCGCTCAAAATAAAAAGCTCCAACTTAACTAGGTACCTATTAAGTACGGCAACTAGAAGAAAAGCTTATCAAATACTGAAGTGGTATAGCTACATAATTGTCAAGACTAAGGTTTGGAGAAGGGAACACGCGGAACACCCATGTTAGGCTATGCAGTGGCGCTAATTGGAGCGTATTTCCGTTTCAAGTCATCGATAACTTTATAAACCATGTTTTCAAAACAACGTCGACATTTTTGTACATAATCTAATGTATACAGAAATTATAATGCGCATAAATATGAGGCATTAAATTGGATGCTTTGTGAGTGGACGAGGGCGGAAAACAGAAGTAACCCGAGGTGTACCGATACTCCTGGCCACAATGCCAGTGAAAAGTTATGGGGATTATAAGCATGGACAAAGAAAGGATCCGTATCACCGATACTATCGACATCTTCACTAAAACGCTGCGGCTTGGCGACGAAGTGAACTTGAAATCTAATTTAAGCAGTAGCTACAATCTATTCTAGAAATTAGGTATACATGATATTAAATTTTACTCAACTCGCCAAATAATCCTGCGGTACACAAGAAAACGATGACTTTATAGGCAACGCTACAAAACAGAGTCATACGATTTCTGAAGAACAGTAGCGTTAAACTCGTACCAAACATGCACCGGCAGTTAATGTGAGACTCATGATCGAAACTCAAGGCTCAACGTAAGTAAATTAGCTTTAGAAGTTAAAAAAACGCCAGCTGGGAAAACGGCAGATAATATGAGTGTCACGGGCCACAGGTCATGCATAGGGTAATACAGTTCACCCTTCCTGTGTTATGGGGAATCGGTGCCCCAAAAGTGAACCTTACCATTAGTCCCGGTAATCAGGATTTCTTTCGTGCTCGCATCTTACATTTACAGACGATCTTAGTTCTGCTCTTCCTCTTCTATCTATAACTTCTTGCTCATTGTTCTCGTGTGTGCTCTCACGTTATTGGGTGCCCAGGTCTTACTGTTGGAAATTAAATGATAGCTACCAACCGGAGTATCCGTATCCGACAAGAACTATAGGCATCGGTATCGTCTCCAAGTAGGCTAAGTGGTTTCGATATAGTACAGTACGTTCACCTAAAAGCGAATACGTACAATGTAGTTACGAAACACATAGAGAACTTCTGGTAGAACCAAAAATTTAGTTATTTGGCAGGAATACCAACGTTTCTTTACAATCAAATAGGACTAAATGGTGGAAGTTGCACATGTATCAAATATTAAAGGCAACCGGCAGAGGCGCTAAGGAGACTGCAACGCGGACAAGAAAGTATCCACCAGCAGTGCCGCGGCTGGTCAGGTCGCAAGGCACATGGCCAAGCCTCTATCTACACTGGCCATGAACTGCAGCCTTGCGTGTCGCATTGTATTCACAAGCAGAAAATACTCAAGTTAATGGCAATACTGAACAAAAGGTACAAAGGCTAAGCTCGTTTAAATTTGAGCATAGTGTACTTTTAATATGCTGCGGTTACGGTTAGCTAATTACAAGATCAATTTTGATGAATGTGGTGTAATACAGAGCGAGTAAAATATGAAAACGTGCGATAAGAGATCATATATTTACAAGTCTGCAGAATTAAGAAGCACGCAAACTACCAATAATCTTATCATCAAAGTAATACGATACATGTGAATGAACTTCAGTTTCAAAATACGTCTAGTACACGAATTACTATAGGTAGTAAGTAGCATGATTAAGTTGAACACTTACACTGAGGCCATATGAACAAACGTAGCGTACGCAAACGGACAGAAAGTGACAGCACAATCTCCAAAAGACACCATAGGTGGCAGTTCGATAGAATTTGAAAAAAGCAGATAGAACCCGAAGGGCAGAATTACAGGTGAACTTGCAAAAATTTATATGCTCATAATCCACTACCTAATGCACCTCTAATACAATGCAAGTTACACAAGAAATATTCTACGTAACAGAAGAGGCAACAGAAGGAAGCTCGAAGGTAGGTACCCCACACACGTATCTGTGGGATTAGCCTCAGCACAAATATTCCTAGTACTATACGCAGCAAAATAGAAAAAACTCACTCTATTAGTGATGTATATTTGTGGGGTCACACACAAATATTCCTAGTACTATACGCAGCAAAATAGAAAAAACTCACTCTATTAGTGATGTATATTTGTGGGGTCACACACAAATATTCCTAGTACCGTAAGAGACTAGAACGAAAAAATCTCCCTCGTACTGACGTATATCGTATTGGTGAGGCTAGGTATGAGACAAAACTTCACACTAAGCGTCGCAAGCACAACAAAAACTGCAAGGTATCAAAGTTACGCCACAAATACCGTCGGCGGGCGACTGCTGGTGAGCACAAATAGCATCGCTCGCTGGGCACTTCAAGGCCAAGTGCGCAGAATACTACATGGTGACGTCACAAACTCGTCTGTGACGTCACTACAGCCAGGTTGCGCGCGGCACCAGCTCCAGGAACGCCCCAGCTACTACATCACTATCCCTGACTAACTTAGTTCTTCTAAGTATGATTCAACTGTAAGCTTTTTTTTTGTGTGTGTGCGTGAGTGTGGTTGCACTCTATGCATATGGGTTAACAACAATAAATTATTAGCTCTAAGACATACACATACATACTACGGTACCACCAAACATATTATTTCAGTACAGATCATTTTTCTAGAATTAGGCTCAGTATACGAGGGGAAGTTAAAAGGCTCCCAGACAATTTCGCTCTGACTGAGCTTACTGTACAAAAAAACCCTAATTGCTCTATTATACGTAAAGCTAGCCTCTAGCTACAATCTATGGTATCCTTCGCATCACACGAATAAGATAGGTACTTACCGGTACCTCTGTGTATTGTTTGATTTGAATTTACAACGATTCGTCACACTCTCATCCAAACGTAAATAATATCCAGCATTCTTTTCAATCTCATCGACACGCATCGCAAGCAGCACTAACGACACTGACAGCGAACTTACGAAACGTTTGGAACTTGCAAACTTCAAGTGATTTTAGTGCCAAACGTCTCTAGTGGACGCTTAAATGACGGCATTACTCACTACCTAGTATAGGTATACCTACAGTTTTGATCATTAAAGCTCCGGAAAAAGTTGTTATAGTATCAATGCATGAAGAACATCATCGCACTCGAGTAAGGCAACGCACTTGCATAATATGAAGAGAAACTAAACTCAAGTGAAGATACTCAGAAATTACAAACCTATTGTGTTTATTTGAAAAAAAAAAAAGAAAAAATCATTTGCTCAAAGTACGTGGATTCACTCCCAGTTCATGAATGATAAAATTTACTGTCGTAGCATATACCCTATACCTAGCTACGAGGTCCATTAGTTCTTCCTATAGGACATTTCAAATGATTATTTTCCAACGCGAACCCGACACTTTGGCTGGTCCTCGTATAGGGTTAAATAATTAATCTCCACTGAGATTGGCTACTCGCTAAGCGACACCTAGACCTTTAACCAAATCCCACAGTTTTAGACTTTGGACACAACAAACCGCATCGAAGCTTCCCCAGACAACCAGGAAGCACAGCAGCCGCGGGTACAGAACCTCAGCCGATGAGGTCGACACCACCGGTGAATAAATCATATTCCTAGTCTTGAATGATGGGGCGGTATAGGACACTAAAGCGTTGCAGTAGCTAGCACTATTTGCCCGCAGAATAACCTACACCAAAACGGCACTACCGCTGGAAATATGCAAGTTTCGAGCGTTATTTTGCACTTAGTGATGCATAGCCTATATGTTATACGTCCTGTGTCGAGCTCACACAATGCTCATGGCTCATACAAAAAGGTACAGTAAAAAATGTCACAGCAACCGTGACAAAATACCTGTAACCGTTTTTTATTTAGTTAAAGGGAAGAAAAAACTTATTCCATTACTACGGCTATTTTCTACATGAGAGACCAAATCACACAATTTATGAGTTATCTAAGTAAGAGAAGATATAAGCCATGCCATTTGGGTTAGCTTCTGTCTTCTCCTCTAAAGACCAAACGAGTGAGCGACACCATTCCTCACGGCTTTCTCAATGTTCACCAATGACGACGCCAGTTCTACCACTTCTTTCTCAGTATAAACTCAATAGGACATGAAGTAAGCATGACTGTTCAAGTAGCTAACATATTTTGTAAGCTAGAAATAAGATACATCCTCTTGTGTACCATGTTGCATTTCAGTGTTGTAGTGTCTCCATCAGTAGGCATTAAATAAAGTTTATTATTATTTTTACTATATTTGGTGACTACTGTTCTTAATTATGTAGGTACTTCAGATTACTGGTCCTGAACGAGCAAGCAATCACAGACGCGTCACATACCGATAACACAGGTAGCCCTAGCCCTGCAGGCCGCCAAAAAAAAACACGGTGACTCACATACTAATGACGATGCCGGAACCAATGGTACCTTATCTGTGAACACAGGAGCGCATACACGACACAGCTGTCGTATCATGCAGTGAGAGAGAGCTACGGAAGCGATCCCATGACTCAGGCGGCCGCGGCATGCACTAGTATAAGGCGTCACTGCTGCGGTATGCGCGTGCATGGAATAGGTACGGGAGATACTGTACGGTACCTGCATGGGTTGTTATCGTCTCACGGAAGTAAGATAGCTGAGGTGACGTGCACCTTTAACGATAGTAGGTTTAATGTATAATATATGCTAGGGGCAGAATGCGCAGTAAATACATCCTGGGTTCAGCACTAACAGCAGCTGCGGGCATACGAGGCAGGACTAGAACGCATCGACTGGTGACTTAATGAAATTTACTAGTAAAAGCAGGCTTCGATAGTGGCACTGTCATCAAGAGTGTTGCATAACGCTGCGGAGCTTGTCTGGAAGTCTGCAGAGTAGACTAGTACAGTAAACAAGTACCAGCGAACTGCAAACCTCTGAAAAACTGGCGCCGGTCCGACTCCCCCATTGCAGGTTGAGACTTCAGAGTGTAACACAAATGATACAATGTTCCTCTATCAGCGCGTAGCCTAGTGCAAAAATATGCCCAGATTAAAGTGCTCTTTGACCGCCCATGTGAATTCTCAAGATATGTTAGTACTATAAGATATAGTCGTCAAAAAACTGCCAAATATGGCATTCGTGGCAATTTTGTCCCAAGCCAAGATTACGAAATACGCAGAAGTAAGGCAACAAAGACTATGCACTTAAGGAAATGAAGCTAACGTGACGCAAGCATAAAGAACTCCTCAATGTGGGTTATGGAATGACGCTTTCTCTTTCACTGAAACGTCTGCCACGCGACCTTCCGAACCTCTGGGAACTGTTGGAGTCAGTCCGCGGTGCGCTCGAGGTTGTTTGAGCTACGTACTGAGATTGCGAGGAGCCCTCACTTTACTCCGCATGAGCGTACAACAGTTTAACGCAAACACATTTGGCATTATGTATGTCAATAAATGAAGTTTCAAAGATGAATGGGGTTTTCTCATATGAATAATGAAAATTTTTATACGAGCAAAGGGAGTTTCAATTCAGTAGTCTAACTGGTGCCAGCAGCGCGGGGCCGTCGAGTCTCCGCTCGTGCAATTACGGGCCAGTGTAACCCATCATTACTTGGTGTCATATTTACTGTATATAGGACGAAAGCTCCACGCAGTGGGTAACATGCGAATCAGGAAGTTTGGTCACAGCTCGAAAGCAGGGGTCATGTGGACGCCGGCTGAAAAATGGGTCCAGGTCAACTAATGCAAGTATGAGATTTGCTCTAAAGTATACAAACTACCTCAGAGTCAGGACAAGGAAATGCACTCCGGGTCTCCAGATCAGGATAAAAAAAATCTGTTCACTCCTAATGACATTACTACCCTCGGTATGAATTGTGTATTATATGCGGACGACGCAGTTTTCTACACCAATAGTAGTAATTTTCAAGCTGCTATAACTGATAAGCAAACTTTTCTAAATGTGTTGTCTGAATGGTTAACTCAGAATAGATTAACTGCCCATGAGAATAAAACCAAATTTATGCTTTTCTCACCCTGTACTCACCAACAGTTGCCACCTATCTTCTTTAACAATAACCTACTAGAGTGGGTGCCCCAAATAAGATATCTTGGACTGATCCTGGATGAAAAGCTGT
>LQNS02278091.1:8810088-8820899 GCA_001587735.2 Parhyale hawaiensis | reverse complement strand
TAGTAGTAATTTTCAAGCTGCTATAACTGATATGCAAACTTTTTTAAATGTGTTGTCTGAATGGTTAACTCAAAATAGATTAACTGCCCATGAGAATAAAACCAAATTAATGCTTTTCTCCCCCTGTACTCACCAACAGTTACAACCTATCTTCTTTAACAATAGAGTGGGTGCCCCATATAAGATATCTTGGACTGATCCTGGATGAAAAACTGTGTTTTAAGTCCCATATTGCAGACATTGGGCGCAAGCTTAGCAGGGTTCTCGGCATAATCTATGCAATATCCAAATATGTTGATCGTGAATCATTAAAAATAGTTTACTACTCGTTGGCTCATTCAGTGCTGGTCCAGAATATCATCGTTTAAATTGGGGAGGAGCCCCACGTTGTAACATTCACAAACTTGAAATAATATTGAATAATATACTTAGGCGAATACTACGTGTAAGACGTAACGAAAACAATATGCCTCTATAATGAGATGCAGTGAAATGTACTTGTATTTACAAATGTTGCAATTTCAGGATATTTACAACTATTCCTTACTTAATTTTTTTCGATTTGTGTTCTATAATCATCCTGTAGTATTTCTAAAGTATTTCAGTCCCCTTATTCTCCAACAAAATTACGAACTGAGACGTGCTGTTCTCAAACTCCCAACTGTACGTGTTGACGTTGAGAAACGTATTTCAAATTGCAACTCTTCTCAATAAACTTCCTGAGTATTTATTATATCCCATTTCTGATAATGTCTTAAGAAAACGTTTTAAAGAATATGTCATGCAATTTTATTAGCTTTTGTTTTTGTTTTATGTAGCCCAAAAAGTTTGTTAAACTTTCAGTAGCTACGCAGATGCATTATTCTATAGCGTATTACTACTTTACCAAATACTTGTAATATATAACAAGTGTGTGTGTAATAAACCTATCAAACCTATCCAAGCGATCCGTAATGGTCCAGGCTACGAACTGCCTAATCTGTGCACCCGATGGCAGCGCACACACAGTTACCAAACAGGGGCCAAACAATGGACAGAAATGCAGCGTAGTTTGTAATGATGGTATTACCTGGTCTTTGTATCTAATGTAGGTAACTTCAGTGATAATCTATGCCTCGCTCACTTTTACCATATCCATATGTCTAGCACCTAATAAAGTATATATATTTATTTTATTTACTTCACTCACGTTAGCAATAGTGATACCAGCATTTGGGGTCTGCCTTAAAGCCTTGACAGGTCGGTGTATACCATGTTCTTATCAATGAAGAATCTTAAAGCTAGAGTTATTCTTACAATTTGTGTGGTATTACCGGGGATCAAAGGGGATACATAATAACGCTGGAAAAACACTTCAACCAATATGGCCATGCCGAGCTCAAGATCGAGCATGACGTAGGTACCTACTAGTGTAATATCAGATCACGTGTGTAGGTGATTTAATATCACTGACAACTGTGTAGTTATGCTCTTATCTAGACAAAGCCAACCTATAAGACAAAGACAGTCAACTCTTTGAACTTAGACCTGGTATCACTGAAATAGGCTTATGTCTTCACGGCGAATTCTACCATCACGCAACATCAACTTTAGCCTAAGCAGGTTTCACACTATCTGCTTTTATTCCCACGCGCAGTACTAAGTGTACTAATGTAGCGTTGCTACCTTTCAAATACTGGTAAAGTGCACAGCTTTCGGATTTTTAATTTACTGCAGAGCTGAAAAGATATCGGCAGCCGAAATTTTGCTGTTAACACTTGCAAACCAAACTGACTTCACGGTTACATTTCCGTAAATTTTGGCGGAGACATAGCTGTGCTAGTAACAAAACGTTCAATACTTTGCACTGCGTATAGAGAACAAAAGCCCATAGTGTGAATCCGTCTTTACGCCTCGCAGTGCATGATAACCATCTTTTCAGAAATCAAGCTATTAGCCTATACTTTCGTAATTTCGTACTCCAGCAGAGATGTCACATGCGGCCTGTGCAGCTTATGAAGTTTGTCGTGATCTTCTAACGGACAAGGCCTTATCAGTCACCTGATAACGGCACTACCAACAGGCCCAATTCTTATCGCCATCTTACTCATTTCTTTGTGATAACGCACGCGGAGGATAGACCGATAACGTTATCGTCCAACAATTCAAACTTTGTGTTCGCGCGCTTTTCGAAATAGGGAGTGCAAGGCGGCGTGCACCAAGCGTCAACACGCCATGCACCGAATATGATATACAGATGCGTGCGATCAAAACTAGGGACCAAAATAGAAAGTTCGATACCTAAATAAAAAGGGCGTGTTCGATTAGGTGCCAAAATTAAGTCTTCCAGGTGTTGATTTGAGTTTCAGGCATTGACCCTTACTTGGTACGTTTGAGACTTCCAGAATATCAATCTTGCTCAGTGATATGGGGTGGGGTTTCGATAAGGCTCAACGTTATAACGTTGCTTCTGACACTTGCGATACGTTTCGAAGAGGCAAAGCAAAATTTTCTGCCTAAAGTTTTGGGCAAGTTAAGCCAGAAAGGCTTAATTTTGGTGACCAATCTAGCATGCCGGGACTAAAAATTATGAAACCTCAAAAATTCTAACATAGCTACTATACCACTATTAATACCGTACTCTGTTCAACTAGTAGGTAGGTATATAGGTAGCTATGGTACCTCAGTTTTGATTGTCACTGTACAAAGAAGATTTTCCCAGGTTGAGGTGTAATCTATTTTTCTATTCTGGGGAGAAATGCGTCCTGAATTAATTCCTCCCTCTCCCACAAATCATTAGCGACCAAACAATACAACGAAGTTGCTCGAGAAATGGAAGAACACTTGGTATGGTGCCTAGCGGGAAGTGGGTAAGTAATAAAAGCAGCTGGGAGGGTTAGCGATTGTGTTGGTAGACTACCATGGAAGAATTGAGATTGTACGAGCTAGTTTATCCCTCTTTAACTGCTAAAGGGTGGCTCACGCCCGGAATAGAAAGAGGCATACAGTATGTTAAGAGAAACGTGAAATCCAAGCTACAGGATCTCTCACGCTGGATCAACTACACGGGAACAGCAAGTAGCTAAGGAAAAACGAGAAAGGACAGAAGAAAGTTTCATTAGAAGGAAATTGAAAAGAATTACAGAGGACACGAAACAAAGCTGTCCCGTAGGCAGTAACTACGATACCTACTCTAACCGTATCTAAACAACTCTGTAAAAATTTCATTCCTTACAATGCATTTTTTCAACCTTTTACAAATAGTTCTGCGAAACCCATCCTTGCTTTTCCTAACCTTGCCTAATGGTTAGCCTAGATCCCATTCTACATAATTTTTCAAACCTTACCTAACTTTATTTAATTAATAGGTGAAAAGTTATATAGTTTATTTGCCGTGAGTTAGGTTACCTATGGGTTCCGCTGGAGGTGCAACTCCAGATAACGCAAGATGGGCGAACATAACTAACCGAACCTAATCGACTGTGGCCCAGTATATGCTCACCATGGGAAGAACCGTCCAAGACCTCGCGACTTCGCAGGAGGTAGTTACCGTAATACTTGGAGCGAAGAATGCGCAAGCTCGAAAACGAACGAGACACAGGCAAAGTTCGCTGCATACGGAGAATGAAGTTTCAGTACCATTCCGGCTCAGCCATCAATGCGACATTCATAGAACAAGTCGATCTTACTCGTATTATCTTATCAGCCTTATCAATGGTATTAGCACTCGGTGACATAGTTGTTCGAACAGAGCGACGGAGGACCTCATGTTATAGCGGAGCTGGAGCGAGAGTAGGCTATCCGCCAGAGAGTTCACGAAGTTACATTGCTGGCACCAAACCGCTGACTATCAAATTCTCTGACATTTCAAATTACTGTGTATTTATATATATATGCTAGTCATGCTAGATAAGAAAAACTTAGCGATTTCGGTCTAACATCAGCCATAACTGCCGAGGTGAAATTTTGGTTTCTTGCCGCCATGTCCTCGACGGGAACAGTGGGCAGTTTCCGTTCGTCTCGAGAGTCGCGGGCTCATCGGGAGTTCAGTGCCAAGAAGCCCATGAGTTCTGTTCGCAAGTATGATACATCGTGCATAAAGTTAGCTATAACATCGTATAATGTAATAATAATACTTTCGAGCTTTAGCTATAGGCTACGGTGGATCGGCCAGTGTTTTTCGTTATTCGACACGGTCGACGGGTCGGCTTTTCGAATCTGCGGTGCATGAAGAAAAGTTATCGGAGAAAAGAGGGATAATTCGATTTTCAATAAGTTATGAGCGTCATCGTTCAAAGACAGCAAAGACAGCCAAAGGACAAAAATCCCTACATCACCAACCATAAACGGACTGCACGCCTGCATCCTACCTATTAATTATACCGAAGAGGACAGCACCACTGAAAGTGACGACCTAACTCTCATTCATGAACGAACCGGTCCTGGCGCCGATTCCACTGCGAGTACTGTATATACTTGAATCCTAAACGGTTATATTTTAAACGTTATCTTTACTGCTTTAGTTACTTTGAGCTCACGCGCTACAGTGGTTCTTCACTTAGTGCATTAAATAGATAACTGCCGATGAACATTAAGCGGTATCGACACACTCCGTACACACACTTTAGGCTAGAATAATGTAGGTATGTAGCTACTCTGTAAAGACGCGTACCGATTGACAAGCACACAGCTTGCAACTGCCAGAACGTTTCCAGTTTAGCGCGACACACCCAAATTTCTCCCAGTCACGGCTGGCAACAAGTCATCGACAGACTGTAGTTATGGCTGAGCGCCAGGCTGTAATGATACGAGAAAGCAAGACTGAAGTGTCGAGAAAGTCATCTCGAAATTACCTGCAGAACGGGAGCAGCGGCCCGCAGACTGGAGAGGATAACATCGTCGACGACATCCTGCGTCTTTTGTGTAACGGGAGGAAGCGCCGCCGCGACACAATGATAATGGTGACGGGAAAACGCAAAGCCACGAGGAAGAAGTCCACCGGCGACGACCAGACAAATGCTATGGTCCCGAGGAGCAAAACAAACGCGGTGCAGTGTTCATTGAAGGGAACTGCTCTCCAGTTTAATTCTTTATCAAGCAGGTAAATCCCAGGGTCTACTTTCCTACAGTGTTAACCATATGACAATTTATATGTAGCGTTGATGATTAAAGGCGGAAGGATCTCAGGGTCCACATTCACACTTTCAAGTGCATAGTGCTACCTTCTCCTACGACGAGCGGCAACCTAAGCACGGATCACTGCGTAAAGGTAGAGCAAGTTGGGAAAGCAGCTGAAAACCATAACCTCATAATTAGCAGGAACAGGATGGCACTGGCAGAACGAGCGAGGTCTCTGTAGGTCCCAGGGTGAGGTAACCTAACCTTACCGGATCTCACTGGGGGTGCGACTCCCCAAAACATAGGATGGGAGAACCAGAGATACAAAACAATACCTACCTTACAATTGGGACCACCCGCATGCCTGCATGCTGCAGGTGACACACATTCGGTGGCACACACTGGCTTGGTGCGAGCTAAATTGAAGCACAGACAATAATTAGGGCAACCATGTTCTTCAGAGTTGTATTAAAAAAAATAATAATTTCTTGCTGCTGTTGACTGTTTCCAAGCAATCAGGAAAGCAGTAGCCTACCCACGTAGGTACCATCGTGTGATAGATTTTCCGACTGGAATGCGGCTTATATATAGATGAAACTGAAAACGAGAATAATATACCGAACAATATAGCTTCATGTGTACAAGCATTCGATTAGCTAGTTCTTCACGTAGTAAAAGTAGAGGCTGACAGAAGTTACGGAATCACAGTAGGTATCACTGTACAGTGGAACGGCTACTTAAAATATAGCTGAATAACGTCCACCTATAAACTCCAAAGAGCAGCAGGCTCTCCGAGATACACAAGCGAGGCAATTACCCTAAGTCGCAGGCAGTCTGAAGTGCCAGGCGCGTACCAGCCTAGTCCAGCAACCCTTGCACCAGTTCACGCGACAGAGCGTGGCGCTCCCGTGAGTGCAATAGGCTCTCGTGCACTTCCGTGTCACGACACACCAGGCCTTCGCTTGCTAAGCGCTCGCGGTGTTCCTAATTATCTCTGCGCATAAAAAGCTGAGCAAACCTATAGACAATATTGACACACCCAGCACTGACTAAACATGACAAGGCTCCACAAAACGAGTTCTAAGGTAAACGCACGATAAAATGAATAAAACACCGAGCAAGAAGCCGACACACAATACACTAAACATGTAAAACCATTTTCAACGTTGTATAAGTTGACATCGAGTTAACCAAGCAAGAGCTTATATTAGCCTTACCCTAATATGTTACCCCATTAATACAAGGCGGTGCCGCTTCGCTATAAGGGTTCTTTCAACTTCGTTGTCCTATTGTACCTATTCATACGGGTAAAAGCCTTAACAGCAAAAAAAAAAAAAAACGTATAGCCTGGTATAAATACAGTCAGCCCATTACTGCTCAAAATAAAGTAGCAACTCAAATTTACGTGGGGATAACACCATTAACATGTAACAATGTTCTCCAAGAGCGAATATAGGGGGGCGACAACAGGTCAAGATGAAAACTAGAGAAGGAGAAGGACGCAACAATTTTGTGTTTCACACTCTTCGATACATCACGGGAACGTAACTAGTACGCACAGTCAATATCGCTCGGCAATCAACAAGCAGTTCGTTTCTGGAATTTTTACAACTACCTCTATTTACATTAATTCCACTTTTCGATGCCGTTTTATTCTATCAGGTAGCATTTTTAAGGAATCACGTGCTTTTACTTGTAGATTTTTCATCGTTGTCACTGCTGCAAAACGCCCACTCGAACCATTTAGAGATGTTTTGTACGCACGCAATGTTACTCCCAGCCGAGAATGCCAATGACAAAACTCTAGCTATACAAAAAGACGAGCTACTCAGGTTTCAGTTGCACATCAAAAATTAGTAGCCACTAGTAAATTATCAGCACTACTTTAATTTGCAAAAAGCAGGAAAAATACTTTGTGTAGTGCAGTGGTGTTCAAATTTTCAGTAAGATATTTTAATGATTTTATAACTACATGTTGCAGTATAATGTACCGTAGAATAGCTACGGTATATCGACTAGTTAACAACGTACCTACTACTGGTAAGAGCTAACCATATGAAATGAAACACATGATGAAAACACTATACTAAGCAGTTAATTTATTATCCCTATTCCATTAGTTGGGGGGGGGGGGGCACACGTTCACAGCGTTTTACAGCCCTGTATCTTCTTAAATTAGTACCTACTCTTGTAAAGGGCTAATAGTTCAATTAAGCTCATAGTTTAGAATTCATCGAACTTATATGACCTAAAATAAAGACAAGTTTGTTCGTAGCAGATACAGAGTCAAAGCTTCCTCTGCTATAGCGATTGTGAGCTAAGATGGAGAAGTACCGGATATACGTTATTGACATGCTTGATTCATAAGCAACAGCGGTTATTGCTGCTGAAGCTCACACAGACCGGCATGCCATCAACATGGACAAGCAAACATGCTACGTCAGCAGGGATAATTCACGCAATTCTCGACCTCACGGAAACTGGCTCACACGATGGTGACAGGAACGAGCTTAGGCTACTTAGCTAATCATCCGAACATTTTGCCGAGCCGATGTCAATTGTTGCCTATGTGTCAACGATTAAAGTTGTTACCAAAATGTTAACCGTCTAATCAGTTTGCTCTAGCAAAGTTCTAGATATCGCGTCGAAGTTGGAATGAATTAGAACTCAGAGAGACATTCGATTTTTGCGCAATTTCAGCTGACATACATAGCATTGCATTGGGACCCGGAACTGAGGAAACTCCTTCAGCTGGCTATAGTGTGAACTAGCCGTTGCACGCGGAGTTGGATTGCATGAAGTGTCTTTTGAACTACAAGAACAGCTAGGACGCTCAGCCGTTATGGCGTGCAAGCAAAAACTTATTGCTCCAGTGAAACCCCCACTTTCTTTAGTCCTATCGTCCCAGCGATTCTCATACGCAAATTGAATACTCTGCCAATACGCTTCAAAATTTGCAGTCAAGTGTCATTTTGCGCAGCACTAACACTGACACCATGTTTCTCGTTCTCTTAATTATTTTTATTACTATGAGCGTTAATTCGAGGCTCAAATTTCCCCTATTTTATATAACAGCACGGCTGAGTAACAAAATATAGCATTACTAATACATAACGCAAATTGTTATAGAGAAACGTCAACTGATTAGAGAAGGCAACCCTCAGCCAACTGTCGCCGAGCAAATCTGAATACGGCCACTCCTTAATTATATTAGCCTTTGCTTGCCCAGCATCGTCCCAGTGAATAATAGATACTCGATAAAAGACTGTACGTAAGCATCAAAACTGATCACCAAATTGCCACATTTACGATCATAGCGCCAAAAGTCACGAAGGGCCCAAATCCAGGACGGCAGAGACGCAGACGAGTTCCAGCTCTGCTGTCTCGTGTGGCAGTGACCCGGCAAAAAATAAATAACGAATGTAACTGTGCAGAGGATGGCTAGCATCTGGCGCTGTGAACCGCAGCTGCGCTTACGTTCCTCTGTCTAAGTCTTACCAACACAGGATCCTCTGCAGTAACATTCTGTTGCACACCGCATGTTTCCCAACAGGCTAGGGTTCACCGGCCCTAAAGGCTATTTAAAAGAGCCAGGCTGTTATCGAAACACCTTGGTGTTATACGGTTTCAGATCAGTAAAACATTGCTTGAGCACGAAAAAGATAATCACTAGTTGGCAAACAGATTGCCGAAAATACCCGTGATTCAATATGGTTCCAGAATACGATGTTTGCAAGTGGTAAAAAAATATCGCTAACTTAATTTTACGAAAATTTCCAAAGTAAAACAGGCACATTTTGAATCTCAAACCTACTTTTTCCTAGTACTACGAACTCGGCACGCGACTGCAACGCCGAATAACCAGTACCGGTACCGTCAAAGAGAGATTTATGCGAAATGAACACGGCTATCGTTCGGGACACCTCCAGCCTTAACCACCTCAATTGACCGTATTGAATGTAGTAAAAATATCTATATTTGTATGTTAGCTGAAGTCATAGGAAGACCTTCCCTCCATGGTTTCCAAGTGACTATCCTATTCCGGCAGATATTCTTAAAAAAATTGCAACCCCAAAATTTTTCGGTTAGTGAAAATTTCTAAAGAAAGATTGGGGTCCCAAAATTCCAAAGTTAAGATCGGCACCTCAGGATCCCTCTCCCAAACTGTTCTGGGGTAGTGAATCTGCACATGATCCAACTTTTTAATCTCCAACAAAAGTAAATCTACCCAATGGAAGATGAACTTTGGTAAGGTAACATTGTGCAAAGTTGCAAACCCAGCGTGCGATATTGAACCCGCAGTGAAGTGAAGCCCAATCGAGCCGCACAGGACAATGAGGTTTCCCTGCACAACACATGCCGCTGCTCATCACGCAGAGCAGAGCAGAGGACGGGTTATGCACAGCGGGGAACCGCAACCCCGTTCGTCTCCCTGCGGTTTGAGCGCCAGTCAGCAGTGACACATGGAACGGGGACACGGCGCAGCGCCAGCATCAACTCGAGGTCTCGCGTCAGCGGTCACTGAGTTCATGGTGGCGAGGCGTCCACTATTTGCATTGTGGGCTGCTGTGAGTTACCCTTCCACAGAGATATGAAGTTCGTTGCCTTCTGAATCCAATTGCAAACCAAAGTCTTCTGCTCTATGTCTTCATCTCGCAGCGTCGTTGTGTTAGCTGAAGAGAGAAAATGGCGCACTGCCTCTAGAGCAGTTAGGTATTTACTTAAAATTTACGAGATATATAAGCTGCATATACTAGAGACACTCGCACGCCAATGGATTTGACTTCCAACATTTAGCAAAGCTTTTGTTGGAGACGCAGCAGTGGTCGCATTTGTACAACGAAATATCTAATTGCTTTGAAGTGAAAACATCAGGTAAACGACTATCGTGTGCAGCAGGCTTAATGCAGCCATCTGACTTGATTAGTCTGCTGTGGTGTCCAGTGGTACGGTATAACACGACTGTGCGCCTCACAAATTCATCATCTACGTCAGAGATATTGCGGGGACAAGATTAGCAAGACACTGCCTTCAGTGATGAATGCAACGATTGGTAGTATACCTAATTTGCTAACAGAGAACGCTAAATACATTCCTTACAAGCAACATTGCAATGGCAGATAGGTGCGATATGAAACAAAACTGGTAATTTCTGGGATGAATGTCCGCGTGAACCAACTGCAGAATGCAGATTAGCGAGGATCATGAAGGAATACAAGTTGGACGAATAGGCCTACTACCGCAGAATATCAGTACAGAAGGCCAGTTTCTGCAACCATCGTTTATATTGAAGCCATAACAGAACGAAATGTGTAACCCAATAGCTCCAAATCTCATGAGTGCTTTCAATTATGCTTTAGGATCTGGGGATGTATTTATAAGCGCCGTGACCTGTGGTGCTAGCCACCGAGCGTGGCCTGATTGGTGGGGATCTCGAGGAACGCGCTCGGCTAGACCGTTCGTTCTTTACGGCACAGGGACCTTGGAGCGCCGTGACCTGTGGTCCTAGTTGCCGAGTGTGGCTCGATTCTTCTTTATCTCATGAGCGCACGGCCATGCTTTAGTACCTGGGGACGAACAAGTGCCGTGACCTGTGATCCTAGTTGCCGAGTGTGGCTCGATTCTTCTCTATCTCATGAGCGCACGGCCATGCTTTAGTACCTGGGGACGGATAAGTGCCGTGACCTGTGGTCCTAGTTGCCGAGTGTGGCTCG
>LQNS02278091.1:8789870-8806640 GCA_001587735.2 Parhyale hawaiensis | reverse complement strand
AATTCTTTTGTCGGTCTTTTGGCTCTACAATTAGTGATCTCATTGCAGCAAACGAGCCAGAAAGACAACCTCACTCTTACCGCAACGAGCACGCACAGCTGCAGCTAATGGAAAAACCTCAGCACGAAGTGCCGGAGAGAAACGACAAGGCAGCCAATGCAGGGTGACGATCTGTCAACCCAGCAAACAAATGGAAGAAGACACGGCGAGGCAACTCGGGTGAAGGGGATCCTCCAAACGTGGTGGTTCAAACGGGCCGCGGAGTTTCGTTCTTGACTAAACGCAAACAAGTACAGCCAAGCACCCTGGAGTCCGAGGTTACATGTACATCCGTAAATATCCAGGATCTCATCTCCCGACACTTCGTTCAACTGTCAACTACGCCAAATAATTAACACTTCATTGAGTTACGAGAAAGTACAACATACGGTTTTAGTTCCGTGAAGAGATAGCTAACAACCAAAGTTGCTGTTGAGACTTCGTCACTTGTAAACTAACCATATCAAAATTTTAAAAAAAGTGAGCTTAATGTTACAACATTGCCTAACGAGCTTGCTATGAACTAAGTATGTAAATGATAATCAGTTACCAGAGTCAAGAGAACAGCTGCAAAATTTTAGCCGCATTCGTGTCCGCATCTGCACAGTTCTGATTCTCGTAACTTGAAGCCCTGAAGATTTCGACCTCTGGTTGGCCACCCGCCGCGGGACAGCATAATGGAAACCTACAGGCCAAAGTCACTGTGTCTGAATAAGGGTTAAGGAGTCGAACGGACCAAATCCTACTCAGACTCCAGAATTCAGCCAGTTCCCGCCTCCATCTCCTTGCATCCCAAAAATATCCGGCTGTGTTCCTCATCAAAATCGGCTCCTTTTGCCAGACCACTACTCCTGGCTCCAGCCACATCCCGACTCCTTGGACCCTCCATATGCCTTATGGGCGATGCCCAAAATTTCCGTAACCCTGACGAGGTTATAGAAACTAAACTAAAATGAACACAAGATAATTAATTGGGAGCGCTTCACTGGCAGGCATTCAGTTGCATTTTCAACTTGCAAGGGAGTTACACAGTTAATGAAGCACTTCCTGTCAGATTTTAACTGGACGCTCATTTCATCATTATCAAAATACATTAGCTATTCAAGACCAAGGTGCGTATGGTTATTTAACTATAGATTCCACATGTAACCCCCTCGCTTCCAATAAAGGCATGGAATTAGGTCTACGACAAATTTTCTCCGAACTCAGCTTGCAAGAGCTGATCTTCAGGAGTTGAAATTTCGAAAAGCTGAAACGTGGAAAATATTGTGCCAGGGTTTGATTCGTACGTTGCAACGGATCGTAGCTACGGCTGAGACACGGCTTAGGTTATTACGGCTCAGTCTCGCAGCATCACAGCACGGCGTCTGCAGAAACCAGAAATGATAGGTACGTAGTAGGCCTAGCCATAACAGAAAATTGGACACAGGCGGCAACGATGAAGCGGCACTGCTACGAATTCTCTGGTGCCATTTTTGACAGCTGTATGCACAGCGGCTGATGCAAAAGCTTCAAGAGAGGAAGAGAAATGGATTTAGAGTACGGTAGGTAGCTACAGAGACACATGAACACAGACTGGCATGTTTTCAGCATTTCTGAGAGAAAATTAGAGACAACGATAAATCCACAAATTATCTTGCTTGCAATAGATCGTGTGTTCGTAGCCATGGTACAAGTGCTAGTTAAATATCTCGAGTGGCGCCATGAGGCAATGATGACGATGCGAACGGTCGACTTGAAGTGCACTTACTAATAAAAAATTGCGCGCCCGTGTCTTTCCTAACCTAACCATGTCCATAGAAAAGTTTAGAGCTAAACGCGTTGTTTAAGCTTCCCTACATCATTATGTGAGGATTCAAGCGAAAGAAATGAAAGGGCAAGTAGTTAACATGGCGGAAAACATGTAGACCCATGCACGAGGGTGTTTCCATACAAGATCAGCGCACATGGGAACAGTAGGCTACCTACCTACGTCGGGATAGATGAGGAAGGACAGAAGAAAACAACAGTAGGAGAATAACAATGGAAGGAAGGAAAGTAAGAGTGAAAGACGTCCAAATGCCTTAGGTGAAGTTAAGGTAACCAATCGGGTATAGAAAGACTAGGTAGAAACCACTGGGGCGCTACACCTCATAAAACACACACATAGGCAAACTTTACTAACCTAACAACCCTATGGCTTATCCTATGCCGAAGCTGTCTGAAAAGTACCTATGTCGGTAGAAACATAAAACCCATACGCGAGTGTCCCCACACACGCACTTTGTTACGGCTACCACAGCATGTTACGAAAAAATAATAATAAAAAAGAGAATAAAACATTAGCAGCAGTATGAACATGGTAGGTTATAGCAGAATGAACTCAAAGAAAAGATGTCAGAAAAGACATCTCTACCTGATTGAACGACGCTCATAAGAAAGGAAATTATTTCAATAGCGCTTGCAATTTCATAAACATAGGTAGCTAATCTGGGTAAGACTGCAAATTTTTCTGTTCTTTGACGTTTACAAAAAGCTAAATTTTGAAAATCGTTTGGCATACTTATAATATCTGGAATAAAAACTACAGCATACGGTAACTCCAGAGAGGAGGCCAGCAGCCAAGTATAGCATACCGCAATCACAGTATTGTACAGCAAGGAAGGGGAGCGTCATCACCACTACAGCAGCCATCTTCAGTCATACAACGAAACAAGCTCGCTAGAAAACAAGTAGCGCACTTGGCAGTTTCCCTCCCAACCGTCAGCATCTCTTAATGTGTGAAGAACTGATATGAACGTGAACAGAAGCGTAAAACAAAAGAGATTAGATAGGTATAGGTAGGCCTACTTGTATGAATTTACGAACCCAATGTGTATACCTACTTATATGATTTCTTTGCAGACTCGTTGACATCGATAGAATAAAGCAGGAATTCATAACTCCTTAGTACGTATTTCAATAGTGGGCTTGCGATTTCTACCCACTCTATTTGATCTTGAGGACTAGCTACTCATCGGCAACACTGACCTCACTCCAAACTTGCTTTTAATATGTACAGTTTCAAGATATGTCTCCATTTTTCATCCTTTTGAACGGAGAAGCATCTATTCTGCAATGTCTATTTACGAGTTATATGAATACTCATAACCGTGAAATAATTTTGCGCTGAATTCGAAGTCTACATTTTTCGAAACGTCTTATTTTTACTGTGTACCTTCTTGTCAGTACAATGTAATTCTTTAGCTTCATTTCTTAGTGACTAGGTACATGATTTTTACTATATGAATTTATTCTACTAGGAACCGTCCGGGAAGGCTGGAAGAGTTCCAGTAGCTTAATATCCGGTATTTTTTACTTACGTTCCAAATTTCACTTACGGAAACGTAGGCCTGATAGCAAGACAGTTGAAGATACACTCGTGATGCTTCGAGATCGCAATTTTTGCAATTAACTAGTTTGCACCGCTTCTAATGATAAAAATCGTACAAAACTTACTCATATCTACAAGCATCATGGAAGCCTAACTAGTGCCCTCTAGGTAACTGGTGATACAAAGGATAAAAAAAATACTCATAAAATACACACTTTGTAGGTTCTCTCACTAAACACCCGTTTCTTCCAATAACGAGCGTCACTAAGCAACAAATACCTCAATAGTACCGTGCATCACCTCATGTGCCAACATCCACGCTGATGCTTGGCCAGAAACTATAGCCGCACTTCGGGTCAATAAGCACCTACGGCGCGCGAGGGGATCAGACCGCCTCCACTATAGGTACCTGCGTACTCCATTGCTGCCCTTTACCGTGACATTTGAGCACCATCTCACAGGTCAGTCAATACACGCCCTGTCCTCTCTGCTGGATAGCAGACGATGGATTCGCAAGCGCAGATCTACGTAGATCTCCAACGACAAGGATAACCCTTTATTTTCATCGCATCGAGACTCGCATAAGAGGTAACTTTATTTTTGACACAGGCCCAGGGGTGAAGTGGTTTAGAAACGCTGTATGCTCGTTACCACAAAGGTCAGGCGTTCCATGCCCAGGCCAGAGTGGCAGCCTTGCAGCACACTGAGGCGGCATCAGCATTTTTGCCGTTCATTGCCCGCTGGGGAGGCGCTGGCCTTCCCACAAATGAGGAAAGGCACCACAGCTCAGACAATCTGTGCTTGACCGCAGCCGTACACTCCTCCCAGCCCTGGAGGATTTATCTGCAACACGAACCAGTGCAAGAACACTGTCTAGTTTGGTGCGGTTAAGGCGACTTTACCTTTAGTTTATTATCGACTGTAACGCAAAATCCGGAAAAAAAAAACATAGTAAGTTTCTACTTCCCTCCCGCTCGAACCCAGACAGGTGAACTCTGCCACGTCCACCCATCATTTATATCAACGCGTTCACTCATCTACTAGTAGGCTACGAATCTTTAGTAACGTCGTTGTGAGCACAACATTGTGTACACTACAAAACAGTTATTAAAATGTTTACCGTCAAATCAGTTTCCTCGCAAAGTGTCACTCGGTACGGTAGCTTAGGTAGGTAAGTTACGGATATCTCTTCGACTTAGGAGTGAAACAAAAGTCAGGGAACAGTGCATTTTTCTGTTATTCCTAGGGCACAGTAACACATTCCGATGAGTGGATGAGCGAAGACGTCGATATGAATGACGTGTGAACACGGCCTAAAAGAACTAACTATCTGACAAAGAACTAACGAAAGTGTTTCCTACTAATAATGTTACTAGCTAGCTATGTAGGTACACTTTTTAGGGTAAAATTTGGTTTTAATCACGTCAACAAAGAAAAAGTTTTTTCAATTGACTCAATTTTTCATGTAGATTACGAATCTGAAATCCGTTTTTGTCGGACAGACCTACTTTTGAGACAGAAGTTCCCAATGTCTTCCTATGGGAGAAAATACCCGGCGATGATAAGAGTGTGATATAACACCTTTTAAAAAAAGTCTTCTAACCCAACCTATTTAAAAGGAGTTCCAGTACACTCGAATATCATCGCCGGGTATTTTCTCCAATAGGAAAACAATGAAAAATTCAAAGAAATATATCTCAAAAAGTAGGTCCGTCCGACAAAAACGGATTTCAGATTCGTAATCTAACTTACCTACAAGAAATGAGTAGCTGAAATAAAAATTTTTTTACGTGCATAAAACCAAATAGGGCTCCCTAATGCCCTTTTTAGATGCCGTAAATAGGAGTAAATTTTCTTACCTTCGCTCTCAGTACTCCACGCACTGTGATGCCCACTCCTGCATCAAATCTCATAGTAACTCCAGATTCAATGGTCATTTGTTCACCAATTGGCACAACGATTTCGTCTTGAATGTGGTACGGCGAGTTGACGCGATCAAAATATAAGTTTTGAGTCGACCGCTTCTCCAACCGTCCGTTGGAATCACCAGCCCCGCGCCTCCGACGTGATGATTGCGGTGACCACCACGAATTATCGAACAAATATTGAGCAATATTTTCTGCACTGCTTGTGCCGGACATTTCATGCACAGTCCGGGAACCAACCTCACCGTTATCACAGGTAGCTACGGAGAACACTAAGGTAAGTACTAACGCTGTGGTCAACCAAGACCATCCTACAGCGTATCTCAAGAATGGCATCTTTCTGGACCAATCGTTGGTTCTGGGTCTTCTCCTCACAGTTTCTACATTTACACACAGCTTGTGTTTTCTTTCTTTCATTGTGAATGCAACACCAATACCGTATATAACAAACTACTAATACACTATCTAGTTTCACCGTTTCGTACAAATCACATGACGGGAGTGTCAGAGTAGCCGCAGCGTCGCGACATCACCTCACTCCACCATTGCTAGAGCAACACTGGATAATTTGGACGACCGACGAATCGCGACGATGTCGTTGCCACTTGCCTTTACCTGTGAGTGTGAAGCTGAGTGTGGAACACAGTACAGTAAAAGAAGTAGGGAAACTTCTAAGGGGTAAATTAGTGCAACATTTGGCTGATGGGCGTGGTTTAGAGGCCTACGTCATCGTTCCTCTACGCTGTGATTGGCCATGGCAAACCAGCGATGTCTTCAGCGATGACGTCACAGGTCCGGGCTAGTTNGCCCGCTTCTCTGCTATTGGCCCGTTGCTCCAGCAAAGGGCGTGCCTAGATTGTGACGCCACGGTTCCACCCGAAATTAACAGATTTTCCCTACTTCCTTTACTGTACTGTGGTGTGGAATGCTCCCAAAGACCCCAACAATATACCTGGCGCATTGTTGGGGGAGATGGCCATTCAAGCTAACAATGCACTTGTTTTGGGTGCTCTCCAGAATCCGCTTAAACCCTTTCCTGACCACGGGGGTGAGTAATTTTAACACCCTCGAACGATGTGAGAGAGGTGATAATGTTTTCGTTGAAGATTCAAGTAAATATATATATATATATGTAAATATACATATATTTGTAAGTCTATCCACTCAAAAAGTGATCGAAGGAGTTGAGCAATCTTTATAATTTTTTTGCAGGGAGTTTGGTGGGTTGCCCTAGATGTGACCCATGCAAAAAAAAATCAGGCCTAGCTGGCCGTAAAAAATTACTGCGTTGAATTTTCTCCACCGCTGCAGATCGTATGGAGAACGGAGCTAATCCATGGAATGAATGCGGCTGTGCCCTAGCCTCGTTCATCAGAAATGACTTCGTTGAATTTGCCCCCTACCGCGAAGTGATGGTCTCACGCCACCAAGGCGTTATAGTTAATTTTAGTAATACTCTGGAGGAGAATGAGTGTCTTTTCCATTGTTATTGCACTGTGCAGTGATGATCGATCTGGATGATCTGTAATTTGAGAAAATGCGAGTTGAAAGCACAACCATGCTTAGTGTTTTGGGTGATAGTATCATGATTATCAAAATTTTACGAAATCAAAATCTATCAAACAGGAAATACTGTGTTAATATGTTTGATGAATTAAGAAGTTCGTATTAAAAACAGACTCAACATTTGTCAGGCATCAGATCAAGAGACTGAAATTAGTGCCAAAGACCAAGATATTTAAAAAAAAGGGACTCTTACTTACACGTGTTAGGAATAAAATACCTCACATTAATAAATAAATACACATAGAACGGAAATAGTTTTATCGCAGAATTGACCACATCTCGACTATTTGGCTATAAATTTCAATGAAAATTTTACAAAACGTTAAACTTATGATGCTTATAGTGTCTGTAAATTTTCGAACGACTAATCGCGCTGGCTCTAGAAAAATTATGTTTTTTGTTAATTTTACTAATTTCACTGAGCGGCGGTAATAGTTTTTTGACTAAAAAACAAAATATTCACAGTTTTATATCACCGAAGGAGCAGATATGAACAACACAAATGAGAAAAATATATTTTAAACAATAAATTATTAATCAAAAGTTTACAATGACTGAAAATAGTCTTATTTGTCAACATGACCCCCATGACGTTTAATAACGTCAATAATCCTTTAATCCATGCAGCAAGTTAGCTTCTTTATTGCAGAAGGTGGAACTGCCCTTGCTTCTGCTGCAGCAACAGCATTCCTCAAGACAGATTTTTGAGTTGTACTGCCTTTCATCTGCGTAAATTTGCCTTTGCAGAAGAGCCCAGAAGTTTTCAATTGGGTTTAGATCAGGTAAGCACCGTGACCAAAACATCAGTTTCTCTCCATGGAACCCCAAAGAGTCCAGATATGCTGTTGTAGTACGGGCAGAGGGAGAAGCCGCTTTATCATGCACGAAAATCAAGTTTCGAAGCAACGAAAGGGCTATGTCATCCAGCCATGGAACCAAGGCGTCCTTTAACATATCACAATATGATGCAGATGTAATGTCACACCATCAGGTACTCTAACCGGACCTCGAAATCGATCTCCTATGATACTAGCCCATATCATAACACCACTTCCCTGTTGTTGACGTTTTACGCGTTGATGACACTCACCTCCAGGTAGCACCCCACCCTTACTCCACCCATCAGGTCTTTCAAGGGTTGCCTGGATTTCGTAGGTGAAAAGAACATGGTTCATGTTGATCTTCATGAATTTCTCTGCCCACTCCATCCTCAAAATTTTATGTCTTGGGGTCAGAGGATGCAATTTCAGAGGGGATTTGACAGAAGCATAGAGCGAAGGATGTCATTTCTAGTGGTTTTAGGCACTTCAGGAAGCCCAGCAGCCGTAAAAATTGAATACATGTTTGCCTGGGCCTTCTTCGTAACTGACGAACCACATTTCTCATGTTTCTATCAGTAACAGTCCTTGAATGTCCAGCATCTGATCGTGTTTTTCCGTGGTGAATGGTCCTTCAAGATTCTTGTTACTGTGCCCATATGGCGTCCTATTTTTCGGGCAATAACATCAGGAGAGGCGCCTTTAGCAGTTTCTTTAATGATAATCTCTTTCTCCTCGTTAGTTAGAGCTTTTCCACGCCCCATTTCAGCACAATATACAAACAGCTATTATCGTCGTTTACCTTAAAAAGAGAAAAAATGCAAAGAGTTATCAATCAGGAGACCCAGCAAAATGTAAACAAACTCAACAGTGTTGCCATAAGATGTCACGATTTCCCTGCAAGTTTCATGAAAATTTGATCGCGCAAAAGTGAGATATGGTGAATTTTGTACTAGAGTTAATATTTCCGTTCTAGGAGTAGAGAAGCGCTCTGCGAGTGCATACGTACCGCCGCCAAGGAGAGCAACGTTAACGCAAAATTCAAATTGGTGCTGAATCCAGGAATTCTTTTTCATCATCACGAAAATTTCGTGCTTTATACCTCTCAACAATCCAAACAGTTCTTGCAAGTTTCTTGAAGATCTGAAGGTAACTTTTTCAGTTACACTCTGAAAAACAAGGAGACAAATATATAGTCAAACACACAAACGGCGAACAGATCGCAAAATTTGCACATTTCTACCTTGCAACTTTCTTAATAGTTCGTGCAATTTCTGTTTTAAACCATTCATAACTTTTCGGGTTATGTACTGGCAAGCAAAAATAAGCAGAGACTAACAAACAAACGGACAAACTGATCGTTACAAAAATTTTGGTCATTTACTCCTCGTATCATATCCCTAATGTATCCTGCAAAATATCATGAAGATTCGTTCATAACTCTTTGAAGAATGTTGCCAAGAAAAGCAGATAGACAAAGAAATAAACGAGTGAACGGATCTGCACAAAAAGTTAATCATCTGTTCCTCCTATTCCTAACGATCCCTGTTAATTATATGAAGATCCGTCCATAACATTTTGCTTTAACTTTGTGACAGACACACAGTCAAACGCCGACAAAAACCCATAACCTCCTTGGACGAGGTACCTATTGCAAAGCATTCAGGTACAATTAGTCTCGCTTAATTATAAAAAAATTCAAATAGCTTTGTTTATGAATTATTATCTGCCTCAGCACCCGTGGCATTACCTTTCAAGTGAAGATGATGCGTCACCTACAGTTTACTACGCTACGCTATTTAAGGAGTAAGGCCTACAGATAACCTCGAAATATACAAGGAGTGCTGATCTACTGATCAGCTACACTGGTTCGCGCACAAATATTTTTGGCTTAAGATTTAAGGTGACATCGATTGACCGGCGGAACTGAGCTTTCGAGGCTTGACTTCAGCTGCTGCATGGATCCGTTGAATCGTGTCAGGTGTTGATCTTCAGTCGATTGCCCTTGAGACATCCGAAAACATATTCTTGCTTCGTAATCTGGAGTCTGCAACTGTGTCAACCGTAATTGGGTGGCAAAACCCGAATGCAGACGACAAGCAAAAATTGCCGAGAGCGGCATTTCGTCGCCCCATGCTCCACCAAACACGGCCTGATCGAGGGGAGAATTCAGCAGGATGGATCTGGGCCAATGTTTTTCGTCGCATTCAAGCAATTCAAAGCAACTTCCAGGCCAGTTTTCCCTGTTATGCATTCACTACTACGCCCTTCATTTTTATCATAACTTTACTTTTAATGGTTGCGATTCCATCTGCAATGTGAAAAGAACGACAGGAATTTGTATCTTGGTTAGAACTATGGTAGCCGGCAGAAACGTAGGTACTTTTCGATGTTCCGATTATCAGATTCAAAATCGGACCAAACGCTTAATCGCTGAGTACAACGTATAGGGAATAAAAATTGGCGGATATACGTGAACGGCAATAAAATTTGTAAAGTCAGTGTTTTCCAGATTTTTGCAACTTGTAATAATTTTACTATAAAACATCGCAACGACATGCACCTTTCGATGCTGCGTGGGCACCATGTCGCGGCAAGTTGGATCTATCCACAAATTTGCCCCGTCGTAATAGGTGAAAATGTCGCTCTTCTGCTTCCGGGTATGCCTAATACCTGTAAAACGATTCAAAGTGCAATGCCAACGCTCCTGTCTGACATGTTGGATCCTATGGTGGACTAGAAATAAATGAATTGTTACTTCATGCTTATTCAGATTGGAATGAGCCAGTCTGAGGTTGGCAGACATTATGGATGCCCACAATAAGCACTTTCAAACTTTGCAAGGCGTTATAAATAAACTGTCAATGTTGATGACGTTTGTCACCTTATCTGGAGTGTTCATAAACACTGCCAGCTTATTCGTAACGCTTCGCCAAATCAGAAATTGTTGGTTGAGAATATTGTGTGGTACTCAGGATAGTTATATTCTGAAGTCCTATAGTGTCACAGCTAGGGCTGATCGATGCTGCAGGGGTTTCAATGGTTGTGTTATCAAAACAACATTCAGTGTAGGCTTCTGAACGGTTCCGCAAGTACAGACAATACAACGACAGGCTTACGGTTCGTACGTCTCGTGTTAATTACGACTGATATGCCTAAAGCCAATACTGACAACCTGATCCCAGTGATAAGATAAACATGAACGTCGGAAGTCACATGGCAGCGCCGCAGACTGTGATGTTATGGTCTCAAGGAGCAATGGGTCGACACTTATAACTTTGCTTGAGTATTCTACTGAAAACTTGAACAATAAACGCCTTATACTTCATTTTATACGTGGTTAATATTTACACAAGCAGCAAGCTTGCTACTAGAAGTTGGCGCTCGTCGTCTTTTGCAGCCATGCCATAATATAATTATGGCCGCAGGTCCGGATTCCTGCGTCCCTCCAGCCTCTTTTTAATTTCCTGGAATGGCCAAAATCACCCCATATCTCTTTACTACTCGACTGCTAATATCACAAATGACGGAATAAATTCAAGTAGTGCTCTCCTCAGGAGCAGATTTTCTTCAACGAGCGCAACTGAAAGACCCCCTGATATGGTGTTCGCGTATGGTTTCCGCAGCCCACCAGCTATAGCTATAGTTATGGTAGCTACAGGCACAGTATGTGCTCGTACCTTCAGTCACGAAAAATTAACCACATATGTAGTAAGGTGAGTTTGCACACACTGGCAAGTTGGTTGGCCGCAAAGGTACATTTAGCATTAGCTTTCATCATCAGTACATACCTAGATTAAAATTACACGCATGGGCGTACGCAAACAGCTAGCGAAATCAAGTATACATGCATAGGGTATAAGCAACTCCAGGACGCCCATAGCATAC
Organism: Parhyale hawaiensis; assembly: GCA_001587735.2. Lineage (NCBI taxonomy): Eukaryota > Metazoa > Arthropoda > Malacostraca > Amphipoda > Hyalidae > Parhyale > Parhyale hawaiensis. The sequence goes on along the minus strand of LQNS02278091.1, from coordinate 8,795,052 downwards.
ATCCCATATATTACTAATGCGTGTATTGATCAATATGATTAAAGAAATTGTAGATGTAACAAACTTCGAGCCTTGAAGATGGAAAGTTTAATTACTTTCAGAATACTGTACAGTATTACTATTCACAAGCGCATACATCCACAGTGCCACAAAACGGTCTTCCCTATCACCATTCAAACAGTTACACCGTCAGGATCCCTGGAAAATAGATGTATTCATACTTTTAGTTACTGTATAGCAAGGTGGATCATTTTTCCAACTTTTCGATTAGGTACATGTCATAGCGCGGAAAATATGCGAGTGTATATAAAAACAAGCTATGCAAAATTCTCGGTCTGTATTCCAATTCTTTGAACTGCCGGGAAAGACTCGAACATTCGAAAAATAGGCAAAAACTTTGATGTTTTTCATAACATTTTAAATGTCTTATTTTGATATACGTATAACACCTGTACCACCTATACATATATAAATCAGATTTTATCTCAGCCACTCAGCGCAATCACAATCCTGTCAACTGCCTGAAGATGACCAACGCTTGGTTGAAACGCGTCGCAGAAAGCCTCTACAGTACAAGAAACAACAATGGAAGATGCCACTGAACAGCAGCAAGACCAATACGAAACCTTCAACACTGAACAACTATTTCACCTTACCCAAGATCTAAGAATCGTTTTTAAGCTAAGACAGTTGGAGAAACTTAATAAAGATATAGTAAACCTACAATTCGGCATTGTTTTTAACCAAAAAAAAAAATATATATATATATATATACATATTTATATGTTTGGTGTCACGCTCTTAACGAAATAGACAGGCGGAAATTAGCCCAGGTTGGAGGCTCTGGTGCTCCTCTCAAGCTCCATTGAAAGTGATAGGCAGAAAATAGGCCGGGNAAGCTAAGACAGTTGGAGAAACTTAATAAAGATATAGTAAACCTACAATTCGGCATTGTTTTTAACCAAACTTGTATAAGAGAGCGGCTGCTACCGAACTTTTCTAATATATATATACATATATATATAACCCTTGTCATGACAAGCAGTAGTAGAAGTTTTTACTAGCGCTTCAGTGGCTCACTGCCTATATCGCGCCGAACTATTCCTGTGTTTAACCACAGGCTCGTGCGCCGACTACGGCGCGTTTTAATTTGTCAATGATTTTTGTCTCGGCTTTTCTGCCGGTAGGTCTCAGAGTGGTCAGTGCGCTACTGACAGGAAAAAGGCGCAAGTTGAGCATCTCCAACCCCCGGGCGCGGCTGAACGCTGTCGCTCAGCTACGCCACTCAGGGGGAGGAAACGAAATACAAGAAAGTAGAAGTCTAGCGGGAATAGGTCAGCCACCTCGATCGGCAGCCCACCTTCCGAAACAGAAGGGGAAATATTGAGAGCCTACCTGACTTTACAAAACTAACCTCGTCAGCAGGAACTGCGGCCAGATGCTACATCCCCTGCGGAAAAGGCACTCGGGACCCTTGGGTGCTTCATGCCCAAACATATTGTGGCAGGGAAAGGGCCCGCCACAATATGCCCCTGAGGGCCTTGTCATGACAACAACGTATGAATATAACGTATATTAAAGAAAATTCAGAGCCCCGAAACATCATCTTCAACTACCGGGACGAAAATGAAAATATACAGAACATGAGTAAAACCTCAATTTTCAATAAGTTACCCCTCACATTAAATATGCAATTAAAATAAAACAATGATTGCATCATCATAGCAAGAAAAAACAATGTTATGTAACCTCAATTATGTTCATGTACAATCTAAAGAATATCAGCATATAACATCCCCTACCGGGAAGGCTTTAAAGTTGAACTATTTCATAATACATTTTCTGATGTTATCGGCAATAAATTTGTATAGCTCCTAGTTTTTTCTTATATTTTGTGAATATAAGAAATAATCCTGAACTCACCACGAAGAGGTGGCTGTACGTCGAGTACCGCCCACCCACCTTCAATTTCAATATTTTAATATTAAATTTCAATAATATTGAAGTTTTTTTCGCGAATTATGGGATCATTTTTCTTCCTTCCAAACGGGCACATATTGCACCGTCTCTTGCCTCCTGACCCACCACTACATTGGATGCATCGGTGACCATCTGTATAAATAATCCTTTCAACGGCCTGTGTATGATTAAATGAATCTGGTAATGCAAGCACATTTTTTTTTTTTTGCAATTATTGTGTCTTCTGTGAGTTGCTTAGGAAACTTTCTCATCATGAGTGGCTGCTGCAGCGGGCACTCCTGCCAATTAGTCATTGAATAATAAGACGGAGCATCACAAATAAGCTTAGGCAGTTGAAATATCCGTATCGAAGAAGTCTTTGCCTGATCTCTGGCTTTTAAGATCCTTCTCGCTGTGCACAAATGAGCTGCCATTGAGACATCTTGTTGAAACCGTTGACAGAAGAACGTCGGGTCCAGCCTCTTGCACAGGTTGGATTGGCAAAGAATTGCAAGATTATGAAACGAAAACCATAGTGGCATTTGAAGCAATTCAGAGCGATCCTATCGAAATTGATGCAGAAATTTTAGGGAAGTATCAAAGTATCTAATATAGAGCAGCATCTATAATGGTTCTGTGCCTGAAAATTTAGTTACAATGAACCCGGGAGCGATACATCATGCAAGATGGTTCACTCCAGCCAACAGGATCGTTCGGTTGTATGTCTCAACCAGTGAGCCATCAAATGGTCTTCTTATTCTAGTAGAATACTTCATGAAAGTCTATGTGGCAGTATGGTTTATGATAAGATGCCATTCTTCAGCAACAGAAGGGTCAAAGCACTTTATCCAGCTCATTAATAAATCAATATTTCTACCAAGTAAGTACAGAACAGTTGTAGATAAGGTACTCAGACACAACTGTTACTTCACACATTCTGAGAATATTCTTCTTGCAATGCTTCCCGATGACTCTCCTGCCATTCGAGAACTTGCATCAAGAAGGACCTTAAAAGCCAGAGATCAGGCAGACTTCTTCGATACGGAAATTTCAACTACCTAAGCTTATTCTTTATGATCCGTCTTGTTATACAATGATTGATTGTCAGGAGAACCAGGCGCAACTCATGACGAGAAAGTGTCCAAATCAATTCAAAGAAGATACAATAATTTAAAAAGAAATATTTGCTTCAATTACAAGATTTAGTTAATCATACACAGGCCGTTGAAAGGATTATTTATACAGATGGTCACCGATGCATCCAATGTAGTAGTGGGTCAGGAAGCAAGAGACGGCGCAATACGTGCCTGTTCGGAAGGAAGAAAAATGCTCCCATAATTCGAATAAACAAGACTTCGATATTATTGAAAATTAATATTAAAATATTGAAATTGAAGGTGTGTGGAATGGCGGAACTTGACGTACAGCCACCTCCTCGTGGTGAGTTCTTGATTATTTCTTATATTCACAAAATATAGCAAATAAACTATATAGTCAAACCAGCTTAAGTAGTTAGTCCAATGGGCGTGGCTATAAAAACGCAAAGCAACTTTGCCCAATCTCACTTAAGCGTGGTATTACTTGTCTCAATCGATAAAATTATATTTTTTATAATCGAATAATTAAAGTGAATTAGTTAATAGATTTGGTTTGGCACTTCTGCGTTCTATTCAGCCCCTCCAAAGGACTGCTTACGCTGGGTTGACCATAGGGGCTGAACAAATTTATTTCCGATAACATTAGAAAATGCGCTATGAAATCGTTCAACTTCAAAGCCTTTCCGGTGGTGGATGTTATATGCTGATATTTTTTAGATTTTACGTGAACATTATTGAGTAGCATAAGATTTTTTTGCTATAATGATGCTACCAATATTTTAAATGAATATAGAATGTGAGGGGCAACTTATTGAAAATTGAGGTGTTACTCATATTCTGTATATTTTCATTTCCACCCCGGCAGATGAATATGATGTTTAAGGGCTCTGAAAATTTTTCTGAATGGTAATATACGTTATATTCATACGTTGTTGCTATGATAAGAGGTATATACCAAAGTTAAATATTTAAAAAAATTCTGGAAAAATCAAAGTTTTTACCCATTTTTCGAATTTTCAAGTCTTTCCCGGCAGGTCAAAGAATTGGAATACCTAGAATTTTGCATAGCTTATTTTATATACACTCACATATTTTCCGCGCTATGACATGTACTAAATTGAAAGTTGAAAAAACGATCCACCCTACTGTATAGGCAATAGCTTTAGGTCTTGTAAACGAGGAGGATGCGGGGTAAGACAGATTTTTTCCAGATCACCTCTTAGTACATAATTGGAGTTGCCTGTTGTTGTGTAGAAGCATGGCGTCATTTGTTTTTTTTTTTTGCGACTGACTGGGTCCAAGACTATACATCGTAAAAAAAAATTCCATTTGAACGATGGACAGAGTACTGCTACCTTTGTTAATATTATTATATTAGGTGTTTAGGCCTCCCTAGACACAACTATGGTGATTCAAGAGAGGAAAAGGAAGGGACATGTTGTATGTCGATAAATATGTGGAACCCATGCACGAAGATGGACCAGCGCGCATGGGAACAGCAAGTCGGGCAAGAAGAGGAAGAACAGATGAAAGTACGATCAGTAGGAGTACGAAATCAGGGAAAAAGCAAAGTGGGCACGAAAACTCTTTTCTTTGTTTCAGCAGTAACTGTACCATCATTCACTGAAAGAAGCCTTGAGCTATAGCAATGCAGACACGTAAATCAATATACTGTACGTTATAAAGCAGAAAACGTTTTCGACTTAAATTTCGTTAGGTACTTCAATATTATCCTGTATTATATAAGTCCTTACAAATTCTTATCGAGAGCTTACTGGGTTAATATTTATTCATTGCTATAAGGGCATTAGCTGTCAGCCAGGCGGGCCTTTTAACTCGTAAGTCAGCCTTTTAACTACTTCCTATTCACTGGCCAGTTGTGAGAGTATCATAGCCAAACGTAAGTTCAAGGAGTCATCAATTTTAAACACCACTAGAATCACAGTTTTGGTCATCATATTGACTATTATCCATTTCAATAGGTTTAAATGGTGCCTGTGCAAATTCTGAGCTCAGCCAATTCCAATTCCAATTCCATTAGCAGGGTGATGCGCAACAGGGTATGGGCATACCCGCGACATCACATCTTTGGATCGATATACCTGCATAGCTCTACGTAATACATG
>LQNS02278091.1:8758985-8769509 GCA_001587735.2 Parhyale hawaiensis | reverse complement strand
AAAAAATTTACTTTTATTACTACAAGTTTATTTTAATTTTCCTAAAATTCCTCATATTACAACTATGATTCCTTTTGTAGCAGCTAACCTGGTGCTTCGTTTATTTTTTACCACAGCTAAGCAGATCAAGTTATCTCGATCACACTGTGGCAGTCAGAGGCATCTAAACTAAGGCTAAGTTGACTAATCCAACGCCATGACTTGGCGATGCCAAACCTTCGCAATCGGGGATCACGGCCAGTGCCGGCTCGTGGATACCGAAGGGGGGCGCAGTACAGTTCTGTACCAGCTGATCTGTAGTTCTTTCATAAGCTAAGGGTGGCTGTTGACATTATAATACAGTCACGTCGGAAGCCATCCTCTGGCTCACGACATAACTTCAAATATGTTAGTACGGAAGTGTGCAGCAGCTCCAAGTCAGTAGCCACAGGTCGCAAGTACGCCACAGCATTCAAACCTCTCACAGCGCTGGTATGCTTGACGGTTCACTCCAAGTAGCCGGATTTCCAAGAATATTTATATCGGCATCAATCAGTTCCCGCCATACACACACAGGAACCTTACTTAAGTACAGTTAGCACCGCCAATATACTAAATGTGGTCCGGTTCGAAGATGGTTGCACGAAAAGAGTGGTAGACAACTACAGAGTCACCAGGAACAGGCGTATCAGCATTGGTGCAGTCATTCAACGTACGCGCTACGCAGCGATAAATTCAACGACTAACCCCATACTTCGCGTTCATATCAGTACGAAATGCCATTTTTCGTTGTTGAGGTAGATTTCTCCAGTATACAGTTACTACGTACACCAAATACTACAAATACCAAGTTGTCAGTGTTCGTCAATGTTTATGGACATAATTCGTCATAGAGAAGAGAGAAGTAAAACGGTGCGTAGTGAAGGAGTTATAGAATTGATATCTGCTTTATGAGTAAAGTTATGAGATTACAGAAAATGATAGTGTGCAGAGAAGCAGAAACAGGGCGTCACCGAAGAACAGTGCGAACTAAGAGTTTTGAAACAAGAACGATCGTTCACCAGTACTTCGAAAGTATACATACTAAATCTAGCACTCCATATGTAGAGCTAGAACGTACGCTACGCTTCCCTGTTACATTCAAAGTTCCATTTTGCAGAGAGGGCATCTATATTCGCAGATAATTTTACATCTTGGTTACAACATTACAGTATACTCAAGATTGTGGGACACTCACAGAAGCAATACCGCACTTATGGCTGTAAGGTACACAAAATATTTTAGCCTCACACTACAAAAATTCAAACAGGATAGGATGATGCCAGCCACACACTAAACCCAATGCACTGCTGTGAAGTTGGACCTACCAACGGGCAGCAGCGGTATAAGCGGATAATACGACGGACGGTATCTTTACTTAAAGTAACGAGTCAGCTCACTTGTATGTACTGGGCATCCATAATCTCCGTGTGCAACATTGAATACTCGTAGCTTTGTCACATGGAAATCATTTGTAAAGACACAAAGCCAGACATAACTGGTTAATCACCTACGAAGAGGGATGATAAGTGCGAGTGCAGTCTACTAGGAACTCAGTTTCTCTCTCTCCCACAATGAAGTTATCATGTAAAAACAATTTCGAACAAGACCAATTTCTAAGCCTAATGAAAATGGCGAAAACATTGTACACTACAAACTATTAATTTTGAACGATGTAAATACAAGTTAGATAGTTACATCCATTTCCTACGCATTACGTTCACAACTTTTGAGTGGAACACAGCTACAAAGCTACGCAAGTACTGAAAGTTGCACATGGGATTTATGGGTACTCGCCACAGCTGCATCGTGAGTGACCGCGAGTAGATGGGGGTACGGAAGACCACACAATACCCTGGATAAGAAAAATGCAAGCATAGCGACTCACAAGCAAGACGGGGGAGGGCAGTGACTCAATTTCGTGTAGCTACACCGAAACTGTAGAAATAGCAACCAAATGTTCTGTCGTTTCAACTTCAACCCTAACAACAAATTTGTCGGAGCAGTTCCACCTCGTTGTTACTTAAGCCTGCGCAGAAGTCGCAGTTCGCTTGGTTCATCCAAGTAGATCTAAGCTACGCTCATACGGCCGAAACTTCAGACAGGTGCCTTGACTTTGCCCCACTGGATCGACGAATTTCAGGCGTTAACCTTCAATCTATTACCCATGCGACTGCCGCAAACACTCCGTAAAATGGAGTACGAATTGCCGTCTCTTAACGTACCGATGCAAAGGTATTCAAAGAAACCAAGCCAACGCTCTTATCTGAGAGTTTGGCTTGTTGAATTTAACGAGCCAATCGCAGGCGACCCAACAGAGCTGATGCACTTAACGCAGCAGTATGGTTACGCGGAAGGTGAGGAAGGAAGATACTACTAACTCCCTAAATAATGCAACCTTGAAATAAACTAAATAATTACAAGTTTTCTTTTTGCCACTGTAACATTCACGAAATTATGGAGGAAGAGAAATGTTTGGACAGCGGATACATGTAGAGCTTTGTCCAATGGTATTTCAACTTTTTGAGTGCACGGCTGTCGCCAGTAGATGACATATAGCAGACCTATCACACGCTATATAATTGCACAGGGGTACGGAAGGGTAATTGCTATAGCTAATACTTCCAAGTCTCCCAAGCCGATTAATATATTTAGTTAATAACGTCCTATTGCACAATTAGAGAAATTAGAGAGACAGCCATCGTTAGAGGGAAACAGCGAATAACGTGGAACCATAATACATGCATCACCACACAGATTCATAAAATAAGGATGCTTATGAAGAGAGTCGAGAGTAAGTGAGATACTTGAACTAAGTCTTACACTTCCCGTACGAATCACAACTAATCAGTTGCGGCCATGTAGGGCGTGTTCGGCCCTCTGAAAAAGCAAGACTTGGACAGATCGTATCACGAGGTAGCACAAGGAGAAGCCCCGAAGCCCGGTTCACAGAATAATTTGCAGGTTACACTCCAAGTATTCTCCGCAATAATACTGCGTTGGACTTTATTTTATAAGAAGGTATATTTATGGGGCTTCATAAGCAATTTCCACAGTTGGTTTTGCAGCGATCTAGTATTGTAAAATGCTGGATCAACATATGCCATGATTCCGATTTATTATAGAAGCTTTTCCGAGGGCATGGAAATGCGTGGGTATTGCCGTTTTCAGGCTGATGTGCTAGCATACATAAATAAGCTTCGAGCTCCTTGTCAATAAAAGGCAGAAATTCACCACTGCAACCACCTCACTAACATCGTCTGGTAATTTTGCCATACTATGTAAAACTCAAGAGCCACTTGGCATATACCTATGAAACGTTAAGCATGAGTGGCAGGACCAGCGTGGGCCAAGGGTATCTACTCGTTAAACTGAAGCGATTTTAACCCTATTTTATACAGGCTGTACAGTTGCGCAAAGTTTCTTTGCGCAACAGCAACAAGGGCGCATAAATATTGCGCCCTTGTAGCGCGACAGCCCAGCTAGGGCCTCCCTAGTCAAACCAAAGGTAAGCTCAACAAAGAACAACAAACAGAGAAGTGACGAAGCTACCGATTCTCACGGATGAAATTACATTGACTGCGTGAAGACTGTTTTACTGAAGATCTTATGCAATTTTCAGGCGCGGTGGTGCAGCGTGCTGCATTTGAGGATCAGATGACCAACTGGGAACCTAAGACGGGAATTTTTCTCACGAGAAAATTTGTTTGCTTGCTTGTTTGTGCACCGGGCTTCACCCGAGGCGAGTGGTGAGGTGTTGTAGTTCAACATATATAGATTACAGAGTAGAATATTTACGTTTAGTTTCTATACTTTTGATACCATATACAAACGTGGTAAGATTATTGACTCACACGCAGGTAAATGTACACAATAATTATAACAATAATACAGAAGCAAATAAACATCCAATGCAAGCACAAGCGAAGATATAAGGAACCCTGTCAGGAAAATTTTCTGCACGCGTTCATACAACTTACAACAAACTATTAAATTATATTTGAATATAGGAGATAAAAGGTAGAAATAAATAATAGCTAGGATACAAGCGAGAAAAAAAAATGAAATAAAATCATAGGAACACAACATCGATTAACCAACTCGGCCAATACGCAATTAGCAATATGCAGGAACTCCACTCACGGTGCGATTATCTGTTGAGCGTTCGCAGTAAATGGCGAATTATTCTAGCAGTTTTTACCCTGAAGCTTTCCAATATACGGAGGCACTGGATGCAGGAAAACACTACGGCAGAGCATTTTAAAGCCGAGCCGCGTTGGATATTGATTTCCTGAACTCGAGACACGTTGGTAGATTATTATATGTATTCAAAAGTGCAAGACCCCGTTGCCACAACAAAGGCGAGATCACAGGGGAAGAAAGGACATATCTATTGCATGACGATAGACACGCGGAACCCATGCACGAGGGTGTTCCCATACAGGATCAACGCACATGGAAACAGCAAGTCTGAAGCAAATGGGGCACGAAAGAGACGTTCCGAAGGCCTAGCTAATGGCTAAGGTAACCTACACGGTCCTCTGGGGGCGCTGCTCGCCTGCTCCCCATAACATAGGATGAGCGAACTTTAACTAACCTAACTCTATGGCTCATCCTACGTCCCTCTGAGGGGTACTTTGTGCGTTAATGGGTTATTGTGCCACCATATCACACATTAGATTTATGCGCAGAAGTCGTGCCACCTCCAATCTTAAGACTGCGTCACACAGTAGATTGGTGCAGAAGTAGTATTGCTCAAAAGCTTAAAATTTTCACCACCCATTTGATTATGAGGAGAATGTAGTCCCTCTTACTTAATTCTTCACCAAACATTAGAATACGTTTTGAGGTAGTCCCTTTAATGCGCTCAACTGTTTGTCAGAGATTCAACTAAGTTTCGGCTAGCCCTTCCTAGCCAAGTGCAAAGGCAGAAGAGCATTAAAAAAAAAAAAAATTCTACGAGAGGCTCCTGACCAGAATAGCAGCAGCAACGCAATCAAATGAAACCTGGAAAGAGTAAGCCAAACCCTGAAACTAATTATCAGTATTATTACAGGCTTAGTTTATGCCTCCCTACCCACAGCACACACCGTGATCCAAAGAGGAAGAAAGAAGATGTATTAAAGATTTTTACTATTATACTGAATAGTTCAAGACTCCGTTTCCACAACGGAGATCTCACAGTGAGAGAAACAAGGGACACATACTATATGGTATGTCAAGAACAGAGTGGAACCCATGCACGAAGGATCAACGAGCATAGGAAAATCAAGTCGGCAAAAAGGAGTACGAACAGGAGAAGGAATCATCAGGAGGGTGAAAATGGAAGGAAGCAAAGGGGGTACGAGAGGCAGACGTCCCGAAGGCCTAGGATGGGCTAAAGTAACCTATAGGGTCCCGCTGGGGGCTACTTCCCATAACAAGGAAGAACAAACCTAACTTAATTCAGAAGTGAAAGCTACATGAAGGGACACGAGGTTGATGAAGCTCGCCCGCCAATGAAACCATGGGAGATCATGACCGTAAATAAATCTTTTCTCAATCCAACATGTAGGGCGCGAGAACTGATATGCTGATCCAAACTGCTTCGTACATTGAAACGACTAGGACCTGGCGGAGTAGTTCAGTGAAGATCTAAGAAGTAATGTTGACTGTGACTACAGGCGGGCAGGGCGCTCACCTTCAGAGGAATGGCCGCTCGCCCTTATACCTTCCCAGCAGAAGTTACTCTCTATTATACGGTAGTATTTTATTTGAATGGAAAGAAGTAAAAGTTAGTTTAAGCGTTCCTAGACACAAGGCGGAGTTTCAAGCAAGGAAGAAGAAGAAGAGACGTACAGAATGATTTTGTGGTAATAAGGTACAAACGTGACAGTTGGTGCTGTAAGGGTAACCCTAGAATACCATCCTAAGGTAGAAGAACAGATTTTCTACCAGGAGAATATACGGATAGTGTTCCAGAGCTAAGGGATATACGGGGTGTATCATACAACAGACAACCAATTAATTATTTACAATTTGGTTCATTTCAAATTGACAGAAACATGTAGCAGTTAGAGAGAAGTTGGGCTTGGTTTCGTCAGTCATCAAATTTCATCATCCGCCCAGGCTTCTGGTGGCACTGATGCATACAGTCGCATCAAATTGGGTCCCCGTTTATCCAACAGTTTTTCGGCAACTGTTGTCGTTCAGTGTGATGTTGATTAGTACAAGTATCGTTGGGGGATAAAAATGCCTTCATTAATATTGCAACACGTAAAATGTTCAGTCCATACATCATTTACGGGAGCCAAGAAATACAAGAAGCTTCCAGCACAGCGATATGTGGCCTACATAGCACGATAATGAAACGCTCGCGATCGTTTCAATATGAACAATGAACTCCAGCACAAGATTGCACAAATGTCACGATTATTACGGCGAAAATATTGATTGCTATCTTAGATTAAATTAGACAGCCGGCAGAAGACGGACCGGCAGGTCCATTCCCCGAGAGCAGTCGAGACTCAAGCTCCGGTCTTCTATGAGCTATTGCCATATGAAGAAGAGAGGATGAAAGAAGGAATATTTTGTATGTTAAGAATAAGATATAGGTTAGTAATAAGGTTTGCTAGCGCAGCGATTCTCAGCCGCATCACGCCGAAGGTCAAACATTTTGTCTCAGCATTTCTGCCGGAGGGTCGTGAGTGACGGCGAACCCACATAAGTGAGTTCTCTGCCTCAAATTTATAAAGCACGTGCATTTCTAACCCTACATGGTTCGGCCGAACGAATTCGCTCAGTCGCGCAGCACCGGGCAAAAGACGAAAAACGAGAGAAGACAAAAGAAAGAAACGCCCGTGCGGCTGGCCCCTTCGCAGGGGCGAAGGTAGGAGTCCCGCGGTAACAGTCAGCCACCTCGATCGACGGCCTACCTCGAGGAACAGAAGGGGAAATATAGAGAACCTACCAACTTTACAAAACTAACCCCGTCAGCAGGAACTGCTGCAAGTTAATTATTATCATTATATTGTGGGTTATCCCGCCGTATTAGATACGAAGACTATATAGCTAACAGCGATCCAATTTCGTATGATATAGTTTAGAAGTGAGTCGAACTCAGATGAGTTCTATTAGAATAATCTTAGCCAGGTGCACCATGATGTCTGGCAGGAAATAAGGCGCGAGCATCTCCAACTACACACGACTCGGCCGTATGAAATCGCTCAGCCGTGCGGCGCAGGGAAGGAGACGAAAAACGAATAAGACAGAACAGACAGAAAGCGAACACTCGTGCGGGGGGTCCCTTCCGTGCCGTCCACACGGGAGCAGATAGGAGCCCCATGGAATGGCCCACCTCGCGGAACAGAAGGGGAATATAGAGAACCTACATAACTTTGCAATATTAATCTTCTCAGCTGAAGCTGCGGCCAGCTGCTACATCCCCTACGGAGAAGGCACTAGGGACCCTTGGGGTCGTGAGGCCCAAATTTACTGTGGCAGGGAAAGGGCCCGCCCGAATGTACCCCTGAGGGCTGTTAAGATTATCATTATGTAGAGTAGTTTAAGCCTCCGTCTGTACAATTACGGCGATCTAACAGAGGAAGAAGCAAGGGACATACACATATAGTATGACGATAGAAATATGGGGAACCCATGCACGAAGGTGTTCCCACAAAGGATCAACGCGCATGGGAACAGCAAGTCAGGAAATAAGAGGAAGATCAGAATAAAGCACGAGCAAGTTGGAGTATGACAATGGAAGGAAGCAAAGTGGGCACGAAAGATAGACGTCCCGATGGCCTAGCTAATGTCTAAGGTAACCTACACGAGCCCCATGGGATCGCCGCGTCCCATAAAATAGGATGGGGGCTGTTGATAATAACGAGGAACCAAATCAAGGCAATTTCGCACTTTCAGAGCAAATTATAGGAAAAATAAATCATTTTTCGATCTTTAGATTTCAACAGCAACAACAATTTCGGCCAATATGTAAGTCACACATACGCCTGACACTGGTCAAAGGCACATAAAAGGAGACAATAAACTGAAGTATCTTGCAATGCTACGATCTCTTGCGCAGAGGGATTATGAAACTATTTTTGTTATGAACTGGAACCAATGAGTAGATTTTTCATAGATATAACTGATGTACAAGAGAATCGTCTGGGGTGAGCTTAGCTAACATTTCCACTTTGCTGCTGCGATCATCAGAGAGTAGAAACATTGAAGCGTTGGAAAACTGTGAATAATAAACACTGCAGAGAGCACTGGAGGGATCCTAAACATACGACTTCAAGTGCATTTAAGTTACCATAGTTGTGAATGAACAGCAATAAACTAAATGAAAGTAAACCCGAAGAATCTAACTAGACACGAGAAACATAGTGTGCACTAGAAAAGTACTGCGATACTATTGAGAGGTCAGCTGATACATAGAAAGGGAAGACAGATAAAGAGACAACGAGCTACATACGGCAAGAGTTCGCAACGATCGCATGCAGTTGAACACCCACACTTGCACTCAACATTTTTACAACATACAGCACTGAACCATAGAAAAAAATAAACATCTACCTTAACATTAACCGAGTCACAAATCCTTTGCTATATTGAAAATGCGGCTCCAGTAGTAAAGTGTGAGCCCCGCAGTCACTAGAACCCAAAGCAAATACTGCAGGCCTGTCCCAGTAACCGCTGGCGCCCTGGTGCTCCTGGCAAACTGTTCCTCGCGCCCATTTGAGCACTACAGAAAATGGATTTGCTCTGCCAGCAACAAACTGTGAGTGGTAAGTTGCAGTTATCATGAAGCTCCTACTAGGAGCCTCCGAGCAAATTGATCCATATAAACAGTTAAGTACTCTGAAAACAAAAAGAAGTTACTCGATCAGAAACAAATTAACAGCAGCATGTACCAGTTTCTCATGAGAGCGGAATGCAAAGTTAACCCTTTCCAAAACGCTCTCGTAGCAATAGTATCATGAAAGTGACAAGCAAAGAGTTAAGGCCGGTAAAGTTTCAAGAAGCCGGAACCGGAGGTACAAAAAAAAGTACAAGAGCACCGAAATACCAAGCTTGAGGAAGGTATTCATGTAATACTTTGATCAGGCTTCAAATAAACATCGTGTCACCAGAAAGTTGTTGGTAGCAGTTTGCACAAAAGATGACACACCCTGTTGTACGTGCCGCACACTTAACTCCGTGACGTAACGGATAAACACTGTGCAGCGGCTCACAGCAATGGGTGCATGATATGAACACTATTTATAACTTACAAAAACTTTGGATAAGAAATAGTCAATCATTGCAGATTTCCCCATGAGTAATTGCTTGGATCAGTGGGCGGCCTAAGCAGAAAAACGACGAAAGAACAGACGGTAAACTCACGGAAAGCCGCACGTCACCGTTATGCCCATAAACAGTTTATATTCATAGCACGCAGTACCTCCATGCCTAGGCCACACTACAAAATCGCACGCTAAACTTCATGAGAGGATGAGCAACTCGCAAGTTGGGCAGATAGCTACATCGTAAAAGGCGGTAGCATAGATACGGTTGCATGAACGACGTGCAAGCAGCACATCCGCTAGTGGTGTTGAACGTGTGCTTGTAGTATAGTGTGGAACCCGTCAGTAAGCTGCAGAAGTTGACAGTACAAGCAACAGCGATGGGGTGGTTGGAAACAGAAAGCCTACAGAACTGAAATGCACGAACTTTTTTAATAAAGCAATCATTAGTACTTTCTTCACACTGACTTTTAATGGATGAAACCGAGAGCCTCAAAGAAGTTGACCTTAAATATGAAAATAGAACCATGATTTTTCATATGCTAAAGCAAGCACATTCACCTCTGCCTGTTAATGTACAACTCATCTAGTGCGGTGTAGTTTTTTCTATCACAAGCGAGTACGAGCATAACTTCTGAACAACAGAAGCACATACTCTCGCTGTGAGTATTAGACAGTCAACGATGATTGCATACTATATACCCATATGTTTTCAGAGTATTCCAATAAAATTTTACCCCTGCCATGATCAGGACATCCTACCATGCAAAGCAATGCGCACGATCGACATATGATTAGGTCAAGCGATAGGTACTTAATAATTCCTCTTTCACTGACCATTTAAAACTAGACCCAATAGGGTGTTTTGCAAAAACAGGAGGAGAGAATGGACCATCAGGCGCCCTATGTTGCAAGTACAGCAACTTCTGCAGCACGCTCACTGATGACGTAAAGCGACGCAGTGTCAAGTTGTCAGAGGAAGAGAAACAGAAGACTCGAGACTTACACACCAACTAGCTTATAAAGACACTACATCAAAGAACTAGTCACGTTATCTATACACATCTCACTTCATCCCAGGACCTGGTATTACTGCTGGTAATGACAGCGTATCTTCCATTTGCCTAATGAAGCTCTACAGCTAATGAAATGAGCATTCTTTACCAAAAAGAAATTGACTTGCGAGGTTTGCTCGCGCAGTGATTCTAAAGCTGGGCTCACACTGTTCCCAACACGTGTT
>LQNS02278091.1:8736942-8749307 GCA_001587735.2 Parhyale hawaiensis | reverse complement strand
GGCAGGGAATCGTACAAGGATAATCTGTTAAATTCTCTGTACCAATGCAGTCAAGAGTTCTTTCTCTCTCCTGTGTGAAATTGAGCTGCTCAAGCCATTCGTGACTGCAGGTGTAGGCTGAGTGTATCTATTTATTCTCATTGTACGTTTCCACCAGTATTTGTGACTTGGCGTAATTACTAGGATGAATTTTGGCTACTTTGTTTGTACTTGTGAGCTTGTAAGCGTATTTTGTGAACCCATTGTGTTCTTAATAAAAGCTACTTATTTATTTATATCCCACAATCCTAGTAACCCCGTTCTCTTCGGTGAGCTTTTTAAAATGTTAAAAGCACGCAGCAGTGACCCATTTTGTTATGGCCTTGAGCGACAATTCAATAGGTCCGGAAAGCCCCCGCTCTCCTCATTATCTCACCTGTTGTTGGGGCACGAACATCATGTTATGGGCAGCAGGTCCACCATTCTGCTGCTGTTGTGGCGGCTGCTGTCCTGCCAAGCCTCCCATAAACATACCTCAAAAGAAGACGATACATAATGTTTCTACTACCACTATACCAAGCTGCATTTCTAGAAATCCACGTACAGTAGACGAATAACCAGTGCCCTTTCAAAAATAATAGCAACTCCTTTGCTGCAGCTTCCGCGACTGAGGTTAAATCGGGCTGAAAGTTGAAAATCTCAGGACAGTCCGCTACTGACAATAGGAACAAAACCAATGAACAGCAAGTCGCCTAAAACCGGAAATTTATATACAGTATACATAACACAAATGCGCCAGAATTGTTGCCTGCAGAGGACGTTTCAATAGATGTTACGAAGGTTTCGATAAAAAAGAGCTTGGTTACGAAATTCGTAGGCAAGCTACAATGAAATTGAAGCATCTACCGCACGAAAGACACAATTCATGATTGGTGAATGACAGACCGAGGAATGAAGTCCTAGAAATCGTCGGCAAGCATCATACAGTAAGCAGGACTAGCAGGGATAATCTCAGCACGAAATAAAAAACACTGAGGTGTGTAGCAATCACAACCCAGTCAGACTGCCCCAACAAAGAAAACGCTGCAACACACATAAAATGCAGTCGCTGTAAGACATAGGCATATAGCTACCTCATGGTTATTACTGATGTGTGGGTTGTGGTCGTGACGGGTAGGTAACAAGTGTATAACACGCGTTGGCCTAGGGTAGTGAATAGCGCACATTTTTGCACAACTGATGACATATGTGCAACACCCGGGTCCTTGGGGTTGTTATTGCGACAAGACTTTTGCACAACAGGTGACACCTATGGTAAAACACCCTGGAATCTGAGGTTGTAATTGCAACACGATTTTCAAGCAACAGGTGACACTTGTGTTACACCCGTGATAATGGAGTCTGCGGTGGTGATTACGACAGGCTTCTAGCGAGCACTTTGGGTCGGTGTATAAGGCTGATAGTAAAGAATTTAGATATTTTTGGTAGGCACTTCCTGAGCATGAACGAGAACTGCATTTTGAAAGGATGTTAGCACAAAAACCGAGAAAGGAAAGGAGGCCACAGGCACAAATCATACTGAATACAAGCGTGTGTCTCCTGTTGAAGTAGAATATGATACACTTGCAAGAGACACTAGTAGGTGCAAAGCTGCACTTTTTTCTGTGTCTCAGATGATGTAAAGCCACTGGCGTTTAACCTGTAAGGTCCAAACTCGATATTTAGAAAGATGTCGAGCAGGTAGGGCTTTTTCTATAACACTAACCTTGCTGTTGAGTGAGCATGTGCTGTTGCATCTGTGGGTTGAGCTGGGGGTTCATGTGGGTAGTCATCTGCACCATGTGCTGTGGGGGCATGGCAGCAGCAGCACCGCCCACCTGACCGGCGTTCTTTGCATACAGTGCTAAGATGGAGTCTTTAGTTAATTTCTCTCCGTCAGGAGCTTTCTGATTGAAGAAATTTTCTTCTTCTTGCTTGACGGCGTCAGCTGAAGTATCTGCGGCGGGTGCAGCAGGGGCGCTAGAAGGAGCAGGGGCAGCACCAGCAGAAGAAACAGCAACAGGAGGCGCGGCTGAAGGTGCGGATAAAAATTCGCCGAACGGGTCTCCTGAGTCTTGCTTTGTGCCGTTGTTGTTGCTGGAGGGAGTATCTGCCCGAGATATTTAGCGTGCATATGACAGCTTCAGCAAAAATACGATAGTAGTAGCTATTTACTTGCTTAATCACGGCTGCCACTAAGGTGATCTATGCAGGAAGAGAAGAACACAATACAGTACTATCATGTACAGAAAAGCTCTTTTTATAGATCTACCCGAAATATATTCCAAAAATAAAGCTCTCTATAACTACGTAACTATGATATATATACGAGTAAGTTTATTGTGTAAAAATAACCCTACACTAGCTAAGCCATCAAGTCACAAGTCTTATGCACAAGGTAATACAACTTAGGCTTTAATCTCATTAGGCTATCGCTGATGACACCATACCTATGAGTACTGAACACTGGCCAACAAGACTTGACACAAAAGCAATGATATCTGAGCTCAAGTACTATCATCTAGCAGATATGCCTTGTGTGGTATAATGGCACCTACAGCCCAGTATCAAGTACCGCTTGAATAATGTAAATTTAATTGAAATTTACTAGAATTGTATATTTGGAGAAGCAAATGCATGGATACTTAGTAGCAGTAGTACGGTAGTAATCTCCCACAGTAGCAGCAGACTAGAGAGTCTGACTTTGACTTTCAAGGCCGCAGATTCGAACCTCGCTTCCAGCTAGGCAAGATCTTTGCTCGCTTGATGCAAGCGGTCAGCATCCCGTCTGCATACTATTATGGGTTTACTGACCTTCCCCAGCAATGGGGAGGGTTGAGGGGTCGCAGACCCTTCTAGACATCTGTGGTCGACTGCAGTTGCATACCTACTCCTCTGGCACCTTTTGGTCTATATCTGCAGCACAAACCAGTGTGTGTGGGTTTCCCAGTTGGGAGTTTACCTTTACGCCTCTCCACCCGTAGAATACACTGTGATCCAAAGAGACAAAGAAAGAAGAGATATAAAGAATGTCTACAGATACGTGGAACCCACGCATGAGTCGAGACGCATGGCAACAACATGTTAGAAAAGAAGAGGAAGAACAGATAAGAACTGTCATCAGTAGAAGTATGAAAGAGGAAGGAAACAAAGCGGGCGCGGAAGAAAGATATCCAGGCATGGCTAAGGTAACTTCCAAAACCCTTGGCGGCGCTACTCCTCATAACATAGGATGGGCAAACCTAACCCTATGGTCTATTCCACACTTTTTGAGGGGTACACATGTAATTTTATTAGAATCTATCAAGCCCGTGAAACCACCAAAATTACAGTAGGAATCTGCAGAGCACAGTAACTCATCAAAAGCACACTTGACAGGTTACATAGAGTCATTTTCCATAAAACATTTGACAATTTTCAAAGTAAAGTTACATAGGTACTGTAGGTGTGCACATGCCGCGTGTAACTGCGCTGGGGGCTAATTATCAAGTTGCGGGCTACAGTCGAGAGTGACGTCCTTACTCCCCTGCCTCGGCGATTGGCTCGCACTTGAAATGAAATTCAGAAAAATGTCCATCCATAGAAATATCTTAAAATGCTCATTGCTTCTAAAAACTGAAAACAAAGGAGCCAGACTCCTGATGCACTCGTATAACTATTTCTCATTACCTCCACAAAGGACGTTATGTTTTTGCCGTGTTTGTCCGTTATTCTGTCTCTTTGTCTGTCACCAAGATTTCTCAAAGAGTTACGAACTGATCTTTACGAAATTTATAGGGATTGTTAGGCATATTAACAGTAACAGATGGTTAACTTTTGGTGAAAATCTGTTCATATGTCTGTTGGTTTGCCTATTTTTCTTAATACCATAGCTTAAAAAGTTATGGACGGATTTTCATGAAATTTACACAAGTTGTTAGATAGCTATATTACGAAACGTAAATGACCATATTTTGGGGATGATCTGTTCGTTTGTTGCTGCGTTTGATTTTATGCTTGTTAGTACAATAACTAAAACAGTTATGAATGGATCTTTATGAAACTTACAGGAAATGATATTAATGTTGAAAGACATTATTGATTCAATTTTGGTGATGATCAGTTGGTTCGTTTGTGTGTTTGACTTATGTTTGTTATCAGAATAACTGAATAAGTTGTGAACGGATCTTCAGGAAAGTTACAGCAACTGTTAATACTAACAAAAGGAACAAATGATTTGATTTTGGTTTTTTCTATGTTTCTTTTAGTACTAAACTCTTGGTTAATCTTCAAAAACAATGGCAACGGAACGAACCTCCATATTGGTAAGCCCCGCTTACCGCTATTCCTGTAAAACCCCGTTTTTTAATAAAGCCGGAGTTCTGTGAATCACTATGGACAACAAATGAGTTCATAAACTCTTAGAGCATTTATTTGAGATCATCTCACTGTTTATATTGCTTTTCTAAGTTGAAAAATGAAAGTGTGAGGCCGATATAATTTTTTGCCCCCCAAAATGACCTTATTGCCATTTGCCCCAAATGGTTATATGTGCTCTCAGAGTGCTCTAGTTATAAATGTAAGTAAACTGTAAACGCAAGTCTGCAAAAATATATGTTTAGAGCCTACTGGAAGTTCAACTTCCACTAGCCTCTTGCCCCCGTGGGCGGGTGGCTCTCACCCACTTTAGCCTGTCTGGGGTCAACCAACCGGTGTCTAGGTGTCAGAGACCTTAAAANTTTCCTTTTACGCTTTACTCAATTTTGACCTTTTTAAGGTCTCTGACACCTAGACACCGGTTGGTTGACCCCAGACAGGCTAAAGTGGGTGAGAGCCACCCGCCCACGGGGGCAAGAGGTTAGTGGAAGTTGAACTTCCATCCGGCGTCTAAACAAAGCACTTTCGCCTCAACTAACGTTTCATTAGCTCAAGGCGAATTAATTACGTCAAAACATTTACAGCTCTCAAAACTGAGTAAAAAAATATCTGAAATGGATGAAGGTTGATTAGGTGCATTACCCCAAGTAGGTTAGCTATTAGTTTAGGTGAGGTCAGAGAAGTTTGGGTTAGGTTGCCTAACGTACGGNTAATTACGTCAAAACATTTACAGCTCTCAAAACTGAGTAAAAAAATATCTGAAATGGATGAAGGTTGATTAGGTGCATTACCCCAAGTAGGTTAGCTATTAGTTTAGGTGAGGTCAGAGAAGTTTGGGTTAGGTTGCCTAACGTACGGTTAGATTAGTCTTAGTGAGGTGAAATTCGGCTACGTCAGCTTAGGTAGGTAGCATTAGTATTCTCCTAGTTTAAACCTCCCTACCTACTGAGTACACTGTAAAGAATTTTAAGAGAAACTAGACGACCCGTGACTCGTTGGGTCGTCAACACGATCGTCTTTACCTTCGCACTAAAGCAGGTGTTATTTACCTGGCGATAGACCACACGCTATTCGGTCGTCCTTTCCTGCCCGTCAAGGAGCTGCCTAGGCTATACGGCTCACTATCAATATATTCTTTGCTTCTCTAACGAATATTCAACACCCAGGCTGTAAGCAAAGTCAATTTATATGGTACGTATTTCAATGATATTTCCAGCGTGCCCGTTCTTGCAGACGAGATCACATTTAAATTCTGTATCACAGATACAATCAGTCTACTGCCACCTAGGTATCTAAGCGAATTTAATCTTCATCTCTCGAATTTCTTCCCGTGAAGCTGGGAAGAAGCTGGGTCAAACAAGACACAAGCAAGTAAATAAACAAGCAAGCAAGGTACACTGAGTTTTAGTATAATACTAGACCTTCCAGAATGAACCAGACCCACGCTACACTATTGCAATTTATCTCAGTTTGGCCTAATGCAGCTCTTCTAATGTAACCTACCCCGTCTGAGTAAACGTCCGTCTCTTGTTCCTGACGAACTCATTCAAACTCAATATTGTTTGTCTACCCAAGCCTAATTATCTAGTATAACCTAACGTGACCCGTGGGAATTCACCAATTAGTTGATGCTCTCGCTTTATAAGATGTAGCAATGTAAGCTACGCTATTATAACGCATTTAGCTTGACCTAACGCAGCGCTTCTAACCTAACCTACCCCATAAAAACGCCAGTCACTTAATCCTGACAAATTAGTCTTACCAAACATGGGAACGTTTCTTCCTACTCTTCTGATTACACTGCTGTGGATGTAGCTGGAACCGGTGGAAATTCCACAGAACAGAAACAATGTTCTTCAGTGATATCTCAGGTCCACATCATTCGAATTTTCCCCTATCTAATACTGAATTAACTTGGGGAAATTCAACAGAACAAAAGGAATTGTTCTTCAATTATGAAACACTCAGACCCGTATCATGCATACGAAGGTTTAAAAATGTACCAAGTTAGGCAGTGAATCTTCTACCTCAGATGTGAGAGCAGTAGAAGCTGAAATGTGAACTTGACTAAATTCTTCTATTAATTCCTTCTCGGGTCGTATCCCGAGTACCTCAGGACGCTCTAATTATCAGCCACGAACGAAAAAAAAGGGAGTGAGGTGATAATGTTTTCGTTGAAGATTCAAGTATATACTAGAGGACCCGTGACCCGTTGGGTCGTCATCACGATCGTCTTAGCTTTCGCACTATAGCTGGTGTTATTTAGGTGAGACCACCCGCTATTCGGCCGTCCTCTCCTGCCCATGAAGGATTGACCCGTACGGTTCAATATCAACAGATTCTTTGCATCTCTAACGAATATTCAACAACCAGGTTGTAAGCAAAGTAAGATTATTATATGTTACGTACTTCAGTTGTATTGCCCACGGAACCGATGAATTGATCATGCCCGTTCTAGAGGTCCAGCTCAGTTTAACTTCCAAATCACAGATACAATCGAATTGAAGAGCTAATCCATGGGAAGAATGCGATGGCTCCCCAGTCCCTCGAATTTTTTCCCGTACAAAACCGAAGAAGCTGTGTCAAACAAGCTCGACACAAGTACATAAACAAACAAGCACGGTTCACACAGTTTTAGTATAATCTAGACTAGATAAATGCGCATGGTAATGGCAAGTTGGGAAAGAAGAGTAAGAACAGAACGAAGCATCCGCACAGTAAGAGTAGGAAAGTGGAAGGAAGCAATGTGGGCACGAAAAACAGACGTCCCAAGGGCCCAGCTAATGCCTAAGGTAACCTACACAGTCACGCTGGGGGCGCTGCTCCCCATAACATAGTATGGGCGACCCTAATTAACCTAACCCTATGGCCTATGGGCCACCCTATGCCTCCTGAGTCAGCTTAGGTTAAGTCAGGTTGGGTAAATGGAGATTGAGTTCAATGAGGTGAGTGAGGGAGGTTAGGATTAAAAAAAATTTTTTTTTTTCATAGGTACTGTACAGTAAAATGCTCGGGTAACGAAATAAGCATGCGGTAAATTACCAAAGCACCAAACACGGAAATGGGAACACAACAAACAACTAACCTAAACCAAGCAGATCCTGTGTGGTGGAGGTGGGCAGTTTAGCGACAGATGGAGGAGTATGTGTAGGCGGTGTTCTGGAGGAGCCTGGTGCTCTGGGCAGTGGTTTAGGAGATGTGTTATTGGGCTTGCTGGCACTGCTACTGTTGCTGTTAATGCTGGCGGGCAGTTCTATGCTGCCAGTGCTGCTCTGTATGTACAATAAGAACCACACATTACTC
The DNA here is from genome assembly GCA_001587735.2 of Parhyale hawaiensis. NCBI lineage: Eukaryota > Metazoa > Arthropoda > Malacostraca > Amphipoda > Hyalidae > Parhyale > Parhyale hawaiensis. The sequence goes on along the minus strand of LQNS02278091.1, from coordinate 8,741,630 downwards.
ATTTGCTTTATAGCATTAGGATAAAGTACATTAAGGAAAACAGCACTATGAAAGAGGAGCATACATAGTTCATAAATTCTACTTCAAACAACATAACAGAGGAGACGATGTTTTATTTGATCCTTAACCCTATTCATGTACAAAATTTTGATCCACTTGAATGGCAAGGCGGCATGACTTCGTACCATTTCGAAAACTGTTTACAACTTGGTTCGTATACCAGCTCTGCTGTTTACTCTTGAATAATGTTAATTCTGCCTCTCGTTGTCAGGTATCTTCATACTTATTTAAGCTTGAAAATAAGGTGCAAGTTGCTATGGGCAGTGCTATGGAAGCATCAAAAAAGGTACAGTTAGACGACACTGAACAGTTAGACGACACTGAACAGTTATACGACGCTGACTAACAGAACATAGGATGAGCTAATTTCGTATCTCCTAGACGATAATAGGGTTAAAGGTTGAGGAGCGGATAAAAGACGGTAAGGGTCATATATATAAACCTTCCCACAAGAACATTTACTTGACAAAGTTGACCAAGCTCGTTTCCAAGGCTCGGGGATATTTTTCTGTATCTGAAAACATTTGCGCAGCTACCTATATGAAACAGTAGGCCATCAAGCTTCCGCTAGACGACACACTCAGGGGGAATGAGGGAATCGCTGCAGCTAAATCTTCTGTCATTCGAGTTACTGCTTGTGTACAGCATCGTTGAACACTGAACTTTAATAGCTCAACAACGATAACGATGTGCAGGAAACACAGAGATTCTAACTTTACTGAAGCATAGTCCAAGAGAACAATGCTCAATTCCTGCAACCTTAAAAAGTAACTAATGCTTGGAATACAACAAAAGCGTTGCTGTTCGAAGGACAACACACCACTGTTTTGTATTGTTATTGCACTGTTTTAGTACGGTGCACCAGCTAACAAGGGCTAGGCCTATACCGAAAAGAAAGGGACAGGCAGCGAGTCTAGAGAAACGTGGAGCTCATACATGGGGTGATCCCACACAGGATCAATGTGTATGAGTACAGAAAACCGGGAAAGATGAGGAAGAACAGCACACAAGTGATAAAAAGCGGCATGAAAATGGACCGAAGCAGAGAGGGCAGTAAGGAAAGATGCCCTGAAGGCCTAACTGAGGCCAAAGTAACACTCCATAACACATGAAGGGCGAGCCTAACTAACCTATCCCAATAGCCGATGCTATACCCACGAGAGAGACTGTCATTTTATTAGCTCACCTTTTTATCTTTTCTCTTATTCCTGAGTTGCTTTTCAATAAGCTGTTCCCAGTTAGGAGTGGGCAATGGAGGTTGTACCCACTCTCTGGCAATATACTTCCTGGCCTCATATTTGGCCCGTATAAACTGTTCTAGCACACTGTCCGTCTGTGGTCGCCTGAAGTTGTCGGGTAAATTTGCTTCATAGACTGCACGAGCGCGACTGTTGCCCATTTGCTGAATGCACTGCACAAAGTTACAGAATTAGGATTATTTGGCAACAATAAATGATGGTATTTGAGATACCTACAAACATTTCCAACAATCCTAGCAAGCAATATTGACGTCTGCAATAATGAAAAATTGCCAGAACCAGGACAGGGTTCCCAGCATTAGAAGAAAATAAAATTACATAATATTTCCATGATGGAATTGCTAAAGTCCAGGATGAAAACGAACTACATATTTTCAATCTAGATAAGAAACAAAAGCAATTACAGTAGGTAAGTAGATGCTTACTGCATATAGGTAATCTCCTGAAAAATTCACTTATAACACGTATGTTTGTTTAAAGGCCTATAGCTATAAGTAGCTACGTATCACAAGGGCATAAAATGGCCTGCTTACAACCCCTTATAGCCATCCAAAGCTTACTGTAAGGTATCATAGGTATGTTCATAAATCCATACCAAGATCTCAATGTCAGGATACAGCTGCAGCACTGACTGTTCTTGGACACTGCCAATCTTATTGCAATCTATAATTTGCTCCATTGTTATGGATCATAGTAAACATTATAGCCTATAGGACAAATATAGGTACAGTAGATACCATCAGATAGCTATAGGTATAGGTACGTTACCAATATCCCACTTCAAAAGAATCACTCTGAAGGTAAGGTGCGCATTAGCTACTATCTATACAGTACTACAGCTTTCACACAACATTGTTAACTTACTTAGACCATATTATAGTGTAAGAGGAGAAACAGCTCTGTAAGCATGGAGCACTTCTTCCTTCTACCAATTCAGTGTACCAAAGTCACATAGCTACCCTACGGTAAGTACCTACTCAGGACATCCTAGCCAAACATATTTCCTGTGTTTGAATATAAAAATAGATAGTGTTGCAATGAATTTTTCTCAGTGGCGAGCGAAGATGGAACACCTCTGTCGGTAGCACCAGACCCGCGACAGCGCCCAACTCTGGGGCGTCTAAGTGGTAGTTTAGATTGTTCCGAGGCGTAACCCTCATTGTAGACAGCTTTTGGTGTTCTGTTTCTTTTTTAGGCCCCGCCCACTTGGTACCTCAGAAGCACAGCAGCAGCACTCCTCATTTTGGCACACCGAGCCCACAAATACATCACCCTAGGCCATGGAACTGAAGAGGCTTTGGGTTGTTTGATTCTTCAGAGGTGTTCTGTCTTCGCTCGCCACTGAGAAAAATTCGTTGCAACACTCTTTCCATTCTCAGTGGCTCGCTCCGACAGAACACCTCTGTCGGTAGCACCGACATACCCACTGCGTAGCAGGGAGGGGTTTCATGGCCCCCCTGAATTGCTGGTGCAGAGGATCCTGACCCGAACTAATTTATTCTCTTTTCTCTTTGTTGACTTTTCTTTCAGACCATCAAGCTGTTGGAATAATGGCAGGATAGTGATAAGTCACCTCTAATCTCGGAGGTACCTGGCAACCATCTTCAGTGAGTTGTCGTACCCTTGACATTCTATCAAACGGTAGACTATAAATAACAAGCTAACTTTTTCTGGATTGTCCTGGAACAAGTCTATGGAGCAAACCCTGTTAGCACAATACTGTTCGAACGCGGACTCTTGCCGCTCTCAACCGTTATTTGAAGGTTCTGGAGATATTAGCCAGCGAGAAGAATCACTTGTAACTCAGACCTTCCTGGACCCTATAGGGCTACTGCCTTCTGTCTGGCTCCTTCTAGACACAGACAAGCTTTCGAGTCCTTTCTGGATACCGCTTCAGATCCTTCCAAAAACTGACCATATGTAGCTGTGGTCGAATTCCCCGAGTGCCGGCTTTTCAGCAATGGCTTTGAGCCATCGCTCCATCTTCCATTCCTGGCTAACCGGTGTCTTTCCCGGATGACTTCCTATTGTAGACCAGACTTATGCTGTGCTTGTTTTCCCCAGCAACTGAGGAGGCAGTCTCTCCTAGGCTTGGGAACACTAACCTCTGATGTCCGGTAGACGCTAATCGTCCAGTTGAGGACGATTTCTTGTAACGGTGTTTTCCACCGTCGTAGATGAGCAAACCTTGACCGGACCCTCAGGGAGGGTCCTGTACTGACCTTAATAACTCTATGGTTAAGCCAGCTTCCCATCTTATGACAAATTCAAGAGGAGCCTTCGATGTGGACCTTGTGAGTGGGAGAGTACGCAATTTGGATTTCTTTCGGCCCTGGAGACTTGAGCCTCTTTGAGGCTTGGGCCCTGGGCCCAAAAAGGGATGTTGGTCCGCTCGTTTCAGAAAGGATTTTCTCCGAATTTTCCCAAACAGAGGCACATACCACTCCAGGTTTCTGTTTGGATCCAGTCTCCTCCTGGTGACAGACCCACAATCCAAACCTATTACAAATAGGGGAAATGTTGCAATGACTCTATTGCAGTGGTGAGTGAAGGCAGAGTACCTCTGTCGGATAGCACCTGCGATCTCACCTTCGGCTTTGCCGGATCGTCTCTGCTCAGGAGGACAGTTGTTAGTCGTCACACTCTTTTTAATGACAGTAAGTACTCTACCTTCACTCCCTTGCATGTTTTAATGAGTCATTGCATTTACCAAGAACTGGGGTTTTTGATCAGTTGTCTGTTTGCTCTCCTCCCGGCCTTACCGCCGAGATGACCTTCAGGTGCTCCCCCAGGGTTTCCCATTTTGTTGGTGCAGCTACATCCCTGCCTGTGCAGTTCATATACCCTGTACCCTCCGCCTTAGCTTCAGGTGTATGGCGACGAACGCTTTATCAAAGAGAGCATGACACTCCGGGTTCTGGGAGTTGATTCGTCTCCAGAGGTACTCTGCCCTCACTCACCACTGCAAAAGAGTCATTGCATTATTCCCCTATTTGCAGTGGCTTGCTCCGGCAGAGTACCTCTGTCCGATAGCACGACTTAAGGGGATCGTTTACAAATTTTGGAATTTTCTTTATTAGTGGTCCGATCTTACTGAAATTTTCACATAATATGTAAAATAAAAAAAAACACTTTTTATTCGTGTCAGTTTTTCCATTTAGGCCTTAGTTTTTTATATATATGTATATATATATATAATATATATATATATTGTTTAAAAGAATAGAACTGCCTCAATTTTTATGCTAGAATAAAAACAAAGACAGTTTTGGAATCCTTGAAAGATTCCCTACAACAATTAGGTTTCGAAATTTTTGTTTTCTTTTTCGTTTTCTATTGACGTGAGATTTTAGATGGTTGACTGAACTA
>LQNS02278091.1:8636034-8646071 GCA_001587735.2 Parhyale hawaiensis | reverse complement strand
CAGAGTATGCATCAGAGTGCAACACCATCACTGAGCATCACCCTTCGCCCTCCCACTGTGGCCTGTGACCTGCCACGCCATTGGCTGCCTTGAGACTGTACTTGCTGAAAGGTTCAGGAAAAAAAATTCGCCCCCGGGGCTGGATGACGTTCCAGTGGCGCTGTGGCAAGTGGCTGGTGAGGGAGTGGTTAGTGAGGTTCGTGCAGAGGAAGTGGAGAGAGGAAAGTATACCGGAAGCCTGGATAAACAGTGTATTATTCCTCCTGCTCAAGAAGAACGATGGGAGTGAGTGCAGTAACTACAGGGGCATCACTCTTTCTTCAACCGCTAAAAATTATTCTCCGAAGTACTTGAGTGGCGATTGAAGAGCTATTTTAGGGAGCTTATCGGCAAGTACCAGGCGGTATTTATAGAGAAGAAATCAACTGTTTTGACCAAATATTTGTGATTCGGCAGCTCTTAGAAAAGTATTGGGAATGGAATAAAGAAAGCTGGCACATGTTCGTGGACTTCGAGCAGGCTTACGACAGTGTGCACCGCCCTACCCTTTGGAATGTCATGGCAGCCATGACGATTCCAGCAAAGCTTGTCAGACTCACCCAGATCTGCTATGTTGGCAGCTCCTATGGCAAGAGGGTTGGAGGCAGACACTCAGACGTCTTCCTAGTGACATCGGGCCTGGAACAGGGATGCCCTCTTGCTCCCAGCCTTTTTAATTTGGCGCTGGAGTGGGTGATGCGTCAGATGGAGAATGGGGGTAGCCTGGCACTTGGTCCAACACCTTGCGACAGGCTCGCCTATGCCGACGACGTTGACCTAATGGCCGAAACTGTTAATGAGGTAGATGCGAAGACGCAAGTTTTCAAGATGGCAGCGGAGAGGGTCGGCCTGAGGATCTACGAGAGCAAGACTAAATTAATGAAAGTGGGGCGTTGGCGAGCACTGTTGCGGGAGCAGGTGGAGATATGCATGGGTAGGCGATGGAGATCTTCAAGTACCTCGGGTCTATCCTAACTAACAAGAATGAAGTAGAGTCAGAGGTAGCAGCGAGGATAGCATGTGGTAGTAGAGCGCGTTGAGTGCTGAAGGACGTCTTCAGAGTGGGTTGGCTGTTTCGCACTGCGAAGCTGGAGGTCTACACCAAAGTAATTAGACTCACTTTAACGTACGGATGCAATAGATGGCGGCTGACGCAGGTACTGGCAGGAAGACTCTATGTGTTTGAGAACGGTATCTTACGCACCATTTGCGGGCCGGTATTTGACCCAGAGGTAGAGGGGGGCTGGCAGAGGCGACATCATCGTGAGTTGCGGGAGATGTCAGGGCTGCTCTGACTCTCAGACCTAGTCAGTGCTAAGCGGCTGCTGTGAGCCGGCCATGTAGCGAGACAGGGCGATCAGCAGCAGCTCACAAGAAGTGTGAAGTGGTGAACAACAATCCGACCGGAAGGAGGCCCGTTGGAAGGCCCAGAAAGAGTTTATCGACGGGGCGAAGCAGGATACACAACTGATCACGTGCCGGGATGACTGGCCGAGACAGGCAGCGGACAGCGATGCGTGGCGAAGAATTGTAGCAGAGGGCGAAGGGTCTACAAGGCCTGAGACTTTAGGAGTGAGAGTACAATTAGCTACTTACTGATTAAACCTTGACTTATTTCTGATAGGCTACCTATATATTTTGGTTGTTCTTTCCTAAAAGGGTAAGTTTTTGTATTTTTTCATGGCCCACCCAGTCAAAGTTTTACTTTTAGTGACTCATCTCTGCAGCCCCCCAAAGCTCAGGCTGGCCTAGAGCAGTACAACCAAATTTCCCGTAGATAACATTATATTTACTCGTGGTGCATGACTTCTGGACTCTGAACCCTGCTAGTCCAGGTACCCCCAGTCTAACCCGGGTACCGTACCTAGTAGTTGCTCATGGGCAGAGGTCTCGTGGTGCCCTTCCCACTTACTGCCACCTGTTACGGGTCAGTACTCTTCCGGCAATCGGGGAAAGCAGCTCGATCCAGTTCCCTTGCATGCTTTTTCGAATTCTGCTGGCTAGTCAAAGTCTCTAAATTTGGTTGAAATCCACCAGTGACGCAGAAATATTCGACTCTTGAAATATTTTCACAGCGCCAGTCTTACATTTGAGGAGCAGTAAGGATGTGTCCAACTCTAATTTCTAATTGCCTGAAGGCTTGCTCGTCCGGCCAAGCGTTTGGCCGTTCCACCAATGCCATAGTACAGACTCTTGCTATGCGCTGTTACAAAAAATTCCGTTCTGCATCAAGGCCATAGTCTTTGTCATGATTGTAGCGGTTGGAAATATTTTTGTTTTTTATATTCTGACGCGCTGCTCCTATGCTGAAGTGAAAGAGTTTGCTGATGAATGGAAATTCCTGTTTGATATATAGGCCCACCACACCACCACAGGGGTATTGAAGGCATGGACAGTTGTGGTATCATGCTTAAGACTATCTGATAGCACACAGATTGGAGAGAGCTGAAATGTACCCGTTGATTAGTAATACTGTTGATTATAAAAGGGCGAGGTGTTACTTGAACGTTGGTCCAGTGGAAACCTTGTATATACGTACTTCATTCTGCACCACAAAATCTAGCATGACAATTACCTCATCCACAGAAAGAATTTCGTTGAGTTCATTGAGATGAATCAGATGAAAACTTTGATGTTTTTGTCTACTTCATGAAACATTCTACGACTGGACTTCTCTCATGGCCTCCTTCTGTTCGTCAGAATATCTGTTGGGCTCCATCTCAGATCATATTTATTCTGTTTGCACCAGAGCTTCAAGGTCCAAACACAAGCTTTTATAAGCTTTCTGACCATGACACTGAATCAGTTCAGAAGAAGCTTGCTTCATTTGGGCAACTAACTCAGTTTTATATAGATGTATGGATAAACTGACTTCATTGTGGATGCTATCAAATCTATGCATTCAGAGTAGAAATACCTCACATTTTCTGCATTTCTGACAATAAAGTAGTTAACATCAAGCTGTTGTGGGGATAACAGAAAAAAACGAAAAAACGCCTACATTTCATAAAATTATTTTCGTATGAGAGGTGAGAACACAATCTCATTTTGTAACAGAATGATTATCATATATGTACAATTATATGTACATATAGGGAAAAAAGGCTGTCCTGGGTAAATGACTGCGCCATGATTTTAACTGTTGAAAATTAGCATAATATTACATTTTTTCAGACTGTCATTTTTGGGAACTCTCTTACTCCAAATTTATCATATCAGTATTGTCCAAAAACTTTCTACAGATAGTCATGTGCCTAAATAATGTAATGTGGCCCCAATAAACAGTTGTGGTTTATTGTAACATTATAGTTGCTACCTGAAAATTGAAATTTTCATTTTTGCACATAACGAAACCTTTACTTGGGAGGCATATACCTCAAAAACTAGAAAAGATGGAACTTTTCTGAGAGCAGATTATGAGAGCCTGAGTGGTAATTACATACTAGCTATAAATGCCACATTTTAAGCTCGCAACTCATTTCGTTTCCAAGATGTTGGTATCCAAATGTGGCTGCTCTTGAACATGCGCGGTTCGCGAAGGTCAAATATGGGGTATACCACCCTATTTTGGAAGCTAAGGCACAGAAACCCTTTGGAATTTTGACAAAATATGGTGCACATATACATGTTTATCATATAGCTATGTTGAGGTATCAGTCCAAATGTTTTTTTTTAGCCAAGTCTGAGTCTGTCACCATAGAAAATTTCCAGACTGATTGAATTCATATGGAATGACCCGGACAGCGGAAAATAAACAGACTTCGTCCCCGTTCTGTCACTCTTCTTTGGGGCTTTGTTCCCAGAGATATTTCTTATCCTTCCATGATCTTCTTGCTATTCAATTCGCCCATTATGAGCTCAAAGGAAAAAAAGTAGTGGCGGGAAAGAAATACTACCTAGCAGCTCTATATGCTACCATGCAAAGGTACTTCTGACGTTATCAACAGCTACATAATTTCAGAAATTTGACAGAACAATGAACTCCATGCCGTTCAGCTGACCTACTGTCTCTTAACTAGCAAATCCTGTAGATTGGGACGAAGATACCAACCAAACTGTTGTGGGATTTTCCATCAGATGCATCCGAGGCCGTAAATTTTTTCTAATGTTAGCTGCACCTCATCATGCAGTGGATGGTACTGCGTATGGCAGTGTATATGTTATAAGCGAACGATGGATTTGGACAATCGATCCATCGCGCTGCGCAAACGGTGGATGTTGTAGGTATTTATCGAATGCGCACCCATCGATCGATTGTTTTGCACGGACGATCAATGATTTTCTTCAACTTTCCCCCTATTTCTGAGTATGTTGCATCATATTTAATTAGTTTTAACTATATATAATTAACATGTGCATTTCTTAATTTGGTTAGGTTGGGTTAGGCGTTTGAACGATCGATCGTTTGCCCAGCGCGATCGATCGATCGCGCAAATCGACCAATCGCGCCCAACATATACTGTATACTATTTGTAGCAGCAATAACTGTGAAGTAGCTACTAGTGTTGCAGAGCTGGACTCGGTGGCATTGAGTCTAATATTGTTCATCTGACACCGCATCCCTTATAGCCGCAGTAGCACCAAAATTTTACTCCAAATTGGAGCCATATATTGTGAGCAATTAATTTATAACTTCATTGTTTGCACATAGAAGCCATAGCGTAGGCCACTTTGTAGTAGGTACCTTACGATTGATACTTGCAACGCATATTCTGTTTGCAACTATATATTAGCTGCGTCTCAGTTTGCACCATGTAGTGCGTAGCTACCAAGTTTCCATGCATAGGTACCTAATGAATCATATGAAACTCATGTTATTTTTGACAGTGCTGTGACTTTTATCCTACCATTGTTATTGGTGAGATATTCTACTCCGTGTACCTAATGTTTAAATTCAAACTTGCCTAATTCATTGGTTTTTCATTCACAGATGGGCAACCTCACAAAAATAAGCAATCCTGATAAAGATGACAGCGATGATGAAGATATTGATGAGGATGCAGTTGCTAAAGTCGAGTCCTTAACTAATGTGCATCCTGGAGTTGTCAACAGAGTTAGAGTAAGTCTTGTTAGTCATTTGTTTTGCAGGCATTCCTTGTATCGTGGTTTCTTTTACTTGTTTACCTACTCTTCAGCTATTTTCTAACACTCTAAAAAAATTTACAACCTAATTACAACCCTCTTACAAAACTTTTACTGCCACTTCTTGAAATACTCTCTTTTGGGCATCATACTCATTCTTTGAAACTATATCGCTGTTATATAGTCTTCGTATCTGATGCGGCGGGAAAATTTGATTATACATAGTAATAATAATAATACTTTTCAGTTGTAGGTTATTAAATACCCAAAAACGTAGCTGTACGGTGATCTGCGTTGCAGGCTTGTCTAATACCGGTATTGGTTTTACTTGTGACTTTAACATGCGTATTATTTACATGCAATGCAAGCATATTCAACAATTTAATCTGTTTTCCTCAGGCAATGGAAATAAATAATCAGAAATTCGTGGCAAGTTGGTCAGAGTTAGGTGAGGTGCACGTGTGGTCGCTGCAGCCCTTGCTGGCAGAATTCACTGGAAACACCATCAAAACCACACACCACAAGCCAGTCTTCACATACTCAGGCCACTCCACAGAAGGTTACGCCATGGACTGGTCAGCAACCATGCCTGGTAAGTACTGTACTGGACTCGGGTACGTATTAGGACCCCTGAGTCTGAATGAGTCTGCACCAGTTGTTGATCTATGGGTAGCTACATAAAGCCAGAGTCGAAGACTGGAGGCCCTACGTTCGTACTATATAGCATCCTAGTGGAAGTAGTGTTCATTGTGTCCTTACAAGCAGAACTGCTTCTCATGCTTGTGGGAATTGCTAGAATGTTCGCCGTCGTGGCTGCTGACTTTGCAAGTGTTAGCTACTAGTAAATTTCCTAATACAGTATCTCCTAAGTTTCATACGAAAAACAACTCAAAATTCCTTCCTTTTCCTCTCTTGAAACGATGTGATTGTGTCGATAAAAGCTTAACCAGCGTGTTAAACTCCAAACGTTGTTGTCTCAACAAAGGGTGTCTACAAGGGAAGTGGGGTGCTTGAAAGTAATTGAAAGTGATTGCACGAGCAAAGTACTCGAAAAGTAATTGAAAAGTGCTTGAATTCAGGGTAAGGTGCTTGAAACTTGAAATTGACTCCGTTGAAAGGTCATTCTGTGTCTGGGCTGTGCATTCCTGTCCGCAGTGCAGTTTGTCTCCCAAAGCTTCGCCCGTTTTGCTTTTCCAACTTGCTGTTGGATGAACTAAATTACAGTCCGGTGTCTGTTTCGAAAACACAGCTACACACTGAATAAAATTGTGGTGAGGCCTAGGCCTGGTTACCATAAAACTGTGCTAGTTGACAAATGGAAGGTGCTTGAATTCTTGCTTGATAAGGTAGCTAATTGAAAAGTAATTGAATTTATTTTTGGATATCTTGTAGACACCCTGAAACGGAACCAGCAACACATTGTGACAGTGTGAACTATGAACGGATGGCGAAATCGGTCATGTAAACCTGCCCGCAGTTAAGATAGATGCTAATCTCTGGAGTCAAAGTCTGTTTTTCAAGCTTCCGACTCCGCCGCCATGGTGTGCGTGCTATCCTGATACCCTCGAATTGCATCTTGTTATCTTTTAGGAATACCATTGTTTGAAAGTGGTTCGCAGCCATTTCTGTGCCTGACACCCCTAGAAAACGTTTACTATACTCTCCCTTCCCCTACAATGTTAATGTATAACTCGTATGATGATAATAATGAAATTTGGGCCACCCATTATAGAGGTTAATTTTGCTAAATTGCATAGCCTAATTCAAAATTTTTTACCCCCGACCTTGCACTTACTGTTGAGACCCTTGGTTTAGAACTACCTTTACGTAGCGCAGTGGATAACGTAGAGAAAATATTTATTCTTTCCATGCAATATGCAAGTCCTCTCAGAAAGGGATCAGCCTGTGTTACCGTTGTCTACTAAGTCACTCTCACTGTTTATTCTGTAGATCCTTCAAGGAATGCTGTGTTAAGTCATGTGTACTAAATCCTTGCAGCTGCGAGGACTAGGCTTTAATGTTTTCTAACAGAGCCACAAGTGCTGTTCGTTTGTACCCAGCAATGCACTTAGTCCCCCTGCTTATGTTATTTCTCGGGCTGTAACTAATAAGTACAACGTGGAACGTTGTATAAATAGGAGGCCGCAAGTTTTTTCAACTAACTCTTATCGAAACTTTTCGCGATTTTATCTTTACACTGAGGGTTGCCAACAATGTTGATATTAATAGCTAAGTACAGGGCTGGGGAGTTGGGCCTCTGATCATCCGACTCAGACTCCTGGTAATTTGAGACCTCCGACTCACTCATTAATAACTGTAGTTTCATCTCAACTTATTTTCTAGGCAAAACTCAGTGGCCATACATTGAATTTTTATATGCTGAGTGTTGTAAAGGAAAAAACTTGAATCGTAACCGAAACGTATCCTTATCAGCTGTTTCAAATCCGTTACAAGAGGATGATGAAAAACAATTAAAGAGCTTAAAAAACACGTAAGATATCCATTCTATTTTGATTAACAAAACCACTACCTAGCATGAATCGTACATAAATTCTAAATTATTAGGAAAAAATCTGATCACCCCCAATTTTCTAGATGGTGTCAGTGGATTTAAGTTCTAAATTTGAATCGGTTAGGCTCCGTTTGCTCATGTTCCGTACCACACCACGCATCCCGCACAACACGTGCTGAAAGGTCGTTTGCACATCTACCACACAACACGCTAGTGCTTGCTCCTCAAATCCAGTTATATATCTGTATTTAATTTGTTTAAACGCTCGCACAAGAACCCAATGTCATTTTCATAAACTAAGGCTTATCATATTACTTACAAACAGCGCTGGTGATTACGTGTGCGGTACATCTGAATAAAAAATTTAGTCGTGGACATCATCATTTCATTAAATAAAACTAGTCAGGACTTTTCAGGTGTCTCAGCAATCAAAATCCGTTGTTACTATTACGTATTCAATAACAATATAAATTGCTGATAAGTTTTATTAATGTATAAAAAATATAACACTGAGCAAGATCTCTGTCTTATGGCACCGTGTTGAGCCATGTTGCGTGGTGTGGTTCATGTGCGAACGGCCCTCGTCGCACGCAGTACGAATAGAACAGCTCGAAGCAAGAATACAAACGCTCGTGCTTTGTTTCGTTGTGGTACATGTGCGCATGGAGCCCTATTTAGTGAATGCTACTGGATCAATTAAAAATGTTACAAAGATGACTGAAGATTGAATTACCGTATTTGTTTGTTTTCAAGAATAGAATAGAATGTTCACTTTAAGAGAGACACGCAGATCTGACTTGACTAACTGGAGAACAGAGAAGAGTCTCTCCACACTAACGAGTTGGAGGAATGAAAAAAACTATATTAGCTACATCTCCTCAAATCATACCCACAGCCAACTTGCAACCAACCAAGCTGGTCAACTCCTAGCCAAATATTATTTATATACCTAATTATTCGTTGTTATTATTATTGTAGTTTTAATAAATTATAATAGTAGTATAGTAATATTATGAATGAAAGCTTTATTTAATGACCAAATTTCACTGGTATAATTTTGCCATACAGTTTCGATAAAGTAGCTAATTTGAGCAAGAAATTTCTTGCGGTTATAGAGGCTCGTCTCGCGCGCATAATTTCTTTGTTTTACTTAAAGGGGAAGTCAGCCACAGATCCTTATAATTATTCTTTCTGTCCTGAGTTGCTGATCCCATACACGATAGTTCTTTATACGAACACCGTCAGTTAAGCACCAGTTCCACGTTTTCTATTGCCCTACAATAAGTTTTCGAGCCTTAAATTCTCTGAAACTTTAACCCGCTGCGTACGCAATAAAAGGGCTACGAGTTGACTATGGGTACGATAGGTACTACGGTTTAACCATATTACGAGTCGGCCAGGTTACGAATTAACTGGATTCCCTATAGCCCATCCTTTGCATCCCGATATAAATGAGAAATATGTGATGACACCGAAGCACCTCATGTTGCACCAAGAGTTTCATCGGTTAACTATTCTTTTTAATGGTTCCTGATCGGTCATAAATAGGTAAAACTTCAGGTAGAAGCCGTTGACTACACACTTCACTCACAGTTTTGCACGACTTCAGTCTATGAAGATTTCAGCACATGTTTCCAGCTTCGGAAAATTGCAAGCAGTGGTGTGACTTCCACGGTAGTCGAATTGAGAAGTAAAGGAGCTTGAATCCGCTTGTTGCAGTGACGACACCTCTCGCGCGGAGCAAATCGCCACTTCCCGACTGTGATGAAACAATCTCAACAAATACGATTACGTCATTCAAAAATCTCGCAAATTATTGGAGATACACTCGGCCCTGTTATTCCTGGCTGCCCTATCTTCATCGCACCTACAGTGTTATCTTGCTGGTCTTGCTCCTTCACAAAGCTGTTGATTGGAGATATAAACCACATGTGCAGTTTGATTAATGAGTTACAGAAGTGCCAAAGATCATCATTGAAAACGAACTGTGCAAGTGTAGCTTATTGATTAGGCATGACCAATGATGGGTATAAATATCTACCGTAGCTACATAGTATCTACTTCATACTTACGAAATATGCATTATTGCTTTAAAAACCCCTTTTTTATTTCTCTAATGTCAAGTTTATGATTATTCCTGTGGTGAATTTTTAAATTGGCCTTATTGAATTGAGGAGTCGGAGTCGAAGAGATATCACCGACTCCGACTCCAGAAGCCTCAAAATAATTCGCCTTGAGCTAACTGAAACGTTAGTTGAGGCGAAAGTGCATTGTTTAAACGCCGGATGGAAGTTCAACTTCCACTAGCCTCTTGCCCCCGTGGGCGGGTGGCTCTCACCCACTTTAGCCTGTCTGGGGTCAACCATCCGGTGTCCAGGTCTCAGAGACCTTAAAAAAGACCAAA
>LQNS02278091.1:8499119-8513275 GCA_001587735.2 Parhyale hawaiensis | reverse complement strand
ATCACTCATAATTACAATGAGTGCTTTTTGAACAATTAAAAAGAGAAATAGTAGAATGTTGAGAATCAAGAAGCCTTTAGTGCTACACCCTGAGGCCTTGTTTCCAAAGCCAAATACCAGCCAAGACGAAAAAGTTTCGCACCATTTGCGGCATCAACAACACACAAATGTACATTTTCCTAATTTAAGCATTTTACTGATGACACATAAGCGGTAATCATATTGCTGAGGCGAAAAATAGTTGGAGCACATTCGGCCTGCCACAGCGGAACGTGAGTTGGCTCATTTGCAAGTCCAAACGCTCATTTTTGCAACACAAGTAGCTCTTTAAGAACACGATGAAGCTTCAATAAATTGTTATCAACATGTTCAGAACAGCCAAACATCGAACGACATCCCAATATAACGAAAAAATCGTTAAAAATAAATTAGAAATGATATCGGTACTCTAGCAACACTGACGATTTTCCCGAGCGTTCTCCCCACGTGACGTCACACAGGGAGACACGCAGAACCGTCTCAAAATGGTCAAGCGATGAGTTAACCTGTTAACGTAGTTCAGCCATGGGTATGATGATGCTATCTTTTACTTTAGAAATGAACAACCCTTCCAGAGGCTTTTATACCTTCTTTTTGTTATATCTCTACAACTGCTATCGCATGTTTTGCTACATGTTTTTTATTTTCTTTCGGTTTATCGACATTCTGTTCCTGTTGCTCTTTAACCACTCTGTTTAGTCAGTGGTTAAATGTCTTGGTGCCATTCATGAAGGAGCTCAACGTTGCCATACACTTCTTTGTTGGCCTCAGGGTAGGACCTGAACACGAATTTACAGTCAAAATCTACAAGATTTAGACAAAGAATTATCTATAAAAACTGTAACCAAATGGTAACACCAAACACGTTTGGTTGTGATGACCAGAGAAGAGAGTTCTTTGTGCAGAATATCCCACTATGTAATACAACCATATCCGGGATGAAAATGCACTCAACTTGATAACAAAATCAACTAGAGCACTCTGAGAGCGCATACCTCCGCCAATTAAGTGAGGCAACGGTAGCAAAAAATTCAAGTTGACTCTGAAACAATAATTTTTTTTTTGTATAAATTTCAAAATCTAACCATTTGTGCCTTTTGATAGTAATAATAGCTTGTGCGATTTTCTTGAAGATCCGTTCATAAATTTTTGAGTTATATTGTTAACAAACGTAATGACAAATATGAGTCAAACATACAAACGCGCTACAGTATTTCAAATTGCAACTCTTCTCAATAAACTTCCTGCGTATTTATTAGATCCCATTTCTGATAATTTCTTAAAAAAACGTTTTAAAGAATACGTCATGCAATTTTATTAGCTTTTGTTTTTTGTTTTATGTTGCCCAAAAAGTTTGTTAAACTTTCAGTGGCTACGCAGATGCATTATTGTATAGAGTATTACTACTTTACCAAATACGTGTAATATAAAATGTGTTTGTGTGTAATAAACCTATCAAACCTATCAAACGATCAAACCGATCTGCACCAAAATTTGATCATTCATGTCTTTTGTCATTATATTTTACTGACAACTCCTATAAATTTCATGAAGATCCACTCATTATTTTTTGAGTTATTGTGCTAACAAGCATAAAATTAAAAACAGTGACAAACGAACGAACGAACGAACAAACAGATCATTACCAAAATTTGATCATTTACTCTTTGTTATATACCTAACGACTCATGTTAATTTCATCAAAATCTATTCATAACTTTTTGAGTTATGACATTGAAAAATACTCCGTCTGTTTGTTTGTTAGTTTGCCTACCTGTATAGAAGTGGTTTTCAATTAGTAGACAAAGAGAATTGTATGGATTGTTAGGGACATTTAAAGTAGGTTTAGCCAAGTATTGAAAAACTCAATAGAACCACTGTCTGTCACAGGTAAATAGACAAACAAACAGACAGACAAACACGACGAAAACATAACCTCCTTGGCGGAGGTAAACATATTAGTTAGGAGTAGAATAACACAGACGTTCTAAGGGTGCCTACTAGATGAAAAATAGATCTGTATAAATAGAAAACGAAACACGAAGGTGTAATTTTTAACTACTACTGCTGCTAAGTCGAGACTCGTTTCACATTAGTACCCTTGATTAGTACCTTTTGTTATGAAAGTAAATTCTTATTAATTCATCAATAATAATTCACAATGTGTATATATTTATTACCTCCATCAAGGAGGTAAAACATTTGTCGGAGTTTGTGTCACTGTTGGTCTATTATCTTTACGCTCGTTAGTCATCAAGTTGACTCAAATAGCTTTGAATAGATCTCTATGGAAATTTTCAGGGATTGTTATGTATATTGCGAGGGACAGATGATTACTTTCTTTGGTAATCCATCCAGGCATTAGTTTGTCTAAGAATAAGTTATTTCTTGGTCCCATTACTCAACCAGCTATATACGAACAGATCCTAATGAAATTTCTAGAAACTGCTAGAAATACTGACCAAATGTTTGTGATGATCTACTGGTCCGTTTGTCTGTTTGTTCTCATGTTTGCCAACATTACCATGAAAGTTATGAGCGGATCTTTATTGCATTTGAAGGATCTCTGGGGATTGTTCCGAGAAACAGATGACCCTGTTTTGTGATGATCTGTTTGTTTCCTTGGCTGTATGTCTTAGTATGTGTAAGAAAATAATTTTAAAAAATTTCGACGGATCTTTATGAAATTTACAGTAGCAGTTAAGATTGTACGAGACACTCTTGATTATATTTTGATGATGATTAAACGAAATCTTGGATTTAGGATCAATATAAAATGTACATTACCGTCGCATTGCTTGGCGGAGATATACTCCCTCAGAGCCCTTCACTAGCATATAAATACATGTATATCTTTATATGTTTACCTGTCACATTCTAAGCGGATAAGATAGAAAGAAATTGCAGCATCGAAAAGGACACTAATATATCTAGGATATGGGGCAGCAAATGGACAAGCCATGGGACGGCCTATTGCAATTATTACGTAAGCATAAACGTTAGCTCCCCTCAGGTATCGGTTCGTACTTGTAGAGGTGATGAGAGAAATACCACAGACTAAGGACGACACAGACATCCCGTTCTTCAACATGTTTTGCAAGAAAATTTTAGCTGAATGATGATGACGTCACAGTCGCCATTTTATTGCTTTCATCATAAGTTCGTATACAGGATACAAGTTTCATCTAGATACGTAGCTACAGCCACGCGAACTTTTGTTAATGCTTTATGGCTAAAAACTTTGAACTCAGAACGTATTTTTTAAACAAGTCATCCTGAGAGTCATTTTACTTTCTAAGACCGTAAGAATATGAAGTACATTTCCTCGGCTAATTTTCGACCCGGGTCTTGGTTGCTTACTAGCTTGCCTGCCAACAGCTTGCCTGCATGCTATCTTCCTTGCTCCTTTGGTTGGTCCTTCTTTCCGTCACGCTCGTAAGGATTAAGAGAGGGGAAGATTCATTTACTGAAAAAGAGTAGACACCATTGAAATTTCAGGTCTGAATTATCATAGCAAATATAGTTTCTTGAATATATGCTCGAAAATCGAAATACTGGATTTTCTGCAGACCGCTTCGCTGTGAAAAGTAGCTCGGTGCTACATATGTTATCATCATTTTACCTATCCATGGTATGAGTATATGATGCTAGAGCAATATACTTATGTTAGCCCTAAAATAACTTTTCTCCTATCCTTTTATTGCTCATAGAAAGCGAACTAATATTTTTTGAAATCGTTGTTTTAAGAGGTTAAAATTTCCAAACTTCTTCCTTTCGTTTTAATATTAATTCACCGAAAGGAAAAAAAAAGTTTTTATGCTACCATTGTTGTTTACATTAGGGTAAAGTCAAGCGCATTACGCTTAGACAAGTCAAACTAACTCCGGAGCAGAATTGATTTGTCGGCCTAAGCCGGCTGCGCTTAAGGCCATAAACTCATGTCACAGTGGGGAAATGAACGGTCTGGAGTGACTTCACGCTCGATTTAAGCTAAGCAAATTGATTTTATGTCCCAATCGAACACACCTTAACCGATGAAGCTCAATTCACGGAGTTAAAGCTAGCGCACGTGCCTGAATTTCGAACAAGATAAGTCGAGTGTTTAATTTCGCCGTCAATCGTTACAGAAGTTTGCTTCATTTCACGATTCTTTGGGGAGGCATTAAATTAAGAGGTTGGCTCCGGGCATCTCGAGACCTCTGCACGCCCCTCATAGTGTGATTTCCAAAATTTACATAGGAATGTCGGAAAAATCCTCAAAGTAATAACGTAAGGAACTCATTCACTAGCAATATACACATATTTCTTAATATTAATCTGTGGTTAGTTTAAAGTTTTTGCTGTACTTCAAGATTCTACGGATCCCTTATTATCTCTCACCATGTCCTGTTTCCATGAATTAGTGTTTCTTGCTGATTAAACAAAGAAGTAAGCAAATATACTTTATTAGGTACACGCTTAGAGACATGGTACAAGTGCACGAGACACAGTTTATCAATTGAGTTACGTTGGACTAAAAGACGATATAATACCATTATCACATACTGCTATGAGGCCCATTGTTCGACCCCTTTTTGGTAACGGTAGGTATGCGCTGCCATTGGCTGTACATATATGTTAAATAGTTTCTAATCAGGCCTATTATGGATCACCTTGAGTATAAGGAGGTATCAGATTTTCTTTCCTGAGCTGGAAACTCAGAGCATATTTCCTTGTCCTGACTTTGAGGCAGTCTGTATACTTTTGAGCAATTATCGTAAGTGCACTAGTTGATCTCGACACCTTTAGCAGCAGGCGAAATAAGTCAGTACTAGCGGGATCCGTGGAAATTCCACGGTCGGTTTGTTAATGTCGTCACTTTTTATAATGAACCAATCTTAACTACGCTATTATAATTCACTTTAGTTTAACCTAATACAGCTTATCAACCTAACCTACCCATAAATAGAGCCTGTTCCTTAATCCTAATGAGCCGCGTTTAGCCTCAAGTGCGCTGCACATGAGCGTTGAAACATAGTAACGTTACTCCCTATCCTTCCCCTTGCGCTGCTGTGTATGCAGCTTCGACTTTTCTAATATTATTATACTTAAAAACCGCTTAAACCGCCGTCGCAGCTATTCTGCTACAGCGGGGCCACGTGCTCGATTTAGACTCAGTTGTTGAATTACTATTGAGTTTCAGTTCAATCGTGATAGACTCAACCGTTATCATGCGCACAGTAATTTCGGTTCCAAAAACGCGAAGCGCTCCCGTCTTCCGACTCGTACGGAGCGGGCGTAACGTAGTCAACCAACGCCAACTCGTAGCAAGTCCATTTCTAATAGTATGGGCACACTATTGCAATAATTGCTCAGTCACTGAACTTTTCGCTTTGGCCGTCACGTTGCTGTGACTACTACTAATATCGTTAGCGTTTGAAAGTCACGCTAAAACTATGCGTCATTGCAATTTTAAACTAACTCAGAAGTAGGAGGTACATATTCCAAAGCTTGGCCATTGCTGCTTGTTATAACGTACAAATTGCCAGAAACGACTAATATCTTAGATATATTCTTTTTAGTGGCATAGCAATGTCCAATCGGATACAGAATTGCTTGGCAATGCAACTTTTAGGTAGGAGTGCGTGCGCCCTATAAGTCACCCTGTACATGCACAACATATCTAGAAACTTTTCCAAGGAGTATTAAGAATATCATCTGAGTTATACGTTTTACTACAGTAAAACTTATAACTCATCTGAGTTATACGTTTTACTACAGTAAAACTTATAACTCAGAAGACATTCTTAATACTCCTTGAAAATATGAATCCTGAGTGTCCAATATTTCAACTTATATATCTAGACACTATATCACTTGTGGATCTCGCAGACATATTACCAGCAAAATTGTCGCCCTTGTATATCATGATAGGGATATAACGACAGAATAAGCAAATGTAGCTATCTCACTGTTCGGAGGTACTTTTCTCATTGTTTTTCTTCTATATTAACAAGCCTTCGCTATCCTTTGTTCCTCATCGTCTGAAGATAACATTCTTTAGACTTACTTATTTTTAACATTTTCATTTTTCATTGGTGTATTTGATAATTTCAATTCTACTGCGGGACCCGTGACTGCTTTACACTTGATTTGCGATAGCCTGCCAACAAAATGCAACACTCAGCCCATTTAAAAAAAAAAAAATTGATTCATGTTGCTGAAAGCACTTTTTCTGACAATTTACGTCATTTCTCTAAACATTGCATTTTCACATGAAAAATGCAGTTTAGAATGAATCAGTTGAGAACAGCTTGGTTTGAACCGTATTATGGCGACGGATTTTTCCATATTTAGATCGGCATGCAACCCCAGCAACGTGAATATTACAAGATATGAAATTTGGTATCATGGTATGTATGATACGTATAAAATGAACTTCATATCTTTCCCTCGAAACTGACTGAAATGTTTTTCAAGAGCGAGCTCAGAGGAAACAGCTATGGTTGAACTTCCTCCCAGCGAAAATCAGAACCTCTTGCCAGTTGCATTTTCTCCCATCTTACGGTGAAAAGCGTAACATGCAGACACACGTACGGACGGATGGAACCTCAAGCAGAATTATAATATAGATAGGCTGCACGCAGGCGTCCAATAGACTTCTGTTTAAAGTTCGATTAATGCGAGTTACAGTACAGAGGAAAACAGTAGTTTCAAGATTGCTGGCATTTCACCTCTTCAGAGCAAGGACCTAACTTCCTGATTAGTAAATATGTAGCCCACTACATGGAGCTTGAGTGTTTCTTTCTCTGTGTCGTGCTTATCACGAAAATCATTGGTGATTGTAAGACCCAAGAAATCATAAGTGTCGCTCTCACATAAGAGAGTTCGACACCATTAAATGAGTTATTTTATCGGTAGGTAAGTTACTTCTCTAAGGTTTAATGTAATTGCAGACACTTTTAAGAACAGTATCTTCAATACACGCTTGTTAGCTTCATTCTCACAAACTGAAAACAGTTTTGTTGAAAATATTCTTTACATCATTATGGAGATATTTAATTAGTTTTCCACGTACAGTAAAATAAAACTTTATTGACGCCAAAGGACTCTACTGTAAAACCCTCGACTACGAGTGGCTAGTTTAGTATTGTGTAGTGTATTTACGAACAATTCCAAAGACGAAACACTTTTTACCCCCGTTTCATCAAGAACAAATTTAACTACTTCAAGAACTACAGTACACAAGCACAGGGCCGCTGCTCTGCTCAAATCTGTAAGATAGGTTATTGGTAATTGCGCTGTTATGGGACAATTATATTTTATGCTAAAAATGATGGTTAGAAACACACGAAATACTCATTGTGTGGCGTAGCAGATGTCAGATCCGTGACTGGAAACTGCAGTGGGTCTCGAGGCCTCCTTGGACTTCGACTCCTTTAGAAATTAGCACAGCATTCTCACACAAAAATGAAAAAGTAAAATCATCCCATTTTGTATTTATATTCACAGTCCAGTCTAGTTTGATACGAACGTAGATACACCCACTTCTTAACAGGCAGCAGCAGGATTCATTATCACCCGCAAACAAAATGACAGAGGTGATAATGTTTCCGTTGACGATTTAAGTGTGTTTGTCAGTCCATCCAATAAGTGGTCGAAGGAGTTGAGCAATCTCCATAACTTTTGGTAGGGAGTTTGGTGGGTTGACCTAGATGTGACCTATGCCAAAAAACTAGTCCTAGCTGGCCATAAAATATGACGGCTTTGAATTTTCCTCCATCTGATCGAATTTGCCTCCTCCGCGGCAGATCGTCTCACGCCATGAGGCCTCGAATTTTTCCTATGTTATTATTAAGAGATCAGCACTGGGCGGGCAGCGTGTCGCTAGCCTTGTAGGCCACTGCATCAATATGAGAAGCAAGGATTAGCTGGTCACCAAAAATGGCTTCGTTGAATTTGCCCCCACCGCTGGTGATGGTCTTACGCTACGAGACGTTCTAGTTTTTTTTCTGTTTTTCAGCTAGTTATTTGCTGTCGCAGAACTCATCCTTCACCGTGAACAGTTACATGTAAACCACAACGACTGTATCTGCAAGAAAGATAAAGGAAGAACAGAAAACCTTTGTTACTACCAAATAATTTCCGAACTTGAAACTTATGATTAAGACAGAGAGAGGCTGCTAATTACCTTATTGAGGTAGTTGGCCACGGACAGACGGACCAACAGGCCCATTCCAAAAGAGGGACAAAGGCCCAGGCTCCGACCCCACCCAGTAGGAAATTATGGTTGTCATTATAGTAGAATATAGTAGTGTATGAGAGATTAAAGTCGATTATGGATGATGAAACAGTATGGTAGATATGTCAACCATAACATACCGTTNTGCGACACTGAGCGATTGGGGACCTTTCGCTGATAACTGAGCGAGGCTAAAGTCAAAATATTTCTGCCGGCTAAACGCACGTGTTAGTACGCGACATAAGATTTACAAAATAAAAGTTAGAATATTATGAATTCGTGCTTGCCGCGACACTTGGCTGTATGTCTTGGTATGTGTAAGAAAATAATTTTAAATTTTTTCGACGAATCTTAATGAAATTTACAGTAACAGTTAGGAATTGTACGAGACACTCTTAATCATATTTTGATGATGATCAAACGAAATCTTGGATTTAGGATCAATATAAACTTTACATTAACGTTGCATTGCTTGGCGGAGCTATACTCCTCAGAGACCTTCACTAGCATATAAATACATGTCTATTTTTATGTGTTTACCTGTCACATTCTAAGCGGATAAGATAGAAAGAAATTCCAGCCTCGAAAAGGACACTAATTTATCTAGGATATGGGGCAGCAAATGGACAAGTCATGGGACGGCGTATTGTAATTATTACGTAAGCATATACGTTAGCTCCCCTCAGTTATCGGTTCGTACTTGTAGAGGTGATGAGGGAAATACCACAGACTAAGGACGACACAGACATCCCGTTCTTCAGCATGTTTTGAAAGAAAATTTTGGCTGAATGATGACGTTATATTCGCCATTTTATTGCTTTCATCATAAGTTCGTATACAGGATACAAGTTTCATCTACATAGCTGCAGCCGCACGAAATTTCGTCGATGCTTTATGGCTAAAAACTTTGAACTTAGAACGTTTTTTTTTAAATAAGTCATCCTGAGAGTCCCTTTACTTTCTAGGACCGTAAGAATATGAAGTACATTTCCTCGGCTAATTTTTGACACAGTTCTTGGTTGCTTACTAGCTTGCCTGCCATCAGCTTGCCTGCATGCTATCTTGCTTGCTCCTTTGGTTGGTCCTTCTTTCCGTCGGGCTGGTAAGGATTTAGAGAGGGGAAGATTCATTTACTGAAAAAGAGTAGACACCATCGAAATTTCAAGTCTGAATTATCATAGCAAATATAGTTTCTTGAAAATATGCTCAAAATCGAAATACTGGATTTTCTGCAGCCCGCTTCGCTCTGAAAAGTAGCTCGGTGCTACAAATGTTTTCATCATTTTACCAATCCATTGTATGAGAATATGATGCTAGAGCAGTATACTTATGTTAGCCTTAAAATAACTTTTCTCCTATTCTTTCATTGCTTCATAGAAAACGAACTAATATTTTTTTTCGTTGTTTTAAGAGGTTACAATTTCCAAACTTCTTCCTTTTTTTCTGGTAGTTTACCTCATTTCTCTAAAGATCGCACTACCAGAAAAAGTGCTTTCAGCGAGATAAATCAATTCATTAAAAAATGGGCTGAGTGTTGCATTTTGCTGGCAGGCTATCGCAAATCAAGTGTAAGGCAGCCACGGGCCCCACAGTAGACTTGAAATTATCAAATAAACCGCTGAAAATGGAAATGTTAAACATACAGTAGCGGCCATAATGGTTCGGACCCCTAAAAACTCATCAGAAAATCTTTACATAATTCAATATTATTGAAGGCATTGAAGTGTAATTTTACATAAGGTGAGCAACATGTCATAGCTAAATTGTGTTGAAATTTCAGCTGCTCAGGATAAATAAAATATAAATTACAAGCAAATGAATTATAATAGCAAGAATTCAGTCTGGACAAAAAAGTTTGGACACTTCATTTTTTCCAATTTATTTTAGAAACAAGCAATGTTGTCTCAGAAAGAGTTATGTAGATTGGTTTAAACACACTTGCATTCATTATCGATGCAACATCCGCTCTATCAACATGCTCGGGGAGTCCCTACACCTTCTTCTATTCGTGAGTTAATAAAGTTGGGACAACCGTTCTTCAAAGATAATAATTAAATATATGAAATGAGGCTACAAATACGAACTACGTTATGAATTTAACTTTGTAGCATACAGAACTTTGAGTGGTACCCTTTACTGTCGATAACAGCTTGACATCGTCTACCACAAGAGCTGACCAAATTGTAACAGGGAGTGTTATCTTGCATAAAATTTGGTTTATGTATTGAAGAGGCTTTAAAGATCGGCACTACATGTTTTTGTAAAAGTTCCTTAATTGTATACCTGTGCGGCGGGCAGCGTGGCGCTAGCCTTGTTGAACACAGCATCCTTTTGAGAAACTAGGATTAGCTGGCCATCAAAAATGACTTCATTGAATTTGCTCCCGCCGCGGGTGATGGTCTCACGCCACGAGGCGTTCTAGTTTTTTCTGTTTTTCAGCTAGTTATTTCCTGTCGTAGAACTCTTCCTTCACCGTGAACAGTTACATGTAAGCTCCAACGAGCGTATATGCAAAAAAGATAATGGAAGATCAGAAAACCTTTGTTACTAACAAATAACTCCCGAATTTGGAACTTGTGATTGAGACAGAGAGAGACTGCTGATTACCTTATGTAATTGGCCATGGACAGACGGACCAACAGGCCCATTCTAAAAGAGGGACAAAATCCTAGGCTCCGACCCCATCCAAGCCTGCTTTGAAGACGCTCACGTCTCAGTGGGTATGCGACACACTACTTTTGACGCGAATCGACAATACATGTATATTAAAGACCGATACGTATTTAGATTAGATTAGATAGGCGGCTGTAGACGAACCAAGAGGCCCATTCCCAAAGAGACACCGGGACTAACTTTGGCCGTTAAGTGCTTGCGACTCGTGGAGGAGGAGTTCTGTTATCTGTTATCTATTTATTTGTTTCTCTGTCCATCGTCTGCCACGTTTGAAGAAAATATGTTCGAAGGCGAAATTTAGACCAGGTTACAGAAGATGGCGAAAAAATGAGGCAACCTTATTTTTAATGCACTTTTTGCAATGCCAACGTTAAAGTAAAACCACGGAAGATCTCTGAAGCTATTTTAACATTCTCATTCACTCTGCTTCTTAGTTTTCCCCAAAATTGATTTCGTTGCATCATTTATTTTTCTAAGATTGTATTCGTCCACGAAAGAGTTTTTTCGCTGAGCGAAAAAATTTCGTCCTATATGATCTCCAGGCGTATCTATGATATTGAATCGAAATTAATATATAGCATATTGCACGATGATTGACCGCCGGCAACAGGCCATTAATTGTTCCATATTTCAGAGAACGAAAAGAAAAGAGAGTCACTGGTCCTTAAGCGTGAAGCTTATAGCAGTTCTATAAGCGAGTGTGGCAATAGAGAATCATAATTAAGGATTCTTTGCTGTCATTTTTGATGGCCTGGTACACTAGTAGAATGTAAAAACGTTGTCCACTCACGTAACCAAATCAAAATCACGAGTAACGTCACATTCCGTCATCGCCAATCACGGTTCGGCAGGTGCCGTCACCACGAGAAGTTCGACTCCTCTGGTTGGCCGCGAGGCCTAGCAGACCAGTGACGTCACTCGGTCACTCACTGCTCTGATTTGGTCACACGAGAGCACACTCTATGTTAACATTCACGTTGGCCACAGTGGCTCCTTGGGAGTAGCTGCCGATGTTTCAGATGCTACACTGAAGTGAAGACAGTATCTAGGGCATGTTCGATTGGGCAGCGAAATGAAGCCCTCGAGGCTTAACATGTCCGTAACTCCCCACAGGTGCCGTGGTTTCAAACTGTTGATTAAAATTTCAGGCGCTGACCCTTAACCGATTACGTGTGAAACTCCCAAGAACATAATATAATTCCGAAAAATGGAGTTTTCAGTCAGCTCTACATAATCAGGCTCCTTCTAACACCTGCAACACGATTGATATTCGTGAAGTCAGAGCTCCTGTCAACAGTTCCGTAGAAATCAGATCGAGTGGGCTTGACTTAGATCGACTTCTACAATCCAGCTGAACGCGCCCTTATAGTTTATGAGCTGGAAGTTACTAGTTCTTCTCCGTAGGTTCCTCCCCTTCAATAAACATCAGCCTAGTAACGAGAGAAATTTTCAGTCCCAATCGCTGACTTAAAAACAGCGACTGCCTTATACTAGAGCCGAGCTGTAAGGGCTGGAAACCAGTTCGTGATATATTACTGAGGGACTTTGGCTAATATATCGGCGTTAATCTTTTTTCCCCTAGTGTAGGAACTTTGTTTGAAGTCTGCTGTGAATTTTAATTTGAATGTGATGAGACAACTGCTCATCTGAAGACGTTGTGGGTATCTGCGAATCATAATGTTCCTATTTGGCCGGAACATGCACCACAACAGCCTACGTCCAATTTCCATTTAAAGGAAAAGAAATTAACGCAAAAAGTAACGAAATATGTATTTTCGAAGTTTATTGTGTTGTTATTAGAAAGAAATCCTCCTAAGTATCATACGTGCATATCTATTCTTAGAAATTTTATTGTATGAGTATATGTATATCAAAATATACATCTAAGAATATAAACTGTCAACTATTACAATGGGTGTTGAATTTACAGTATGTACTGTTTTTAACTTGACAGTAAAATAAAAGTAAATTGGGAAGAATTAATATATAAGGTTATCATTAAGTCCAAGGCATCGAGATTTAGTGTGGCAGAAGAAAAGTATTGATGTTGTTGCAGGCCAATCCAAACGGTCAAGTGCATATAGGCTATGTGAACGTACACTGAGAGAAATTTGAACAATTTCTTGACGCATTTATGCGTATGAAAATTATATGCATTCTTGTACCAAAATCGAGATACGCAAGTGCATCAAGAGTGTGCTAAGTGCATTATCACACACATCTCTACTATAATGATATTAATAATATATTTGTATAATTTTGCATTTAGTAAATACAACAAAACAAACGAGGTGTTCCTTTTGCCTTAGTTGTATGGTTTGGAAGCTCTGATACTGAAGCAAAAGAGAACCCAGCATTGTGAAATTCAGAGAATCGAACTCAGCCGGAAAGAGATATTTCATTCCTCCGTTCCGCAGACTTCATATCGTCAAAATTATGAAATAATTGAAGCAAAATTAAATCTACGTTCGGTGAATCTACTGTATGTGAGATAATGAATGATTATTACTTTCAGAACAATAAAGTTAGTTAACGCGTATAAGGATGATGCATCGGGGTCTTATGATGTACTGGACACATTATTGAGGCACTTTTGAGCTTCTGTTTTGGAACAAGCCGATAATGAAATAAGATGCATCAAAAACCGGTAAAATTTATGCAGCTGAAGAAACAAACTTTAAATTACAATAGCGTTTGGCATGGTAGTATGAAACCGCGTCTTGCGCTTCATACGTGTAACAAAACTTTCGTTTAATCAAAATAAGTTTTTCTAACTGTAGTATCTGTTGCAAATTGGTATGACACACCAAACTACGCATGAAGTACCTACGTTCATCCAAATTCTCTGTAAAACACCGTACAATGAAAAAAATTTCATTGTATTGACATTAAGGGGCAATATAGCCAGTGACTCTCCGTATATATGCAGAAAGTTTATTACGCAGGTTACCAGGAATTAAAGAGCAGGACTTGAGATACGAAATGGCAGGCGACACACGTACTGGGTTAGCTGCTGCACGTAAAATGTACAGTACAACGATGACATAACCTGTCTGATCTTCAAATCTAATAATCTTTGATAAAATGATTTATATTTTATAAATTTTGCGAATATTCATTACAAAGTAAACAATGGACATTCGTGGCCATGCGTTATTCGCCTTCCCGAAACCTGAAGTGCTCTGCAATCACAACTGTGTTTGGGCTACCGTAACACTGAAAA
>LQNS02278091.1:8452371-8469639 GCA_001587735.2 Parhyale hawaiensis | reverse complement strand
AGCGGTGTGTCGTTCGAGTGATGCTGTTGGTCGCTGGGCTGCCCCTCATATACTCTGACGGAGGCGCCCACGCCGCGCCGCTCTATTGTTTTCCATTCATGCAGCTTAGTAGTACAACAGCTAAAAAAATTGATTGATACAACTTCTATAGCAAAAAACCTTGCCACGATCAATTAGTTAGAGCAACTTCCGCATATCCTGCCAAAGAAATCGTATGCAGCAGAATCGGAGTCAACGACGGGTGCTTCGTACGTGCGCTTTGCTGCCTAGTAGGCGCGGAGACCTGCCGCGTGTTCGGAGCCAGGGCAGCAAAACAAAGCGTTTTTTTTTATTTTAGTCTTTATTCTCGCTGTGCTGTCGCTCTGCTCTCTGAGTGTTTGCGTATCATGTCATTTGTACTGTAATAACACAGAGGGTCAGAATAGATCCATTTTTAATTTACTTGATTTTGAATTTCCGTATAACATGTCTGGGTGCTCTTTAAATTATTAAGCTATAGATTTTGCTGAAGAATACCTCAGCTCTCAACATTCGATGATGAAAAATTATATGTGAAAAATGAAATTATATGGAAAAGTATCAGAAGGAATCGCTTTTTAGTATTTGCAACACAATGTTTATAGTATCTGTGATCAAAGCTCAACATTGCAGCAGAGAAAAAGTTTACCGTTTTGTTTCAGAAGTCTGGCTGCACCTGAAGGTATTTTACACTAAGCCCTCGATTTAACGGATTCAAAGGACACGGAATAGTTGACTATTCTGAACACTACTATACGGCAATATACTACACCACTCTGCACTTCTGTCAAGGTAAGTCTTGCAATATTTCTACACTCTAGTTGAATGCATGTGGTAAATACAACTACACACATTATACAAGATAAATGAATTATAAAATACATGATATACACTTTGCTATTAGCTCTTTTTTACGTATTACAGTATAGATATAGTACCATGTTAAAAAAACTTTGCAATTCAACGGAGTTATACATTTAAGGGACAGGCTCTTCCCCCAATTAGTCCGTTAAACCGAGGGTTTACTGTATTTCCTTATCCTGGCAGCCTTGTCCGCACCGTCTTTCTCCTTTACATACTGTGGAAAGGCGTGGAGCAGTGAGCACATCACCTCGGGGGTATAAGTTGATTTGTAGGCCACATTTGGATATTGAGGGAGATGTGAAAAAAGTTAAAACTGTAGCTCAGACACTATGTGTGGACCGCGTTTATATGGGAGAAAGCTTGCCTGGGGTAGCAAGACTAAAAGATAGATTTACTGTGAGTAAATTAAGGAAGTTGCCGGCATCGGCTTTTGGTCGTATTGGCCTGCAGGCGTTTAAGTCAGCTATTAATGGTTTTTGCTGGATTTTCTTTAGCAGCGTTTTGGGCTTTCCGGTGTTGTAAGATGCTTCATTTTGGTTGTATTACCTGTCCGTGAGAGCTCAAGCGTGAAGTTTTAATAATAATGGGAGAAAGCTTTCCTGGAGTAGCAAGACTAGAAGATAGCTTTATTGTGAGCAAATTAAGGAAGTTCCAGGCAGCTGTGATGAGTTAAAAATCAGACAGAAATGACAGAAAAAACAATGGACATGCATGGTATCTTGGCAAAACATGACAGCGGATCAAAATCATTATTTTGAGTATTTCTCGTGTGGTAGGCCATGAAAGGGGCCGTCCAAAAAAAAACTCAAGTGTCTTTCTCTATCCTTTGCGCCCTTCTCCTGCCAGTGTGGTGCACTGTGCCAACTTCTACCACATGTATATGGCGGGAGGAGAGCCGATGTCCAGATAGTTTATTCCTAATTGCGCCTCCTGGCCAATTAGTATCACTGTGCGGATCGCCCTTCGGCGGAAATAATAATCCACTTGATGAAAGCCGTCATATTATGAGATATAAATACATAATTTCAAATATATATGTTTGTACTGTAGGTCATGCTGTATGTACCGACATACCTACTGGATGTAATTGTATGTAATAGTATTTAGGNTTACTGCATTTTCCATTTACCTTACTTTAAGTGAACAAGCAGTAATGTTAATATTAGTAGAAACAATTATATCTTATTTTGCTTCTCGCGCGAGGGTGATTCTTGGGTAGCTCTATTGCGGAGCCAGTCCAGTTAACTCATTTGGTACGTGATGGCACTGAGCCATGTAGATTAGGTTGTGAATATATAGCTGTAATATTTCTAACAAATTAATGTACACACAATTTTTAAGGTAAGCTGTAACATAATAATCCAAGAACACCTCCCGCCTGTAGAGACATAAATGTTCAATAATAATAAATAAAATAATATTGCTGAACTGCCTGCAAAGAGTAATTAATTTTTCTCCGTGTCAAAGAAAGGAAAAGTTTTGATGCTCAGCGATTGTGAGGCCGGGCCACTCATCTCTGTATGATCAATGAAGAAGGGTTATTGCAAATTCTTCAGTGTCATATTCTTGATAGCGCAGGTACTCCAGTACTGTATAAGTAAAATGAGTACGGAAAGAGAAGCAACAGATATGGGAAATAATAATAGAAATAATGAAAAGAACTGCTTATATACTAGTACAATTTCGAGAGCTGGATCATATTTTTCTGCTTGCGCCAGTTTCGTGAAATCCTTTTGTCAAGCTCCAGAGAGCCATTTTACAATAGGCTCTGAGAATTATTGTGCTACCATATTGTACGTTGGCTCTTTGTTAACGCTACTTCAGAAAAAGGCAACATTGTAATAGAAACCAATGTGTATTTATCTATCCACTTTCTGTCACACTCGAAGAATACAAATAGGCACAAATGTTGCTAGTTAGAGTTGGATTCCCCTTTATTTCTTCACTTTTATTCGTACGTGTGTTCCAGGAATTTATTTCCCAGGGCATAAGAACACCAATGGGTGAGCCACGCAAGAATTATCAAAATTAATGGATCGCGGGTGGAGATGCGCTCTGGTCTACAATATAAAGCAATAAAAATAAAGCACTGCCAGAAATTGTACATGCAGTTAACTTTCACATGCAGCTACAAATAAGGGTTTCAATTCATTTTTTATGCAACAAGATGGACTCGGCCTGTACGATTCACCTCTTGGCTATAACACCATTCTCAGACTGGCCAGTTTTTCACTAACCGAATCGTCTATCAAATACTGTCGCCATTGTTATCAGTCCATATAGCTCCGCAAAGCTTATCCTACAATCGAAAGCACTACAAGACGGCTTCGTAAAATAATTATCCAAACAAACATCATGAATGGTGCAGAAATGTTAGTTCGGAGCTGTAAGAACATCATCCAAGGACGTTCAATACGTGCATATATAACCCTGTGCACCTTAGCATCAACTGCCACGTAGACGCCACTGTGCTGGCAGTTAATATTCGTAGTATTTTCTCCCTATCTTTCCTTGAGTCAGTCATATTTCACTCCGATAAGGAGGTTATGATTTCGCCGGGTTTGTCTGTTTGTCTCTTTGTTTGTCTGTCTGTCACCAAGATGACTCAAAAAGTTATGGACGGATTTTGTTAGGAGGAACAGATTATTAACTTCTGACGAAGTTATGGATGGATCTTGATAAAATTTACTGGAGTTATTACTGATGTTAAAATATATAAATGATTAAAATTTGGTGATGATCGGTTTTCTGTTTGACTTATGGTTGTCATAATGCTTGTTAGCAGCATAACTCAAAAAGTTATGAACGGATCTTCATCAAAATTACAGGAATTGTTAATGCTACCAAAAAGTACAAATGATTAGATTTTGGTGTTGATACGGAGAAAATCATGGTTTCAGAACCAATTTCAATTTTCCGTTATGGTTGCCTTGCTTGGCGGAGGTATGAGCGCTCAGAGGGCTCTCTAGTTATTCATATCACAGTCACGTGACATCCCAACTCAGCCCATTATGCACATACAACGAGTTTTTACCTTTACCTCTCTTGAATTTATTTTGACACAATCTAAATGACTATTTGCACTGAATGATGGTTGACATATATGCTGCGCTCGCTGTTTTTGAAACAAGCTAAGTTTTGGGTAACTATGTCATTGGTAAAATTTTTCAATTTCAATAAATTGGTGCAAAATATCACTGTACGCTATTTAAACTTACATATTTCCTCCAATAACTTTAAATATTCTGTAATTTTTCTCATGTATGGGATAAAATGACTGTAATATTACCACAGAAGCTTTAAACGTCATGAACCAGTAGTGTGTCCGTGCGTCAATCACAGGGGGGGGGGGGTCCGTAGTTTCATGTGCACCTCAATGGGAGACACTATATTAGAAAGACGTGGTCGGTAAGTAACTTTTTATTTATGCACATAATCAAGATAAAAAAAAAATAGAAAACTATCCACAGCTGATCGGGATATTTGTGGTGTGTATGAAAATTGTTTCTTCAATAATAGATCGTTACAGAAATGGTATTTTGTTCACGATGAGAAGTGTTAACTTGAAAAAAAGTGCTCCATGCACTTTCTCCTCGATTTGTACAAGTTTCATGACGATAATTTCAAAATTAATATTGCAGAACATCTTCATCATAGTACGAGAGAAATAACTGAAGGAAGAGCAGCACTAGGTCACTGCGGTCACGCTGTGAAACATCTATCAAATCTACGAGTAACATCTATTAATTCTACCAGTAACATCTATCAATTCTACGAGTAACATCTATCAATTCTACCAATATCGAGTTCCAATATTGGTGCCGCGCCATGCTCTAACGTGTCGCTTTTCAAAAACTCGCGTCAACGCACCATGCGCCATCATTTTGCCAATGTGCCAACTGTTGACTGCCCGGACTTCAGACTCCCTCTGATGGCGCACCAGAGGGTTTCCTGCGTCCCACTGGAACAGCAAGCCACAGTTGTTGGCGGTTAGAACTTACTGCTACCAGTCAGATTATTTAACTTAATATGAGTATATTCTTATATATGGTATGTAATTGTAAATCTATATCTATAGGACGGTAATTACTGTAAGTGTTCACTGATAGCCTTCCTTCATTCTCAATAGAGTAATATTCTATGAACGATAACAACTATAATAAACAATGTAGCCGCAGACTCCTGCACTTCATTGCTTTTTAATGCAGTTCATTCTCTTTCTCGTTGAGCTCATACAATTTGGCAATTTACGTCAATAAAGAAACAACGCGGCAGTACAACTTGCCCTCACGACGGCAGTAGACAGCGCAGCCTTGAGAGCAAGCGCCCAGTTCTGCCTCAGCTCCGCCAAAGCAAACCGCAGAAGCTGCCTGGCGGGAACTGCTGCGCCTCCGTCAGAGTATATGAGGGGCAGCCCAGCGACCAACAGCATCACTCGAACGACACACCGCTCCGGGTAACTTCAGCATATGGCTTCTTTCTTTGTGAGTTGGTGCTCATTGATAGTAAGAAACTTAGTCAACTGTAGATATAACAGCAATATTAATAGTAATATCAGTTACAATCACTATGTTGTAATGATATATATGGATTGAGAAATGAACAATCATGATTGATTTCAATATAATGCTCAAAACAGGTTTGAATTAAGACCATTCAATCATCTAGTATGCTGGATTTAAGGGTGTCAATGCTGCAATGTATCTGTCTGCGATAGCTGAGAAAATGGCATATCCTCGCATATAATGTAACTTACTCTCTACACGCTCTTTCATTTCGTTCGCAATGAGCATAATCTTAGTCAACATTTGGTCGGAACGGCTGTTATGTAATATTTGTATATCTTCATTCTTGGTTTGCAGAAATTCGCTGTGTCCGCCCTGGCTGTGGTGATGATGGCTGTCGGCGCCATCGCTGATCCTGCACCTGAGCCTCGCCCTGCACCAGTTGCTGGAGGCAAGGGAGGTGGTGGAGGCAAGGGAGGCGGTGGTGGAGGCAAGGGACACTAACGATGCAAAACTAAACCCCAACTGGTGATTAACTACGAAATTTCATTGCCTATATTTTTATTCGAATAAACGTCGTAACATCTATTTCTTGCGTATAATTACTTCTTTGGGTTGTTTAATTCCAACAACACCACCACCTTCTAGACTGTCATACACTTATAAAATTACGGAAGCATATATTGTAAATTTCTTTGAGGACGTGCCGATGTCACGGCTCCCTCATTAGATTAGATAGCTGGCAGTAGACGGGCCAACAGGCCCATTCCCAGGCAGCTGCCGGGACTTACGCTAAGGCCCTCTATGAGCTAATATTGTTACTTCTTTAAGCTAATCTTATCAAAATTGAGATAGAAATCGTCTTGACCTTTACGCATTGTATAATTAGGCATGCGAATGACACTAAATTGCTAAATACAAAATCAACTTTTAAGCTTGTAGTCGTTATATCATCGCACCCTTGCTTGCAGCTTTCATTTACGAGGCTCGTAACTTTACCAAGCGTTTAAAAATTCGTTACGAGGTGAGGCCGAACACTGATCCCCGTAATTATTCCGGTGGAGCACTGAACTGAACTAACATCATGGATGTAGTGCGGGCGGTTTCAGTCGAAGCTAATGTGTTTCTCCCAAAGATTGAAGAGAAGGGGAAACCGTAATGTAAGTATAACGATATTTCCTTTAATGCGGTGCACGGACAACTTATGACTAAAATCCTAATAATTTGTGTATCTAGTACTCAGAGCTAGTTTTCTGCATAGTCCCCTAGGCTGGTGCATTCATGCTTCGGATCGTATTGACGTCTCTATTACATTTGGAGAACGTTGATACTGTTTGCTTACTTCTGTAACAGATAGACCACTGAATAAATCGGCACTTACTACGCAATATACTCTTAGGCCTGGCCACGGAACTGTTAGCACACTGTCCACAAATACTACCACTATACTGAATGATTACTCGATATTTACATCGCATACCTACCAGTATGCAGACTACACCTAACTTGACTGCTCCCTCTACTCAATTGAGCCTTGAGGCCAATCAAGCGAACTTGAACGATAAATTTTCTAAATTTACATAGGTAATTGAAACAAGAAACAAAATTTTCAAATAATAGTACGAGGTACCGATTCATCAGCAGGAAGCAAAATTTCTCAACATAGGTCTATGGGCGTTAGAATTAACATAATCAATTACTGGCCATATTTTGTACTCCAACATTATGTATGATTTTGCTTATTGTCTCCCACCTGTTTCTATGCTGATGAATAAGTGTTTCTTGCTGATAAAATTACAGTTTTCCTTACAAAACTATGATAATTTCACAGCATTTCCCCACGTATATCAGAAAAAGTTCTATTAGTGGCAAATGACTCACTTAATACAAAGCCGATTTCAAGTGACCGTTTGATCATGGTGCAGTGTTCTTAAACCAATTCGAAAGCTAAAAAATTTTTTAAGCCCATTCCATAAACAAAATTAATGTGATTCAACAGTTATCGTGCACACGAGAGGGATCACAGCGATGCCTAAGACGCGCCTCTTCGGTTTACCTCTGGAAGTGGGCGGTAGTTTTAATTTTTTAATCTATTAACTATCTAAATGCACTGTGAGTGGATAAGTATGGTTTTTGTGATAAACAATGAGAGTAAACACACAATGTTTTTTAGTCATTGTGTGGCGTATCTGATATCAGAAACGCAACAGAAATTGGCACTGATTTTCGAGACCCTCCTGAGCTGACGCATCTTGAGGAGCTGGCACCGTATTATCATACAAGAATGTAAATGTGTAGAAATATCGTCTTCCCTATTTATATACGTAACACCCAGCTTACAATCAAATGAAGACAGAATACACGCAGTACTACACACAGCCGCAGTGGTAAATCTCTTTGTTCTTCTATACGCTGTCGGTCGACTCGATCCTCTGGTTGGCTGCAAGGGCAGCGACGTCACGCGCTGCTTGACTTGATCACAAGAGAATACGCTCTCTTTATTTACATTTAGTTTGGCTACATTGGCTCCGTGAGAGTACTGTAGTTGCCGATGTTTCAGATGCTGCACTGAAGTGAAGACTACAGTATCTTGTCCAGTGAATATCTGCAAATTGCTGGTAGTTTTTCGAATCGTCTGTCTCTGAGCGAAAAAAGTTTTTAGTCTCAATCACTGAGTTCTAACAGCGATTGCCTACGAGAGCCGAGTCAAGGGCTGGAAACCACACAATGTTTGTATTTCAGAGGGGCTGTGGCTGATGTATCTATACGTTAATTTTTTCCCTAATTGAAGGAAATTTGTTAGAAGTCCGCTGGGAATTCTACTTTTTGTGCGTTTAGACAATTGAACTCCTGAAGATATTGCAGAGCCCTGAAAATTGAAGTTTTCGTAATTAGGCAGCAAATGGGTTTCATATCAATCACTTTTGCCAAATTTTCAAACAAAGAATAAGGAATAAACGCGAAATGAAACGAAATAATTTTTTTCGAGGTTTGTTGTGTTCTTAGTAGCGAGAAATTATCTTAGCTATCATACCTACAAATTTATGTTAGAAATCTTACCTCATACGTATATATATTTAAACATATAAGAATTTAAATAGACGTTTATTGCAAATTTAAGGGTCTGTCATTGGCTGCGTGAAAAGTTGTTAACTTGGCCGGAAAATAATTCTACTTTAGGAAGAATTAACTAAAGTTATCCGTAGCCTAAAGGCACCAAGATTTTGTGTGTCAGAAGAACAGTATTGATAAAGAAACAAAAAAAGTATAACATTAAGACTCTCCTGGACTAGAATAAAACTTAGTCGTGACCTCATGTCGGAGCATAACGTCACAACCGTATAGTCAGAGTATGTGTTTGAGGGTGGACCTGAGGTCTTCATTGGAGGGAACTTCAGCGAATTTTCATCCATTGCTTTCTGTAACAAATTTGACACTAAATAGCTTGAGATTTACGGAAGCGATCGTTACTAAGTTTCAGTACTTGAAAAATCAAGATGTAACAAATAAACAAACAAGCAAACAAACAATAAAGGACAAACATATAAGCAGTGTTATATTCTTGACCCGAAGAAAACTATACCAACTGTTATTACTAAAACATCCTGTAATTGACTACAACACAACCACTTAACCGTGTTGTGTATATGGGTGCAGCTCAAGTAACTGGCATAATAGAAGTGGGAAGTTGAATGGAATAAATTATAAAATACGGCAGTGTGCCACAAATTGTCTGTGAAAAGCAATTGAATGCGAAGTGTAAATAAGGCTTCACTTTCAAGAAGTGAAATCAGGGCGCCATACGTGCCCATATTTAGCCTCTGATGCTATAAAGGCCTCCATCAGTCTTCACTGCAGTGTTCTATAAAGAATTATGTTCATTACTAGTGGACCCGCGCGTGAAAAAATTCATGCAATAATCAATATATTTGCTTAATATAGGCCGGTGCAAAATCTTCTTTTATTTTACTTGCTTCTTTTTCATCACAAGAAATTTGTGATGACTGATGACACTACTTCATTGATTGTACATTTTTTATTAAAATACATATACATAGAAGAAAACGCTACGACGGCCAACTCAAATTATTATCGTAAGAGATGCGTGCTTTCTTTTGAGCAGTACACTTCTATTCGTCTTCAGCCAAGGAGCTTGTATAGAGATGTCTCTTGATTCGAAGATTGGAGGACTCTCAGGCTAGGTCATTTTGGAGAAGCTAGTAAGAAAGCCTTCTGGGATTTTAGTTTTATTAGACCCCGAACTTTCAAGCCGTTAAACACGACTCGTCTTCCGGGGAACGAAATTTCACCCGGCTAGAGCTATCTGCTTAAAGTAGGTATCCTATTTACAAACAAAACACTACAAATAATATATTAGCATATCGAAAGAATAAAAATAAAGTTCAAATTTTGAATTATTCGATAGCCGCGACAGTCAAGAAGGTTCTAATAGAGAGGAGCGCACCATCTCTAGTTACCCTAAGGAAGCGTTCCGAGTAAACTTTTCTCTTAAACTGGCTGAGTGGTTTATCTAATCGGAGAGCGGCATTGCCTCACGCAGCTTATATAGGAAGGAGTCCTGAGCTTAAATTTTTATAACCATTAACCATCGACGAAATTCCGAGCGGCTGGAAGTATGTAAAGGTAACTTGTGTCCTGTATACCATCTGATGATGAAAGTAACAGGGTGAGCACTGGGATATAAATCTTCAGACACGATTGTCTATGCAAAAATATTGAAGAACTGTCTGTCTCTATCTTCCTAAATTATAGGTGCTAACCACTGCACCTTCAGCCACTTTAAGAACTCCAAACGCCAGCTTCGATCACGTGACAAAGCCATGTGTTTACTCGCCCACAGAGTGCTTGGGCTTGCTCCTCCCATTAGAAGCTCCTTGGCGACAGTAAGCTTCGGAAAAGTGAACATGCATGTTGATAGAATTTGGGTTACAATGAGAATGGAAAGCTTCTAAAAGTCGCCTAGATTTAGGATTAGGTTC
This sequence comes from Parhyale hawaiensis, assembly GCA_001587735.2. NCBI lineage: Eukaryota > Metazoa > Arthropoda > Malacostraca > Amphipoda > Hyalidae > Parhyale > Parhyale hawaiensis. The sequence continues at coordinate 8,459,252 of LQNS02278091.1, read as the reverse complement.
ATTAGATAGAATTTTTGGACTACAAATTGGCATTTATGATTGGTTTCATTTTCGCTGCGAATCCAGAATACACAGTGAGATAGTTTCAGCAAAAAACAAAATTTTCTCTCCCGATAAGTTGGAATAAAGAAGTACTATGTCTATTATGCAGGAAAAAATCTGTTCATCTACGCTTCGCTGATTTGCAACAAAATGTGTACATCGTAAACCAAAAGAAAATATAATTTTGATGTCGAGAAACAGTAATAAATATCAGACTCCACGGGAACGGCAAGAGAAGCTGGAAGAGGAAGAACTGCATTCAATGTTAATAGCGATAAGTACCGTATTCCAAATTTAGAATATTTCTGCAATGAGGTTTATTGCTTACTGAATCCCATCAGAAGAAAACAGGATCGCCAAAATTCCCAACGGTACAAGAAATGCATTCAGATAATAAAAAAGTAAGGATTTCACTTTAGCCTTCTGCAACCTCGAAATCTGCATCCTGGCCTATTTTTCGCTTATCTATTTCGTTAAGAGCGGACACGAAAAAAAATATTAGAAGAAGGTAACCTCAGAAGAGAGTACGAACGACGATGCAACGGAGTGCTTAGAGAAGCTGTATATATGTATTTCTACATTGAGTGAACTTCAACGTTGGAAAAGAAAGAATTTTTTCCATTCTATTTTCGAGAGCGTGACACCGAATTTATAAATAAATAAAGAAATAAATATATATACACACAACGGTCATTCTTAGTGTTTCTTTGTGTTAGATTCAATTTGTATAGGCTTACTTAATTTATTTTTGCATTAAGGGCTTGAATTTTACAACTGAAAACTTTTCGGTTATGTGTAAAACTAGAGTGCCCGCGCTGCCAATAATAACAGCGAAGAATTTGTGAAGACCCATCTTTTGTTGCCTGTAGCATCATCGCAAAGATATTAAGGCAGAGCCTTACATCTATAAAAGGGAGCTCCCTGTCTGGATAGTACCGCGTGTTGACGGTGCATGTACTTCATGATTTCTCAGGTTGTTACCTATTCAGGGTAGACGGTTGAGCTCCTTGTATACATGCAAGGCTCTTATTAATTTCCATGTGTAGGATGCTGCGCAACTGCCAACTTGAATTAGGGAACCATACAGATAAGCGTGCAAGGCTGAAGAACATCCAGCTTCTTTAGGTGATACACAAAAAAGCGACTTTTTTTGCCCGCAGTCGATATTGCTTCTAAAAATACGGAGCTCTGTATCCAAGATACTCGAGGATGGCTCATAATTCGGACTCGAAAAATTTTTTCCTCGAAAGAAAACATGTTCTGTTAAAAGAAGAACCCAAAATAGGTGGAGAAAATAATTTGCTGCCGAGAAATCATCGCGGTCTGTACGCGCCTGCTGACCGCTCAAGAATGTCTCACCAGTTGCCTCGATAATTAACAAAATAAGAGTATTAGCTGAAGTTTGGATGAAGTAAATCTCAGAAGAGAGTACACATCACGATGGAAGAGATTGTTTAGAGAAGCCGTATGCATCTACATCGAGTGGACTTCAACGTAGTCAAAGAAAGACCGGAATTCAGGTATACTGTTCGAGTGCCATCATCTGCAACCTGGAATATTTTCTGCCTATCAGTTTTCTATTAAGCTTAGCAAGGTGACCACAGTCTTCAAGCAGATGAATACACTGTTGAAACTAGGAGGGCCAGAGATAATTTTTGCCTATTTATTTCGTTAAGAGCGTGACACGAAACCTATAAATAAATAAAAATATAATTATATAACACGCGACGGTCATTCTTAGTATTATATTCATGTAGGCTGATCACATAAATCTCTAGTCGATGTGACGTCATTGATGGTTTCGATGTTGGCTTCACAGGATTCCTCCCGTTAAGCTCTTTCCCTAATGAAAATGAGGTCACCACACAAGCTAAAACCGCAATTTTGCGTCTACGCCCTGCCTCGGCGGCCCCAAATTTTCTTAGGGTTGCTTCCTAGGCCATTTCAAATGGCCGAGTAGGTAGTAGAATTATGATGCATGAATTTGCAGGCAACAAAGTAGCAAGAGTCAGTGATACTCCTTGAATAAGTACAAAGTGTATTGCACAGGTAACCAGGAACTGAAAAGTATGACTTGAAATATACGATATGGCAATGAACAAACTTGATGATTTGCTGCACGTGCAACGATGCTATGAGTTATTTGTTTCCTCTGAAACGCGAAACGTATTGCAATCACAAGTTTTTTTTTGTACAACTATAACTACGCAGTAAATATTGGCAGTGACACGAAATTGTTACTTCGTATGTGAACAGGTATCGTTTACGATACAATTTCGCTGGTGTTACTCAGGTTCTCCTGTGATTATGACTGCATTACTTTCTTCTTTACCAAACATCGATCGAGCACGGGATGCCCTCTATCTGTATGCATTACAGTGGTAGATTACATATACACTGTAGCATAGATGTCAACGTGAACAATTTTGAAAAGTAAAGGCTTACTTCTTGTAGATTTAGTACAAAACAATTGCTTAGGAATAGTCAGAACGAGAAATATTGTTTTTCGGATAATGTATATTTTTAGTTTCCAATTATCAATCTACCATTCAGTCAATTAGTTTCTGGTTCTAGTGTAAGATGTATTCCTTCTTCAGTGTCCCTTGCCTCCACCGCCTCCCTTGCCTCCACCACCTCCCTTGCCTCCAGCAACTGGTGCAGGGCGAGGCTCAGGTGCAGGATCAGCGATGGCGCCGACAGCCATCATCACCACAGCCAGGGCGCACACAGCAAATTTCTGCAAGTAGAAACACAAAATTATAATCGCATTCGTATCTATGTACAAAATTTTTGCCAGCAACTTTATGGAAGAATTGTTAAATTTAGTCAAGAGCAGTGCTGTGGACTGGTGCTGCTTCTACAATTTCAACGGAGCCAAGAACGGTTTAACGGCGCGTGTTCTGCAGTTTCTAAAATATTTCGTGCTGATAATTGTCATCATAATATGTATATAGAAACACTAAACGCTGATTTTCACTTCATGCCGCCTGCTTGTATTCAAAATTATAATTGTTTCGAAGAAATGAAGAGAATTGGGCTAGATACAAAATGTTCTGTACTTGCCTGTGACACAGAATTTTTAGGCTATAATGTTGAGACTTATGAACTATGTATTGGTATGCAATGTTTCAGAGATCATTGCGTGTGTAGGTGCTGAGTTTCTTTATGGGAGGCAACCAGGTAGATAAAGGATTATATGATGAACATATTTTGAAACTAGAACGCCTTATGGCGTAAGACCATCACCCGAGATGACAGCAAACTTCATCGCAATCGTTTTTGATGGTCGGCTAATCCTATTTATTTTTTCCTCAGGCGTGGGCCCATTGAGGACAACCCACCAGACTCCCTGCCAAGAATCATACATATAGCTCAACTCCATCTAACTTTCTTGGATGAAGAGCAAATTTCATCGTCGTTGTTTTCATTGGTTTTTTATCCTGTTTTTTTTTGGCATGGGTCACATGAAGGGCAACCTACCAGACTCCCTGCAAAAAATTATGAACATTGCTCAACTCCTTCGACCACATTTTGGGTGGATAGACAAATTAATTTACAAACTTAAATCTTCAACTAAAACAGCATCACATCTCTCACTTGGCTCGAGGGTGATAAATACCAACTCACAAAGAAGGAAGCCATGCTGAAGTCGTTACTCGGAGCGGTGTGTCGTTCGAGTGATGCTGTTGGTCGCTGGGCTGCCCCTCATATACTCTGACGGAGGCGCCCACGCCGCGCCGCTCTATTGTTTTCTACTGATGCATTTCAGCACTACAACTTACCATAACCTTGAATTATATACAATATCTATCGTATAAGAGACTACTCCGATCAATTAAAGTTAGCGACATCCGCATATCCGGCCCGGGAACCAAAAACGGGTGCTGCGCATGTGCGCTTTGCTGTCTCGTTAGCGGAGATCGTCTCGTGCATGGAGCCTGGGCCGTGAAACAAATCGTGGAGATTTTTGTATTTTATACGAGGCGCTGTTGCTTTGCTCTGTGAGTACTTGCGCTTCGGATAACGTTTGCATACTGTTAACGTAGAGCGTCGAATCAAATTCATTGTTAAATTACTGATTGAAATAACGTAATACACGCTTTAGAAAGTTTCAGTGATTAACGTATAACGATACAATGTACCTCGCGAGAAGGTGAAACATTGGGAAAATGGTAGCGAGACATCGCTTGTTCATATCTGAACAACGCTCATAGTATCTGTGATCCAAACTTGGCTGCAGGCGTAAAACGTAACGCTTTGGTTCACAAGTCTAGCTAAGCCTAACAAAATTACATTTCCGTCCCTGGCATTTTTTTTTGCCCTTATGGAAAGGAAAGGCGTCGAGCATTGCTTGCATTATTGGCCTGGAATATGTTGATCAGAAGGTTAGCAGGTGCATATTAAGGGCTTTACGGTATGAGTTAAAACTGTAGCTCAGGCAATTTGTGTGCTCTGCTTTTATACGGGAGAGTGGCTGTTCTGATGTAGCGAGACTATGAGATAGATTTATGGTAAGCAAATTTAGAGAGTTTTCATCAGCTCTGAAAAACTAACTCAGACACCGAAAAAGTCGCACTGACACTTCTTTACTGTCCCGACGGGTACTTCGTTTGCTATAAGTGATGTATTGTACCTGCTAGCTTTAGATTTCTGTTCAATAATCAAAAGCGGTAAACTCTGCTCCCTGGACTTCGGAAGAGCCAAATACTGCCCTACTACCCTGTTCAGAGGTTGTCAGAATATTTGACTGGAATTTCATCATTGCATTTATGACACGGTTATGTGATGCCATGCTGACTAAAACTTATCGTCATCGAAGAATTGAGAATATAAACTTTGTTGAACGAGCACAGTACCATAGGCAGCTGAACAAGTTTACAAGAATAAGCTAGAGAGCACTGTGAGAGCACGTACCTCCGCCAAGCAAGGCAACGGTAACGAAAAATTATTTTTTTTCCGAAACCATTATTTATTCTATCAACACCAAAATCTAATCATTTGTTTCTCTCGAGAGTATTAACAATTTCGGTAATTTTCGTAAAGATCTGTTCATAACATTTTGAGTTATGCTGCTGACAAACATTTTGGCAAACATAAGTCAAACACATAAATGGACCAAGCGATCATCACTAAATTTAGCCATTCATGTCTTTTAGTATTATCACTAAGTCCTGTAAATTTCATGAAGATCCATCTATAACTTTTTGAGTTATTGTGCTAACAAGCATATAATCAAACAGCGACAATCAAACGAATAAACAAACAGATTATCGCAAAAATTAGATCGGTTAGTTTTCGTAATATACCTAACAACTTATCTAAATATTATAAAAATCCGTCCATAACTTTTTGAGTTATGGCACTAGGAAAGAAGAATCAGACCAACGAACAAACAAATAGATGAACGTATTTCACCAAAAGTCATCTGTTACTGTTAACATGCCTAACACAATCCCTAAAAGTTTCGTATACATCCGTTCATAATTTGTTTGAGTAATCTGGTTGACAGACAAACACACAAACATACAATCACGACAAAAACATAACCTCCTTGGCGGAAGTAATTATGTGTATCATATTATAATTCAGCTTGTTCCTCACTACTTTCCTTTCTGAATTTGCATGACCGTCAGGGTTTCAGTATTATTTAAAAGGGGAATATTATTATTTTATTGGTACGGTTGTGCGAATGAACATGCAACTGGAGTTAAGAGAGGTTCATCACAAATTCCTGGCTGTCAATTTTGAAATTTTGACAGCGCGCGCACTTTCGTAGATAACTCGACGGCCCGTGACCCATTGGGTCGTCATCACGGTCGTCTTTGCTTTCGTAAAAAAGCAAGGGATATTTAGCTTGGCATAGACCACCCGCTATTCTGCCGTCCTCTCCTGCCCGTAAAGGAGCGGCCCGTACGGTTCTATATCAACAGATTCTTTGCTTCTCTAACGAATATTCAACACCCAGGCTGTAAGCAAAGTCAATTTATACGTTACGTATTTCAGTTGTATTTCCCATGGCACCGTTGAATTTATTATGCCTGTTCTTGAGGCTGAGCCACAGTTCATTTACTACAGTCTGTAGTAAATGAACTGGGGCTGAGCTCTGTTTAATTTCCGTATCAAATATACAATCGAATAACCTCCATCCCTCGACTTTCTTAACGTCTAAAAGCGAATAAGCAGTGTCAAACGTGACACGATCAAATAAACGCGAGACAAGTAAACAAGCAAACAAGCTTCACAAACTTTTAGTATAAAATAGATATATGAAAAGCACGAATAACAAACACGGGAACGGTATCTCGAGAAGCAAACATTTTGGTGCCGTAGAAAAATATATTGATGACGTAAAACAGTTACCGAAACAGAAGCAATAGAGATGTAAAATGTACAGTGGAGTTGATGCAAGCAGTAACTTTTATTAAGAACTAGTGGACCCGTGCGTGACGAATTCACGCAATAACCTATACGTTTGCCTAATGCCTCTAGGCCGGTGCGGAATCTCCTCTTCTCTTATTTGCTTCTTAATTTTCTTCTTTTTTTTTATTGATCCTTTGTCGTGCTGTCATCCTTAGGTCTTCTATATAGACAGGCAGAAGTAACATCTTGAGTAAAACACTTCAACAAATTTAAACAAAATACTAGCTTAAATACAATGTGTTCGGTCCGTAGCAAAGATACCGTTGATACCGTCTTTCCACCTCAAATATCTGCTTCAGTTGAGGTGCTCAAATTTTGACCTATGAAGAGAAAACTGCTTCGTCAGAGGAAAACTGTATGCTAAAAGAAATAATTGTCAACTGCTCGTGAAAATTTATGTTTCATCGGTTTCGTTGACA
>LQNS02278091.1:8404627-8424807 GCA_001587735.2 Parhyale hawaiensis | reverse complement strand
CTCAAGTCCACCCTGAAATACTCCGATTGGTCGGTTGTGACGTCATGCGCCGAAATGCGGTCACGACTAAGTTTTATTCTGGTCCAAGAGAGTCTTCCTATTACACTCTCTGCTTTCTAATCAATATTGTTCTTTTCACACACCAAATCTTGGAGCCTTTGTGTTATGGATAACTTAAGTTAATTCTTCCCAAAGTACGGTTATTTTACGGCAAAGTTAACAGCAGTACACACAGCTAATGACAGACCTATTTTATAACCGACTGTTTATATTCTTAGACATATTAATATATACTTATGCTGTAAGATTCTTCAATAAATTTATACGTATGATACCTACGGAAATTTTTTGCTACTATATATATACTAACACCCCAAACTTTGAAAAAAGAAATATTTCGTTACATTTCACGTTTATTCCTTGTTTTTTGCTCGAAAATTTGTCAAACGCGATTGAAATGAAGCGCATTTACTGCCCAACTACGAAAACTTCAATTTTCGAGGCTCTGCAACATCTTCAAGTGTTCAATTGTCTATAAATGCATTGAAAGTGGAATTCCCAGCGGACTTCAAACAAATTTCCTACCAAAAAAGGGAAAAAAGATTTAACGTAGATACATCAGCAACAGAAGATACTCGCATTGACTTGGCTCTGGTAGGCAATCTCTGTTGAAAGTCAGCGATTGGGGCGGAATCGAATGATTCGCATGAGTTTAAAAAGACAAATTTAGATGATTTTCGTTTGCCAAAAAACTTTGCATTACAATAAGTTATAAAGTAGAATGTTATACACACACGACAACCACAACAAACTGCAATTGAACAATTTTCCCAACGTTTATTAAATAAACAATCGCGACACACACTTAACCTCCTGCACACACGACGCCATATTGGAAAGTACCCAAGATGTCTCTGACTTGGCATTACCCAGGATGCCCCAAGGAGGTTGTAAGGAGTGACGCTATTGGCTGATACATTTTTGTGACGTCACTACTGTGACGACGTAACTTTGCTGCAACTGAAGGTGCTGCCACTCTATTGCTTGACAAAACTATCTGTAGTAAATGAACTGTGGTACCGCCGCAGCTGCCGAAGTGGAAGGATGTATGACCGCGCTGCTCTTCAGTAGCAAACCCTGTAGTTAATATTTCGCGTGCTCTGTGTCGCTAGACTCCGGTTCAGTTGTATACTTCTTTCATGGCAAAATTTAATAGAAATAGTGCTATTTACGTCAACTGTTGATTCCTAGTCATTATTATTGTAATGACTGATGAGATTCCTTGGTGGGTAAAATTTTGCTAAAATTAATGCATCTTTCAGTTCTCCGAAGAGCGAAAGTTTTCTATGACTGAATATAGAGCAGTTTATATTTTAAAAACGCTCACCACTCGCGGATACAAGGAAACTTAGGCTATGTATTTTAGATGGCAATCGATGTCGTACGGTAAGAACAATTCAGAATCTATCCAAGGGGTGAAAATAAATTTTAATAGATGCAGATTTATCTTCGAATGTGTCATAAATGAACTTTCTGGTCACTTTTCAAGTAAAGTGGCGTGATATGGTAGCTATAGTTTTGCTTTACCATCTGCCTAACTTTTTTATCCAGACTTGTGACTGACAGAGCTTGTGACTGACACTCGCAACGCGTGCGTGTGGCCGTCAGTCACAAATCGTGGTCATCAATGACACTGCTCGATGACACTGCTCAATGACCGTGTGTTTAGGCCTTTAATTGGCTTGGCAAGCGCCATTAGTCTATTAGAGTTTGGATTTCTCTTTAAGTTTCGGTTGATTTACAACTCAGAAATGCTTTACGCTTTTGTGATGTGTAAAAAGAAATATAAATAAATTAGGCAATACATTCAGCAAATACGATATGTGTGAATACGTTAGCAGTTGCAATTTGCTAAACGAAATTCGCTGCAATCTGCGAAACAGCTACAAAATCGATACATTTTTGTGGTAGTGTGGACGGGGCTTAACGCAAGGGGCCATAGCTGAGCAGAATCAAAACTTGCTACCTAAACTATGTTGAGTTTGCATAGCCGAGAAATATAGGGCGACCAGTCCAAAGAGAAGCCAATTACGACATATGAGTGCATTAGTTGCGTGCACTCGAAAACAACAACTCCGACCTCAATGACGAAAACTCAGTAGGCTAACCTGCTGCTCGAAAAAGTTATTCAGTGATGGATAGGAGGTCTCCGATAACTTTACTTTGATAACGATATCGATACCGCACAGTTGAGAAGATAAATGATAGCAATTAAAATGGTAAAAGTACCCACCTCTGTGAAATAAACGCGCGAAGATGCTCTGTGCTTTAAAGTAAATAGATGAGGAAGAAATTTTGGCGCAACACTGCGCATTCTGCATGTAGCCGCACAATGCACGCATGAGACAAATGTGTTTACATCACTCGACTCAACGATGCACATTGTTAAACAGAACTAAAGCTTCATCGATCGATACAGTGAAGCAGAATTAGCAAAGTTCACTAGGCTTGACATTTCAGAAATTTCACACAAGCGCGTATAGCACTCGTTAGTTTGAATCGTATTGCCTGTGTTAGCAGTATACAATGTCGATCTTTATTTTCACTAAGAAATTCTATAACTTCTTTGATAAACCGATCATCATTCCCTTGGTAAAAGTTCTTCGTTCTTGTTTACTTCAAATTTCTCTAGGTAAAAGCAGTCTTGTATGCTGAAATAGCCCTCCAGCTTAGATTAGATTAGATTATATAGGCGGCAGCCGACGGACCATCAATTCAGTATCCGCAGTAGGAGCAGTCTAAAGGTTCTGATATTGACTCTCAGAGCCTCAAGCTCAAACCTCCCTACCAAGGATGCAAGTTGTCCTCTGCGCCTGACTGGATCAGTCGGCATCCGGTTAGCATACTGCTGTGGGTTTACTGACCTTTACCAGAAATCTGCAGGATCGGGGGTACAGATTGTCGTGTGGAGAATTGCGCCACTAGCGCCCTAGCTCTAGACTATTTGCGGTCGACCGCACTCCCAGTTAGGGTGGGTTCAAGTTGATTTCATTTTTTTACCACTCCCAGAGAGCCGCCGTGAGTTACACCCGGCCCTCTATAAGCTATTGCCATTATGACAATATCATTTAGATTGCAGAGGGAAAAGAAGAAAAGGCGAAAAAACCTCAGCCACAGACGATCATGCAATCACATTTTATAGCTTCAGATTTGCGGAGCCTAGAGATCTTAACTTAGTTGGAGCGGTAGAGAGAATATCATGTACTGTATTAAGGTGGCTTCCGCAGTTTTGGCCGTTAAGAGTTTGCAACTCGTGGAGGCGTTCTTAGCTGAGGAGCGTGTCTCTCCCAGTTTTCACAAGATTTAAACCCTCTTGATGCGGGATCAAGGTCAAGCAAGGTATGCGAGCTCGTTATTGCCTTGGCGTGCTGACTTACCAGTGGTAGCTATGCAGAGCTGCCATGGGGCACTTACCTTCCTCAGAGATGGGGAGAGTAGGAGGGGAGTGGGTCTTTGGCCTTCCGTCGATGACGCCATAGTTCTTAAGGACCAACGGTCGACTGCAGCCACTTACTCCTTTGGGGCCAGTTGGCCTTTATCTGCAGCACAAACCAGTCAGTGCGGGTTTCCCAGTTGAGGGTGCGGTCAAGTTGACTTAAATCGGGAAGACGTACGAGATTAACAGTCGTTTATCATATGTGAATGCGATTAGTCTGTATCGCCTCGACATCAGTTGCATTTCGGGTACCTTTGAATTATACGTTCGATGATTCTTCCGCTTCTTCTTGTGTTTCGATGCCCTCGAGTGTTGTTTTTACTAACTATAATACAGTTGATTCCGCTTGATCTGTCCACATCGTTTTTTTTTTTTCGTTGTAAGCTGCTGGTCATGAAAAGCGTAATTAACTACTTCAATCTGCGTGTACCAATCTGCGCTCTTTTTTGACTAATGTTTCTTGTTTCTCTCGTTGCAATTTTGGCGATATATTAGGAACTGAATGTAATTAACGGCCCCTAAATAGGCAAACACTCCTAATTTCAAAGATTGAATGACTTAGTGAAATACAGGCGGTGCCAAATGCTGAAAAATTTGTAAATGTAAATAAAAACTCGCTTAATTTAATATTTTTATGCCTCATAATATGAAATAGGTAAACAGAGTTTTGAGATTACTTTATTTTATTTTTTATTTTATAAGCTATTGAGGGATAACGAGCTGGTCCGTATCAATGGAAAACTCGCCAGAAGAAGTGGTCCTGTTAAGCGGAAGCCGGCGGAAATTCGTATCTGTTCAGTAGCTACTTAGAACTGATGGTACAACTTGCCATATGAGTGACCCATGTACCGTACATGTACATCCAAGAGGCTTACAGGAAATGCAGCGTAGCAAAAGCAATTAGTAATAGAGACAGAGTATAATACGTAAAATAAAGCAAAAAAGAGGATTCGCGATCTCCACGAATAAAGATGAACAGACATAATTGTTTAGCTTTAATTAGCAATGTATATTATTTATCACTAATAAAAAGCGACCTGATTTACTTCTTTGGAAAGTTACTTCCTCTGGAATCGAATTTTGCTTTGTAGTTCCCTTTCCAGGAACCTTTAACGTGAGTTTTTGATACCTAAAATCACTACTTACGTACGTTAACAAAACAACTATTTTTTTTTAGAGTTGGAAACTTTATTTTTGATCAGAATTAGCATTATTAAGTTCTTTTCGTGAACTAAAAAGAAAAAAATGCTAAATGAACCGCTACGGTGCTTTTTAATAATAACGATTACCGTTTTTGGTTTGCTTCTGTTTTCATTTACTGATATTCTTAGTAAAACGAATTTTTGTGGTTTTGCGGTAGATACGGTGACAGAACCGATGGCTTGTTGCTGACAAGTTGCGATGAGTAGCAGTGCTACATTTTTAAAGAAACAGCTTTGGGAAGTAATATAAATACTAATTTCAGCCAAGTGCCTTCTTTCGAGACCAATTCATGGCATTGAATTCCTTTTTTGGGAACGCTATTACCGTAGCGCGAAGAAAAGCTGGGACGTTTTAGGGAGATTTTTAAGATGCTAGTCTCCTGAGTCGCTACAAATATCCTGTGTGCCGGACAATGCGATTTGCCCGAGATTTTCCGAACACTTCACAATTCAATAGTTACTTAATTTCGAGGAGGGGAATTTCATTTGTTTTAGTTTTTGCTTCATACCTTAGATGTACTGTAGAGGAGTAAAACTCGAAAGAAGTAAACATTCGAAAATGTTTATTTCTCATAGCATCTCCAATAATAGATATACCATTCAAGTTCCTATATTTTTGCTGTTGCGGTAGATAATTTTTTTCTTCAGTGTCCCTTGCCTTTACCACCGCCGAAATAGAAAATGGAGAATCCAGCTGTGCTAAAAAAAAAAAGAGTATGAGGGTTAAAAATGGAGAACCCAGGTCTATAGTTTTGTTAGGAGTGTTTCAAAGATTCCAAGACTGTAATCATTTTTATTCTAGCATTAAAATTCATTGAGTTCTATTCGTTTGAAATTTCCAAAATATACATATATATTTATATATGAACCCCATTGTCTTAAAAACCAGGGCCTAAATAAAAAATATGCATGCGCAAAATATGTCTCTCTTTGAAAAATAAATATATTGAGCTAGTTTCACAACTACCACCCCACAATTGATAATTCTTGGCCCTCATGCCCCCCTCAAAACTACACCAGTTGTGAAAGTTCTACCCAAATTTTTTTAATGTCCTCATCATATGGAACATGAAAATGCATTGTAGAGCCGTGAAAGAGAAATGTACTCAGACACTCCTCCTTAGAGCCTGGACGATTCCTACTATTCAGTAATTTCGGGAATCAATGAACTTTTCATGTGAACTGAAATTACTTAATCGCAATTGTGCTTCCTCGTTTTTCCAGCTTCAACTCAAACTAAAAACTAAGATTTGAAAATAAATCTCAGTACAATAAACAATAATTTTCTTTCAATTCCCACCACCTAATTTCTAGCCCTATCAGCGCTTATTATTATCATCAACGCAGTTCAAAATTTGAAAATCTATGTCCTTCATCTTGAATCGAGCAATATTGCTCTAACTTTTGACTTTTATGTACTACCGTATTCGATCAATTCAACATAATTTTGATCTGCATAAGGGTGCTCTCAATTACTTCTGTTTCTGATAGTCTTCCACCATCGACTCCAGCATAGGAAAACTGGGGGGTTTAATTACCTAACAGTATTCTGCTGAGGTCATTCCCAATTCTTGCTCTGTCATCAAGGTGTCGCATGAATGAACTGCTTTCCACGTCTTGGGGTCTCTCACGGTCACGACGTCGGCGCCAGTGGAGTACGCACTGCTTTGCCAGCCGCTGCTTGCACGCAGGCGACCGAAGGATGAAAATGCAAAGCCATTGTCTCAGCTTCCGGTGTATAGGCTGTGGGCCGCACTTAGCAGCTTGGTAGTGCTTTTTAGCGCTAACAGTTCTTGACAGACGCGATACTATGTGCTCTTGTGTGATTATTATCACCAGCGAAAGAAGTGGGAGAGGAAATAATGTTTTCATTGAAGATCTAAATAAATATGTATATATTTGTGAATATATATATATTTGACAGTATACCCAAATAGGGGTTGAAGGAGTTGAGCAATGTTCATATTTTTTTTGCAGGGAGTCTGGCAGGTTGCCCTCAATGTGACCCATGCCAAAAAACTAGGATTTGCTGGCCATCAAAAATGACGGCGATGAAATTTGCTTTCCACCCAAGAACAGGTAAAAGGAGGTGAGCTATGTTCATAATTTTTTGCAGGGAGCCTGGAGGGTTGTCCTCAATGTGACCCATGCCAAAAACCTAGGATTGGCTGGCGGCAGTCAAATGGGTTGTTAGAGATGTGAAAAACAACTAGAATTTTGAGTTAGCTGGCCATCAGAAATGACGGCATCAAATCTGTAAATCCACCCGAAAAAGCCAGAAAGAGTTGAATAACGATCATAATGTTTTGTTGGGAATCAGATTCGTTAAATTAGATGTGAACAATGGCGAAAAACTAGAATAGCTAGCCATAAAAATGACGGCGTTGAATTTGCTCCCAACAGCGGGTGATGGTCTAACACCACGAGGCGTTCTAATTACCATCCGGGAACGAATTAAGAGAGTTGATAAGATTTTCGTTGAAGATTTAAGTACATATGTTTGTCTGGCACTTTGGCACTTTGAATTAAAAAAATGCTCTTCAGATAACACAATTTTAGTTGAGCCAAGCTGTTGGCCAGTAAATGTAACGATGCCACTTACCAATGCCTGAATACAAAGAAGTTCACTAAAGATAGCTACTGTGCTGAGTTCATGTATTTCTGTGGACTAAAATTGCTTTAGTCCAATGATTTTTTTTCCAGAATTCAGTTCTGTAACTTTATATTAATGCAAAGGTAACAGAGGCATTCAGGCAGTTGACACCCACTCACCAATCCACTCTTCCATCGTTTGGTGATGCTATGCCAGGGGCTCGAATTTCAACCAACATACCGTTAATTACAGTGTATTGAACTGTAATGGATTCCGATAAAACATTCTCGTGGGTAGAGGAAAGCTCCTGTGCACGTGCAAGGCTTCGTTGCAGTACGTAAAACTTTCATATCTAAATGTGTTGTGTCCATGCTGGGTTCGGATTAAACTGTATTCTTCATTCAAAAATATTTGCGGGCTGTTTGATACACGAAATATTCTATGGGGCTATAGGTAATGCGCGAGTATATAATAAACTAGTGTTTAAAATCTAACCTTTATGCACATCTCGCCTTGAAGGTAAAGGGAAACTCAGCTTGACCGCTCTCTCCAACTGGGAAATCGGCGAGCCCTTGTTCGTGCTGCAGATATATGAAAGTTGGACCCAGAGAAGTGCAAGGCAGCAGTCGATCTCAGACTATCAAGAGCTATTTCGCCAGCACCGGAAGGTTATATGCAACGTACTGCGACCACCCTTTCTCCCAATCATTCTCATTCCTGGTTAGGGTCAGTACCCTCGTAATAGCATCCGGATACCGAATGCTGACAGAGCAAGCCAAGTGCAAGAGTTCGCCTTCATGCTGGCTACAGTCTGGAACCTGCCCAACAGTCTAACAGCAACAGTTAGTTATAGTCAGAAAGTTTAAGCCTCCGTTTCCGAGCGGAACGATATCACAGAATAAAGAGCAAGGGACATATAGTTTGTCAACGGAAACGGGGAACCCATGCATGAAGGTGTTCCCACACAGGAGCAACGCGCATGGGAACAGCAAGACGGGAAAGAAGAGGCAGAACGAAATAAAGCATGAAGAAGGAGTATGAAATAGGGAAGGAAGCAAAGAGGGCACGAAAAACAGACGTCCAGAAGGCAAAGCTAATACCTGAGATACTTACACAAGCCTCTTGGGGTTGCCGGGCCGCACTATCGTCTCTCACGACGATTTTGCGTTCACGTAAGCTTTCCTACGCGCGCCACCACTAAAATAAACGCTACCTAGGCAAACCTAACCTAGCCTAACCTGACTTACCCTTATCTAACCTAACCTAACCTCCTTACCTAACCTTCTAACCTAATTTAACCTTACCTAACCCAGCCTAACTTAACCTAACCCAACCTAACCCAATATAACCTTTCTAACCTTACCTAACGTTACCTAACGTTATCTAACGTTACCTAATGTTACCTAACGTTACCTAACGTTACCCAACATTACCTAACCTTACCTAACCTACCCCAACTTAATCAGCGATACAGCGAGCAGCGCGGCGCACCAACTTGAACGCCGCTCACGCGCACACGATCTGCGAACACAAACACACACACAAATCGTCGTGAGAGACGATAGCGCTGCCGGGCCGCACTATCGTCTCTCACGACAATTTTGCGTTCACGTAAGCTTTCCTGCGCGCGCCACCACTAAAATAAACACTACCCAGGCAAACCTAACCTAGCCTAACCTAACCTACCCTTACCTAACCTAACCTAACCTCCTTACCAAACCTTCTAACCTAACCTTACCTAACCCAAACTAACCTAACCCAACGTAACCCAATATAACCTTTCTAACCTTACGTAACCTTACCTAACGTTACCTAACGTTACCTAACGTTATCTAACGTTACCTAATGTTACCTCACGTTACCTAACGTTACCTAACGTTACACCTTACCTAACCTAACCCAACTTAATCAGCGATATCGCGAGCAGCGCGGCGCACGGACTTGAACGCCGCTCACGCGCACACAATCTGCGTACACAAACACGCACACATCTCCGTCGTGAGAGACGATAGCGCTGCCGGGCCGCACAGGCTGCAAACTCGCCGGTCGTTGAGTACGTTTGTGTACGGGCGTCGGTGCACGTGCGGGCGGCGTTCAAGTTCGCGTGCAGTGCCTGCTCGTAGTATCGCACGTTAGGTTAGGTTAGGCTAGGTTAGGTAAGGTTAGGTTTGATAACGTTTGGTTAGGTAACGTTGGGTTAGGTTAGGTAACGTTAGGTACGTTAGGTTAGGTTACGTTAGGTAAGGTAATGTTAGGTTAGGTTAGATTAGGTAAAGTAACGCTAGGTAAGGTTAGGTTAGGATAGGTTAGGTTTGGTTGTGCCTTTCTGGTGGTTATTGCGTGGTAAGGAAGCTTACTTGAACGCACGAATGGCGAGTTTGCAGCGAGTGCTGCCGGGCCCCATAACATAGGATGGGCGAACCTAACTAACCTAACCTTGTGGCCTATCGCCCATCCTATGCCCCCCTGAGGGGCTAACAGCAATAGGCTTACTCGACCATCCTTTCCATCTTCAAAGCAGCCCGGAATCATTATAGCATCCTAAAAAAATCTTATCGCTCCAGACTCTAAAATCGCGTGACGCCTTCTGGGGAGTTTAAATTTTCTTTCTGGCTATATGTAGTAGAAACTATCTTATAACTAAGGCCTCTCCAACGTGCTACAAACTGCAGACAATATTTAATAGTCGACTTCAAAAACATTCCGTTGGAAACTAAATGAGTCAAAAACATGCCGTTGTATACTGAATAAGTCACATTTTGTCTACACGAGTCTGACAAATGCTATTTTGATCAGCTGTGTTTACAGCATTTGAAATTTCAGTTTTGTATCAAGTGAACAATTGGCAGAAATATTACTTCGTCAAGACGTTTATTGACAGAAAAAAAAATTTAGGCATTACTTGTATTTAGTGATGTTCTGAGATTTGATGTTTTGAAATTAAACCTTCAGCCTTTCAGGATGAGTTACGTATCATCAAGCGGAAAATTGGTTAGGTTCTTATGTCATGTGCTATAGTGACTCAAGCCCTGCTTCAAAATGTTCAAGTATGTATATGTTAATACGAAACGTTTGCACTCCAGCCGGCCATTACTATTCAATTGAAGTGACAAAGGAAATGGTTATTCTATTGCAACTGCTTGTGTCCAACATCTCTGCAGTGACCGCAGCCTTGAGAGCAAGCGCTCGGTTCTGCCTCAGCTCCGCCAAAGCAAACCGCAGAAGCTGCTTGGCGGGAACTGCTGCGCCTCCGTCAGAGTATATGAGGGGCAGCCCAGCGACCAACAGCATCACTCGAACNCACCGCTCCGAGTAACGACTTCAGCATGGCTTCCTTCTTTGTGAGTTTGCCTAATAAAATATAGGCAATTAAGCGTAATTTAACGTTTCAGTGACTTTTACATACAGATATTAATGAAAAATGGCTGTAAAAGGGTGAGGCGTTATTTGTTATCACCTGCTAACGAAGTCAGAGAGGTGATATTGTTTTCATTGAAGATTTAAGTTGATGTATTAGTGTGGCTTAGTGGTTAGAGTGGCTTTGTGGTAATCCTTAGGGCCCAAGATTGAGTCCTGGTTCGGCTTTTTGTATTTATGTATTCTGTTAAAACTCAAGGGTGGACGGATGAGACCCCTGTCTGCATAATACCAGGTGTTTACGGGACAAGAAACTGTAATATTTATTTGGATGGATATTTGTACATTTCTCTATCCACCCAAGAAGGGGTAGAAGTTGAGCAAAGTTCATAATTTTTTGCAGAGAGTCTGGTGGGTTCACCTAGATGTGACCCCATGCCAAAAAACTTGAATTAGCTCGCCATAAAAAATGACGGCAATGAAATTTACTCCCACCGCGGGTGATGGTCTTACGCCCCGAGGCGTTATAGTTTCTGTATGCCTTTACATAATGCAAAGCAAAAAGTATATAAAAGTTAATATATACTCTATTTGTTTTAGTAGTACCAAATATTGCACTTGTGGTGATTTAGCAAGGCATGAAAATTAATTTTTTGTTTTGAAACGACAGTTTTATGACAGAATCCCCAATGGAATTTTCGGCTGCCCAAAAAACTGATATACGAATTTAACGTATTGGTAGCCAGAACTCTCGTCTGATGTTTTCACATTATTCATTGGTGACGCTTTGCCTGCTAGTTTGATTTTCTTTTATACAATACAGTAGCTTTAAACTCCATGGTGTTAGTTTTCGCTTTTCTGTAGGGAAGTGCTGTACAATTATTGAAGAGCATAGAACTATTGTGGAGGCAAGCTTTATATATGACTTATGTTAATTACGCTGGGACAGAATAATGAAATGTTCTACAAAATGATCCCAAGTCTTTTTTCAACTAAGGACAAACCAAAAAAAAAGAAAAATACTAAATTATAGTGAGTTTTTCTTAAATTTGCAGAAATTCGCTGTGTGCGCCCTGGCTGTGGTGATGATGGCTGTCGTTGCCATCGCTGATCCTGCACCTGAGCCTCGCCCTGCACCAGTTGCTGGAGGCAAAGGAGGCGGTGGTGGAGGCAAGGGAGGTGGTGGAGGCAAGGGACACTGAAAATGAGATTTCATCTCAACATTTGTAAGCAATTCGGCGATTTTTTCTTGATATTTCTGAAATTAAAGTTTCAAAGTTTCTATCTGTGTGTTTCAACCCTTATACGTAGACCAGCGGACTTGCTGAAAGGCGAGGGCCACAGTTTAATTAGGTTGTATTACTTCAGTTAATATTATTTCTGCGTTATTGTTATGCTAGAACTAAATAAATTTTCCTCCTTTTCGTACGACATAACACTTCAATATATGGTAAATTGCGTAATTCTCGCCAAGGCTTCATAGGATCGTTTAAATAAATGTTTGAGTTATTTCCCTGGGCCGGGATGCAAGAAACTACACTAAGTGTATTTAGCTCACAGATTTTCCCTTAACTTCAGAAAATTACACTTGTGCGCTCCGGACACATGCACAAACGATTTTCGTTTTCCCGCCAAAAGAGATTTCCCTTTATTTTTGTACTTAAGTTACGGGTGCTTGGACCATCCTTAAATGCAGTAAAGGAACCGCTGCAGAACTTGAACATCGACGAGGATACATAACGAGTGAAAATTTGGTAAATTTTACGTAAGATTTACATTCTCTAAGTATTTCTACAAAAGTAGAGCTTAAAATTATTCTTTCAGTTTTGTTAACCCAAGCGCTCAACTGGTGGAAAAATTTCTTGCACGTCTGGCAACTTCGCACGAGCAAGTTTCGAAGCGAGGAAGCCGTAGTATCCAATTTTCTATTGGATACTGTCGAACAATTTGGGGTGCGAATGAAACTGATTTTACATCTTAATCTTTTGATATTCGTAAATAGTATGGCGATAGTATCGTTGCTTACTTAAAATATTATGAAAAAAAGCACAGCTCTTTGAAAGAAACACCCAACTCAATTGCGAGTAGCCGAACTTATACTTAGGCTGATATTTTCACTGCTGTTTCGGTCGACATGCAGTACAACATCAGGGAAAACAAAAAATCTTCGGACACTTCTGTTCACGAGTCCGAATCATCTTATGAATCTCATCTAATCGTCTGAATTTTTTGTTGCGTCCTTGCAAACACAGCGTTGAATATGCGGTACTCTAGTCCGAAGATTGCCAGCAGCTAGGCCATGGCTAAACAACGAACAGGTTATCTCACGCGCAGGTAGGTGCTAAGCCCCGCCCACTCCTGTGACGTCAGGTGGAGAGATAGACAGCAAAGAGAGTTAATTAGTTCATACTTGTTACTTGCCTAATAAATACGGTGAGCCTGGGCTCCCATGAACAAAAAAGAAGGGTAATAATTTATACACTATGACAGCAGTTAACTGTGCGATGCAAAAATCCGTTTGCTTGAAATAAGGCAATAAAATGTCAAGCGAATAGGTTGGCCGGCGAAAAAATCAATTGCAACAACATAGCCACGGCTTCTTGAGTGCTGATAAGGATTATTTTGTACTAATCATCATATATCTTTTTTCATACTAGTACACTTCGCCATGAAAAATTACCGCGGAAAGACATGGCTTAGTATAGGGAAAGAACTACAGTTACATGCGTATCATCGGGGTAGTATTAACCGCTCTAGAAGTAATTTAATTCCAAATTTATAAGCTTTACTTGAGAAACTTGTATTTTAAAGAGCCTTTCTTGTCAAAATATTGCAAATGGTCAAACGGAGAAGTGTTTTTTTACTAGTTCAAGCTTCATATATTAGTCGTTCGAAGGCGGTATTTCATGCTATTAAACAGTTTCCCCGTCGACATAGCATTTTCTTTCGACCTTTCTGAGAAAATTGTAATTGTTAGGGTAACTTGAGCAGGCCATGCGTTCAAAGTTCAACAAGAAAGATTTTGTTTTCAAGTTTCATGACTTCTTTAAAAGAAATTGGCGTTTTCTGAGGTTACATGGAAAAATCTGGAAGGAAAACTGAATTACTCGTAATTACTACGTAGTTGTTTATCATTTTACAGGGGCAAAAAAATGTTTGAAGCACAGTAGATTTTACCGATGAGAGCGAAAACTTAGTATACTCTTATGCTGCCAAAATTCACTTTTTTCGCTACTCCGGAGCTTTAGGAAAAAGAAGAAGGTCCACCAAGTTATTTTTTCCGTGTTCAGAATAGCCAAACATAAATTATCAGCCCATGGTAGCGGAAATATTGCTATAAATGAATCAGGAACACTATAGATACTTGTGCAACACCGACGTTCTTCTCTCCACCTGACGTCACACGAGTAGATGAGCAGAGCTGTCTCAAAATGGTTAAGCGATGAGTTAACCTGTTACGTAGTTCAACCATGAGCTAGGCTACTCAGCATTCAGTTTGCAGCATGCGCATAGGTAGGCTAAAGAATCAATTTACTGAGCAAAGAAACTGTCTTTACATTTACAATGATTTTCTCTTCAACATTTCATTGGCTTTTAAGCTAAAATTTGTTGTAGGGCATCTAAAACAAGAAAATATGACATGTACTCCAGTCACGGCAGAAATCAGCTGGTCGTTGGGGTTTTATTTTCGCGTTCGATCTCTGCTTGTACCGGGGATTGTGATTGGTCGATATCGGGCTAAGGACGATTTTAAGCATTTTCACGCAAAAGGACCTAAAGAGACGATAAATGTCTTTGAAATTGTTTTGTGCATTGGAGATTTGGTGGACTTAAGATGTCCTCAGGATAAGGCCATTTAAGCAGTTTAAGGAAGAAATTTCTATTTAGCGTTACGAGCGTTTTCTGCATTCCGGCCCAGGTTATTGGGAGGGTTAATGTTATTGAGATCACAAATTGAAATTTGAGTTCTCAAGGTTACGATTTTCCTGCAGACAACTTTTTTTTAGTTGGGGCGTTCGCAAAAATATAAAAATTAGTGAAACTACAGACATAAAATGCTGTGGATTGAATACAAACTATCGTTGAACTTTATCATAGAGTGTATGTCAGTGTCATCATTAACCAATTAAAGTCAATGGTTCACAATGTAAGTTGGGTTTGTTTTTTTTGTGACCACACAGAGTTCTTGAAGGCAAAATTATTCGAATACTTACATATTTATCAATTTGAATATAACACTTGGACCTTACCGTGCGATTTCAGTGGTAAATGATGACTAGACAGGTGGTCTGCTACGTGCAATACGCGCATCGAAAAATACTATATACCACCTTTGGTGATCTGAGTGACCACCTCTAATTTCACTACTCATTCACGGATGGTGCTCCATTGTTTAACCTCTAAAGCGTCAGTGCCAGGTTGCCTCCACGCATTCGCAAGGTCTGTCTAATCCACTTGAGCCAAGATAAAAATGATTCAAGGCGATACTGACCACTGGACAGAAAAGCCAAAAATGAAGCATCAACTGATGACACTGTGGAGAGGCGCTTGCAATCCCGTCGTTAGTGCGAATGCCCAAAAGAATGCAACTCACGGCACCAGCATACGTCGCTAATGACGTTGAATAAGTTAATAAAAAAATTCAGATAGTTCCGCTTTGTAGAGTTACGAGCACTGTAAAACGTTAATGGTTAAAACTAATGAAATAACGGATGCTGTAGACGAATCGTATTTCTCGTCCATCGTATGATTGAGTATGAGGTTTTTCATCGATAATTAGACTTCACCATCTCTTCCTAAATTTTACAATGGATCATGGTTTGGCTTACGGGTAGGCAGCAGCGAGTGAAGCTTGAACAAGAGACGAGCGACTAGACGCAGGTATCATCAGGAGTTCCTCAATGTAGCCTGCTTGGCCCACTTCTGTTCTCCATTTACATAATGATCTGGATCTTAACATCCGGAGTAAAATCAGTAAATTTACAGATGATACTAAACTATGTCATTCTGCCACGAAAAAAGCCGAGCTCCAACAAGACCTTGACCCCCTCATGGTATGGAGCGCAACGTGGCAGATGAGCTTTAATGTCGACTAATCCTCAGTAATGCAAGTAGGGCTGGTGAACTCTTCCACCCCATTGAAAATGAATGGGATGGAATTGGCTACTGTCACCCAACAACGTGACTTAGGAATCACTATTACAAACAAACTACAACACAGTCAGCAAGTTGACAAGAGTGTGTAAATGGCAAACAGAGTAATGGGATTTATCACTAGAAATTTTGAATACAAGTCCAAGGACATCATCAATCCCTTGTACAAGGCGTTAGTGCGGCCACATCTAGAATTTACTGGTCGCCACGTCTGTGTAAAGATATCGATAACATGGAAAGAGTCCAACACAGAGTAACGAAATTGATACCTCAGATGAGAAACAAGCCGTATGAATGTCGCCTAAAAGAACTGGGTCTGATCTCTCTCGAGCAAAGACCATACGCGGGGCAACTAATAGAAACATTCAAGTATTTGAATGGCTTCAACGACGTAACTACAATGGGACTCTTTAAAAGAGACCTTAATGATCGCTTGCGAAACAACGGTCAAAAAGTCAAGCATAAAGCTCGAAGAACAACCTAAGTCAGCAGTTCTTTCCGTATTTCATAGTCAGAATTTGGAATAGACGTCCTCCCGACGTTGTTGGTGCGGAGTCAGTTAATGCGTCTAAAAATCGTCTTGACGTACACTGGGGGGGGGGGGACATTCGCTCTCTTTCGCTCCAACTACACAGTTTGATATCTTTAAGCTCCGCATATCAGCTGCTATTGATCGGGCTTGCGCGCATTGATTTAATAATAATTAACAATAAACAAAAATTTGCACGGAAGAACGTGTAATGACTGCGGATTTTCCGTAAAACTGCAGTTCCTCGTTTCAGTGTTTGGTTAAATATCTACAACACCATATTATTGTCTTTAACACTTATGGCGGGTACTATTTTTAGCCTACATTTTTCTCTTTTCCTTTAATTCATCGTGTGGTAAATTCATCACCTATTGAAATCATGCCTTGGTATAGGCATCGCATGGCAAATATATTGCGTGGTAAATTCATATGGTAGTAGTTTTATCCGTGGTATATTCATCACGGTCTTAAATAACATATGAATCATAATGTGGGCTCCGGAGATGAATTTATTGGGCATTGTATTTAGCTGCAACTAGAACGCCTCGTAGCGTGAGACCAACACCCGCGTTGGGAGCAAATTTCATCGCTGTCGTTTTTTATGGCCAGCTAATCTTAGTTTTTGGTATGGGTCACACTGACGACAGCCCACCACACTCCCTTTAAAAGATCACGAACATAGCTCAACTCCATCAATCAGTATTTCGGTGGAGAGTAAATTTCTTCGCCTTCATTTTTTATGGCCAGCTATTCCTAGTTTTTTTGGCATGGGTGACATCGAGGACAGCACACCAGACTCCTTGCAAAAAATCATGAACATAGCTCAACTCCTTTGACTATTTTTTTGGGTGGACAGACAAATATACTAAAATCTTCAACGAAAACTTTATCACCTCTCTTACTTCGTTCGCGGGTGATAATCATCTCTCTCACTTCGTTTGCGGGTGATAAATATGTATACTTAAATCTTCATCGAAAATATTATCACCTCTCTCACTTCGTTCGAGGGTGATAATAAACTTATCGATGAGTGCTCTTCCTTAAATCAGTAGTTCATTTACCAGATTTGCGCGGTGTTATTTAAAGCAAAAAAGACGGGTAGTTACAGTAGCTCAGCGAAGGCTTGGCATTTTGTGATCACGTATGGAGTGACTTTAACCTGCGAACGCGTGATGTCCACTTTTTGGGATTGAATAAATACTGTATTGCTTTTATACGAGACAGATAAGTTGACTTTTTGCGTTAGAGGTTTAACCTATACGAGGGTATGGTCCTTTTCTTTAACTATTGTAACGAAATCATTTTCCAACCATTTGGTAACGAATTAGAGGTGTTACCTGGAGTATTTAATTAAAATGCCTTTGAGTTTAGTTAAAGAAGTGTAGATGGTCACGATCAACTTTTTCGATTCGTGACGGGTGAAGCGGATCAGATATTGGGTGAAATTTTTTCTCCATTTTCACTTCAGTATTCGTATAGAGTAATTTAAGGCATCATCGATCGGCATAGAGAAGTCGCGTCAGGCTAAGGTTCAGGCGAATTCGATCGACATGGCAAAATCGAGGTAATTCAAGCTCATTTGGCTCGACTCGTCCGAAACGCCAGTAATAATGATCAGTCCCCTTCGAATAGAGTTGCAGGCATAAAATTCAAATCGGTTACCCCTGAAAAACCAAAAATTCAATCCTGCTTTACAAAAAGGTATTTTTTGCTGTCTCAATGCAACACGATCCGAAGGGAAAAAAACCAACACTCATCACATGCCCAAAAAGCTCAGCCTAACTCAATTATGATGTTTCTGTCGATGGCGCCTATCATCTCCATTGCCATGCCCTGCATGTTTGCTGAATTACCCTCAGTTAAAGTTACGTGTTTCATATTACAATGAGAAATTTTTTGTTATAGGATTGCCTTTTCTTCAGACACGGTACGGTGCTCGATATAAAATTGCCGAAACGCTAAAATATGATAGCATTGGATTATTGCTTGACATCAAGGATTATCAATAAATAAAACGTCATTTTTTTTTTACCACACAGCAAAACTTTATTCAGGCAGAAATAAAAGAGAAACGACAGTCATTGTATATCAGTTCCGGACAAAGAAATACTATTTTCTCTTTTTTTAATGTCCCTTGCCTCCGCCTCCTCCCTTGCCTCCACCGCCTCCCTTGCCTCCAGCAACTGGTGCAGGGCGAGGCTCAGGTGCAGGATCAGCGATGGCGCCGACAGCCATCATCACCACAGCCAGGGCGCACACAGCGAATTTCTGTAAATTTGAAAGCAGTAACCTGTTAACGAGTATATCCCTAGACGATTAACACGCCTGTTTGATAGATCATCTAAAAGTCTTTAATTTCAATCTACATTGTATTTACCGTAGATAAGGGATACATCCCATTGTAATATAAAAAAATGATATCAAATCGATAGCATTATTAAATTGCTAATTAAGAGGTTGCTATCACAGCGTATACTATGATGCAAAGGAGGAGCAAAAAAAGGACATGCAGCTTGTAAATAAAGTGAAACCTTTGAACGTTTCTCTTCCCGCTCTAGATAAACGAGTGAGGTTAGAGGCAATCGGTAATGATAATAAAATAATGATACAAAATAATATTAATAATTGTAATAATATGTCATTTTATTTTTCATATGGACTATATGATTTTGTTCATAAAACATTAAAATGTGAAGATTTTGACCTTGAGACATACCGCTATCAATTTTCTTTGCAATAGCGGTACCCGTGGAAATTCCCCAGTTAATTAATATTTTCCCTTACTTTAGTTAACCTGAGGTAGCGCTTCTAATTCAACCCACTCCGTCTAAACTAATGTACCCCGCTTAACCCTGTCTATCGCTACGCAGTCCGTCTACCCTACAGCTCGTCTAACCATTTCCAGTACTCTGATTTCTCCTGTGCATCATGCATTTGTTCCGTTTGCAAAGAAGTCGGACTCGTGTCGTGATCAAGACATAGAACTACTACGGTACTTCTTGCATTGTTCTTATATATTTGTACCCACCTGTTTTAAGCACGGTTTCCCACAGTTTACAAATAATTAAGCCCTTCATGATACCACACGTTTCAATATTTGTTAGTGTATCCGATTTTTTTTTGCACTGTACGGGACCCATTGGCATTGATCAGTAGCCCATCATTTCCTGCTCTGTTTGATGCGATAGCTATACAACACTGGGCCAATTTCTGCAGTCATGGCAGCGTGCACACTTCTATGTACTCAAGGTGTCATTGTATTTCCTTCAACGTCGCACATTCGCTTAAAAGAATACTTTAGAGCCAATATGTCTAACACTACTCGCTCTTTTCTTCTGCACCGTATGTAAGATACATACATATTTGACCCTATTAAGAATGTGTATTACAAGCAAGGCAGCATAATATGTCGTGAAGAAAATTAAAAGCGGTAGAAATGATACGGGCGAAATAATCTTCATGTCTCCGCTTCGAAACTAACTGAAAATTTTTTCAAAAGCCGAAAAAAGACGACAGCTATAGTAGAAATTCAGTGGCCTTCAGAAGAGGGTCGTTTAAACACACGGTCTGCATTTGCTGCTTATTTTGTGCTATATCTTTGAGTAGGTAGGCTCCAAGTTTGCTCAGAGTCACGTTTTGCATCCCTCAGCGCACCGTATGTTTTCATTTGGCGTGACTGATTAATGTATGCAAATCTTTTTTGGAGCGCGTGAACTCTTCCAAGAGCTCTTCGTTCCCAGAAGTTTTCAAATGTCGATGAAGGATCGTCTTTTCTCTGCACTTCCGTTTAATTTCTTCAAATATCCATAGGTGGGTGGTCGCCTAATAGCGACGGTCTTAAAAGGGAGG